>CM035842.1:0-345281 GCA_020510985.1 Pholidichthys leucotaenia
TTTCTTTCTCAATGTGCAACTTTTTACACTTAAGTTTACAGTTTTTTCTTAATGCATTTGCAACTTTTTTCATACACATTCGAAGTTTTTTCCTCAAAAGGATGCAGGATTTTCTTAATAAATGTGAAACATTTTAACCCATACATTTGCAGGTTTTTCTTAATCAATGTGCAACTTTTTTCATTTAATGTTACAGTTACATTTACAAGTTTTTTCATATAAATTTGAAATTTTTTCCACAAAAATTTTCAGGATTTTGTTAATAAATGTGCAAAGTTTTTCACCATGAAATTGCAGGTTTTTCTTCATCAATGTGCAACTTTTTTCATACACATTCGACGTTTTTTACACAAAAGGTTGCAGGATTTTCTTAACAAATGTGAAACATTTTAACCCATACATTTGCAGGTTTTTCTATATCAATGTGCAACTTTTTTCATTTAATGTTACAGGTACATTTACAAGTTTTTTCATATAAATTTGAAATTTTTTCCACAAAAATTTTCAGGATTTTGTTAATAAATGTGCAAAGTTTTTCACCATGAAATTGCAGGTTTTTCTTCATCAATGTGCAACTTTTTTCATACACATTCGACGTTTTTTACACAAAAGGTTGCAGGATTTTCTTAACAAATGTGAAACATTTTAACCCATACATTTGCAGGTTTTTCTATATCAATGTGCAACTTTTTTCATTTAATGTTACAGGTACATTTACAAGTTTTTTCATATAAATTCGAAATTTTTTCCACAAAAATTTTCAGGATTTTCTTAATAAATGTGCAACGTTTTTCACCATGAAATTGCAGGTTTTTCTTCATCAGTGTTCAACTTTTTACACTTAAATTTACATTTTTTTCTTAATGCAATTGCAACTTTTATCTTGTGAATTTGCCGTTTTTTCCACAAGAGTTTGCAGGCTATTGTTAATAAATGTGCATTGTAGGGAGCTTGAAATGAAGAAGCGATGTGATTTTATAAATCAAGTTTTATTATCAGCTTCCAGTCCCTAACATGTCTCATCTCGATGCAGAAGCGGAATCAAGAGGTCGAGCGCAGTCAGACCTTCAAACTTATACCCACACTCAAGAAAAGACATTGCATATCAAAGCTGACATCCTGCATTACTGTAATCCCTCTCCATTGTCCTCTCTCTCCTCCACCTGACCCTGGGTGGTCAGGAGGTTCGATCAGGTCTCCACCACTGCGACTCCGTCTGCTCCTTGATCTTCGCCGGTGGTCGAGACGTCTTTTCCTGCTCTGAGACGTGAGGTCATTCTACATATGCAATCTCTAAACATTCCACTTATGTCTATACATATTTAGGTATGGATATATGAATCATATAAGCCACATGCATCATTTTTCCCCATGAAATTGCAGGTTTTTCTTTATCAATGTGCAACTCTTTACAAATAAATTTACAATTTTTTTCTAATGCTTTAGCAACTTTTTAATATAAATTTGCAGCTATTTCCACAAATTTTTGCACGTTTTTTTTTTTTTAAAAATGTGCAACATTTATCGACTTGAAGTTGCAGGTTTTTCTTTATCAATTTGCAAACTTTTACACTTAAATTTACAGTTTTTTCTTAATAAATTTGCAACTTTTGTCATACACATTCACCGTTTTTTCCACAAAAGGTTGCAAGATTTTCTTAATAAATGTGCAAATGTTTTAACCCATACATTTGCAGATTTTACTTCATCAATGTGCAACTTTTTGCATTTAATTTTTATTTTTTCTTAATACATTTACAAGTTTTTTCATATAAATTCGAATTTTTTTCACAAAAGTTTTAAGGATTTTCTTAATAAATGTGCAACGTTTTTCATCATGAAATTGCAGGTTTTTTTTATCAATGTGCAACTTTTTACACTTAAATTTACAGTTTTTTCTTAATGCATTTGCAACTTTTTTCATACACATTCGACGTTTTTTCCACAAAAGGTTGCAGGATTTTCGTAATAAATGTGAAACATTTTAACCCATACATTTGCAGGTTTTTCTTTATCAATGTGCAACTTTTTTCATTTAATGTTACAGTTACATTTACAAGTTTTTTCATATAAATTTGAAATTTTTTCCACAAAAATTTTCAGGATTTTCTTAATAAATGTGCAACGTTTTTCATCATGAAATTGCAGGTTTTTCTTTCTCAATGTGCAACTTTTTACACTTAAGTTTACAGTTTTTTCTTAATGCATTTGCAACTTTTTTCATACACATTCAAAGTTTTTTCCTCAAAAGGATGCAGGATTTTCTTAATAAATGTGAAACATTTTAACCCATACATTTGCAGGTTTTTCTTAATCAATGTGCAACTTTTTTCATTTAATGTTACAGTTACATTTACAAGTTTTTTCATATAAATTTGAAATTTTTTCCACAAAAATTTTCAGGATTTTGTTAATAAATGTGCAAAGTTTTTCACCATGAAATTGCAGGTTTTTCTTCATCAATGTGCAACTTTTTTCATATACATTCGACGTTTTTTACACAAAAGGTTGCAGGATTTTCTTAACAAATGTGAAACATTTTAACCCATACATTTGCAGGTTTTTCTATATCAATGTGCAACTTTTTTCATTTAATGTTACAGGTACATTTACAAGTTTTTTCATATAAATTCGAAATTTTTTCCACAAAAATTTTCAGGATTTTCTTAATAAATGTGCAACGTTTTTCCCCATGAATTTGCAGGTTTTTCTTTATCAATGTGCAATTATTTACACTTAATTCAAATTCAAATTCAAGCGTTTATTTCAAACTCAGGGTTCATATTAAGGGCAAAACTAAAAGAGTAGAAAATAGATAAATAAATAAATAAATAAAAGTATATACAGATCAGCAGACACGCTCTTGTAACAACATTAACATACAATAATGGGCTCAGTATAAAATGGAACGCCACCACTTCCAAATGCTGGAATGAAGTGTGAGTGACGAGTTGACAATTGCTGATATAAGATGATTGTTACATGCCAGCAACCTTCTCAAAAAACTGTAAACATTCTTACGTATCAATTCACCAAAAGACGGAATGTTCACAGACACAAACATCTTGCTTGCACTCGACCTTCGTGGTACATCTAACAACCTTCTTAGGGAGTTATTATATGCAATGCGGATTTTGTTCCTAACAGCAACATTGCTATTATGGGCAGCACAGTGGTGCAGTGGTTAGCACTGTTGCCTTACAGCTAGAAGGTTCCTGGTTCAAATCCCCAGGGTGGCAGGGGTTGGAACCTTTCTGTGTGGAGTTTGCATGTTCTCCCTGTGCTGCGTGGGTTTACTCCGGGGGCTCCGGTTTCCTCCCACAATCCAAAGACATGCATGTTAGGTTAATTGGCTGTTCTAAATTGTCCCTAGATATCTGTTTCCTATAGGCCCTTAGATTAGAGGGTTAGTACTAGTGAAAGCGCTTTGAGTGGTCTTGTGACTAGAAAAGCGCTATATAAGTGCAGGTTAGTTAGTTAGTTAGTTATTAAACCATAAAGGCGAGCAGTACATTGAGGTACAGAAGGTCTTGAACAACATACATTTGACATCAGGAGAACATCTATGGAAATTTCGCAACAGTAAATTTGTTTGAGCATACAGTTTCCGGAGATGCCTGTTACAATCAACATTGGTCTTATCAGATTCAATCCACACACCTAGGTATTTGACTTTTTCAACAAAGTTCAAGCTGTTACCACAAAGTGGCATAACAGGATTCGACGTATTGACACCCTTTGGTTTGAAAGCCATACACATAGATTTAGTACAGTTGAACAGGATGTCATTTTTTTCACCAAATTTTTCACATACCGAAAGGAGATGTTGCATCGCTGCAGTAGACAAACTTAACAAACAGAGGTCATCAGCGTAGAAAATGTGATTTAACCGTGCACCGTTAAAGGAGCCGCCCACATTAGTATTGTTCAACAGTACACTGAGATCATCAACATAGACATTAAACAACAAGGGTGACAGTATACCACCTTGTTTAACACCGTTGGTCACATGAAATTTGGATGAGGTGACATTGCCCCATCTAACAACCATAGACTGCCTTCTGTACCAGTATAACAGGATGCTAACAATGTAAATAGGAATACCTCGATCGATCAATTTTCTGAACAAACACCAGTGGTTAATCCTGTCAAATGCTTTGCTAGCATCTGGGAACGTAGCATAGACACTAGTGGAATGGCTTCTGAAGTAGTCAACAAATTCATGGAGTAGGTAAACAGCCTTGTCAGTTGAAAGAGCTGATTTGAAACCAAACTGATTGTCGTTTGTCCACAGATAATCCTCAATTCTGTTCAGGAATAAACCCTCTAACAGTTTAGATATAACATTTGCAATAGCTATAGGTCTGTAGTTGTTCATGTCAGAAAGACTGGCACACTTGTTTTTCACCAAAGGAATAATAACAGAGTCCATCAACATATCTGGCATGTAACCATGAACAAACATACAGTTAAAACACAATGACAACAGAATACACAAATTGAAATCAGCGTTGATGAGGCATTCACTGGTGAGACAGTCAGGGCCAGCTGATTTGCCTTTCTTGAGAACTTTGATCAGTGAATCAACTTCAACAGGAGTAACAGCAGAAATATCAGAGGCATCAAACATGTCGTTATACAGACAAATATCATGCATAACAGAATCCTTCATTGAAACATTCTTGACTGAGTTGAAAATAGCTTCATAATGACATTTCCACTTTTCAGCAGTATTAACGTCACCAGTCACACCATCAATAGTGTTTGATCGGACAGACCGGTGGGAGCTCATAGCCTTCATTTGTTTCCAGAATTCTACCATGTTCAGTTCACTCATGTGATTAGCTAGCTGGTCACATTTGATACTTTCTTCATTGCGCCTGCATGCTCGTAGAGCATATTTGAACCTAGCCCTGCAATTTTTCATGTTTTCAAATATTGGACCAGTTTTTTTCTTAATATATTTGCAACTTTTGTATTTACCAGTATTTTTATAGCTTGGCTCTCTGGGCTTCCATAGACTACAGAAGTGAAACTAAAATATTTTGATGTCTATCACCCTCTCTTTCCCACCTGAAGCATCTGTAATCTACAGGAAACAGAAACACTGCTGTGACTGCACAACTGTAACCTTGAATACCAAAACTAACATTAATAAAAACCAGAACTAAGGATGACACAAACACTCAGGGCATTGTAACAACTCTTAAATGTGTGCTGGTTTTGGGAATGTTCCCTGTCATGTTACTGTTCATGTGTTGATATGTCATGTTGAATGTTTTATGAGATTGTGCACTTTACATAAGTCAGTTGTTGTGGCTTATGTAAAGTGCATAAGCACATAAAACATTCAATATGACATATCGGCACATAAACAGTAACAAAAGTCAGTTGTGGCCCCCTCATGGATCGTCACCTTATCGTGGTGGGGGGGTTTACGTGCCCTAGTGATCCCAGAACCTATGGGTTCCGGGGCAATTTGCCTCTGGTAGGGTCACCCAAGACAAATTAGTCCTGGGTGAAGGGCCAGAATAAGAACAATCCAACAGACTCTCGTGATAAATGCTAGAACAAGGATTCAGTGTACCCCCGCCCGGTATGGGGTTACCAGGGCCTCACCCTGGAGCCAGGCCTGGGGGAGGGGCTTGATGATTAGCGTCTGGTGGCCGGGTTCCCGCCCATGGGACCCAGCCGGGCTCAGCCTGAAGAAGTTACATGGGTCCATCCTCCAGTGGGCTCACCACCTGCAGGAGGGACCATGGGGATCTGGTGTTATGTGGATCAGGTGGCGGTCAAATGTGGAGACCTTGGCAGTCTGATCCCAAGCTTCCTAAACTGGCTTTTGGGACGTGGAATGTCACCTCTGTGGTGGGGAAGGAGCCTGAGCTGGTGCATGAGGTTGAGAGATACCAGCTAGATATTGATTCCACCAGTGTTACGTTGTGTCCGTAGAATTGACCAAGTGCATTCTGGGTAGGGTAGGAACCGTTAGTTCGCTGAGATCACGTCAACGTAGGAGACATCGTCACAAAGCAGCTGTGTTTTTTTTTTTTTTGGTAACTTAGATTTTTATTCATTTTTCATCATATATAATGCATTCAGATCACATTCTACATTTAAAAAACAAGGGGGTTAGGGTAGGGAAAAAGAAAGAAAAAGAAAAAAAAGGGGGGGGGACAAATGTTGGAGCATCAAGTTTTTAGTTTCCATCTCTTAATTCTTCTGGTTTTTTCAGTGTCTTTGGTTATTCTTTCAATTTCTGCCTCGTTGTTGCACTTTGTAGTGTGTCCATTTCCGCCATTTTTTTTTCCCATAGTCCTTCTTGCATTCTTTGTCGATATGTTAGTTTTTCCATCATACGTATGTCCTCAACAATGTCAGTCCATTGTTCTTGGTCAGGAAGAACTTCTGATCGCCATTTTTTTGTGATAGTTTTTTATACATGCAATCAACAAGATTTTAACTAGATATCTGTCCTCAGCCTGTATAACATTGTCTCTTTTAAGATCACATAAGTACATCAGGTTACAGTTCATTGGTATATTATATCCTAATATCCTCTGTATTGTCACATGTATAGATTTCCAGAATGATGATATTTTGCAGCATTTCCAAAACATATGTGAGTGGTCTGCATTTTGAGCCCCACATCCCCTCCAGCATAAAGATTGGGTATTTGTATATTTTCCTTGAATCTGTGGTGTAATGAAAAAGCGAATCAGGTTTTTCCATCCAAATTCCCTCCATGTCCTTGAATTTGTTGATGTGTGTTGTGTTTTCCATATTTCCTGCCAGCTTTCTTCTGTTATGTTTAAATTGAGCTCTTTCTCCCATTTCTCCTTTATATAGTTACTTGTATGGTTGTTTGTCATAAGTTTCTGATATAGCTTTGAAATAATTCTTATTTTATGGTTAGCACTGCGGCAGCACAGTTTACCCTTGGCCGGGGGATTGTGGGGATCGTGGGATCGTGGGTTCGATCCCAGCCCCCGACCAACAGTGATCTGTGTGGAGTTTGCATGTTCTCCCCGTGTTGCGTGGGTTTACTCCGGGATTTCTCCGGTTTCCTCCCACATGCCAAAAACATGCATGTTAGGTTAATTGGCTGTTCTAAATTGTCCCTTGATATCTGTTTCCTATAGGCCCTTAGAATAGAGGGTTAGCATTAATGAAAGCGCTTTGAGTGGTCTTTGTGACTAGAAAAGCGCTATATAAGTGCAGGTTAGTAGTAGTAGTAGTTATATGAGCTTAAAATGAGTTGTATAATCTCGCTCACATCTGTTTGGAGGTTATGCCTAATCTTCTTCATATAATAATCTCTCATCTGCAGATATCTGAAAAATTCCGATCTTTCTAGTTTAAATTTTCTCCTGATGTTTACAAAGCTCCCGAGATCTTTTTTTCCGATATTGCCCCATGCTGTGATTCCCTTGTTCACCAGATTTTTGTATCCCCTATCTTGTTTTGCCGGTTCAAACTGACTGTCAAATGCTACCCATTTCAATAGTTTTATGTCTTCCTTTATATTATATTTTTGTACTATTTTATACCACAGTTCTAAAGTAAATTTAGTGATTGGGTCTATTTGTTTGATTTGCTTATATGCATCTTTATCTCCTATTATGCTTTGTACTGGGAGTCCCTCAATTTCCTTTTCCATTTCTTTCCATTTTGCCTCATATCCCTCGTCGCACCAACATATGATATATGTTATTTGTGCTGAGTAGTAATATTCCTTTAGACTCGGTAGGCCCATGCCTCCTTTCTTTTTTGGTAATTGGAGAGTTTTATATTTCACTCTTGGTTTTTTACCTCCCCAAACAAATCTCGATATCATCCTGTCCCACTTTGAGAATTGGGCATCTGGAATCTCTGTTGGTATAGCCTGGAAGAGGTAAAGTAATCTAGGTTGTATGCTGATTTTGACTGTCTCAATTTTTGAATTCAGATCCATATTTTTTTTTTCCACAATATCTTTATTGAACCTTTTTTTTTTTTTTTAACAAACATGATACAAACAATCAAACACTAACACTAAAGTACTACAAAAAAAAAAATGCACTAAAAACACCAACAACCACCAACAAAATCAAGTCTTCAACAATGCTCCTCTGTTTAGTCTAGACAATCCAATACATAAGTATACATATTATGTTCACCAGTTTGGAATTTACAAGGTCCACACACATCATTCACCTTCTTCTTCAAGAGTTATGTTTAAATTTTTTACATAATCAATAAAAGGTCTCCATATATTCTCAAACACAATTTCCTTTGATTTCAGTATATATGTTATTCTTTCTAATGGAAGGTTTGTTAACATCTGTCTTAACCACTGAGTCACATCTGGTCTATGAGTCTTTTTCCATAATAGTGCAATACATTTTTTGGCATTAAGCAAACTGAGGTCTATGAATGTTCTTTCACTTTTATTAAAATTATGCTTTTCTGGGTACAGACCCAACAAAAACAGTTTAGGATTCAATATGATTTGTTTTGAGATTATTTTTTCAATTGTTACCCTCACCTCTTCCCAAAACATTCTTATTAATCTACATTCCCATAAACAATGAAATAGGGTTCCTTTACTTTCCATGCATTTTGTGCATGTATCTGGTATATTTTTGTTATATCTATTTAACTCCTCCGGTGTAACATACATCCGCATTAACCATTTGAAATGTATCAATTTAAGGCGTGCATTTATTGATTTGGTTTGAGCTTCTGTACAAGCCAATTCCCATTGTTCCTCTGAAATTTCAATTTGCAGATCTTCTTTCCAGTAGTTTAATCTTTTCAGTGAATTTTCACTTGAAGATAGTGTCAATGAGTTATAAAACTCTGAAATAATACCCTTTCTTTTACTATCTTTCATCATCATTTTTTCCAAGGATGAATAAATAGGTCGAGTGAGAGCTTTATTTTGATTTGATCGAATAAAGTTTCTAAGTTGAAGATATTTAAAAAAATGTGTTCTATTGAGATTAAATTTGATCCTCAGCTCTTCAAAAGACATTATGTTGTCTGCACATGGCAAATATAAATCCTGAATCTTTTGTATCCCTTTTAAATTCCATACTTTAAATACAGCGTCCGCTCTCCCTGGTTTAAAATATTGATTACCCCATATTGGACTAAATTGTGACAATAACTGTGGTTCTTTTAAATAGTTTTTAGCTTCACACCATATTTTGATCATATGCTTTACAAATGGATTTTTAACTTGTTTTTGTAATTTTTTTGCCGAATCTGAGTATATGAATATGGGAAGAGGTAAAGGTAAATTGTATGATTCCATTTCAGTCCAGTGAGGGAGATCATTTGATGAAAAATAATATGTCATAGACCTCAGTAGTGCCGACCAATAATACAACATAAAATTTGGACATTTCAGACCTCCACGATCAAATGGTAAATATAATAAAGACAAACGTAATCTAGCCCTCCTGTTGTTCCATATAAATTCCACTAACTTTTTTTTTATTCTTGAGAATAGATCTAAAGGTGGTGATAAGGGAATGTATTGAAATAAATAAAGTATTTTAGGTAAAATATTACTTTTAAGTATATTGATTCTCCCGATCATCGACATTGGTAGTGACATCCATCTCTGAGTTAACTCATTGATATCTGACATTAAGGCTTCATAGTTGACACTGGCGACTGATTCTAGCTTAGGCATAATTTGGATTCCTAAATATTTAAACTGATTTACAACATTGAATTGATTTGCCTCAGGGGCTGGGTAATTTCTCTGGGTCTCATTTAGCATTAATATTGAAGATTTAATTTTATTTATTTTATATCCTGATATTTCCCCAAAATTCTTTATTAAATTCAACAAGGTTGGAATTGATTTTTTTAGATTCGACATAAACAAAATTCTATCATCGGCGTACAGGGAGATTTTATGTTCTGTTGGCCCAACTTTAATTCCATATATTTGTGAATGTAAACGTATCGCTATCGCTAAAGGTTCAATTGCCATAGTAAACAGTAAAGGTGAAAGTGGACAGCCTTGTCGACATCCTCTATTGATTTTTATTGGTTTTGAAATATTGTTATTTGTTAGGATTTCTGCTGTAGCATTATTGTATATTATTTGAACCCATTTTATGAAATTATTTCCAAGTCCAAACCTTTGTAGGACTTCAAAAAGAAAGGGCCATTCAACTCTATCAAAGGCCTTTTCGGCGTCCAATGATAGGAGAGCTGTATCCGGTGCTTCTTTATTAAAATAAATAATATTAAA
Organism: Pholidichthys leucotaenia; assembly: GCA_020510985.1. NCBI lineage: Eukaryota > Metazoa > Chordata > Actinopteri > Cichliformes > Pholidichthyidae > Pholidichthys > Pholidichthys leucotaenia. The sequence goes on from CM035842.1 coordinate 10,253, forward strand.
TAGTCTTCTTACATTATGGAAGCCTTGTCTACCCTTTATAAAGCCATTCTGATCTCGATTAATAATATTTGGTAAAATTTCTTGTATTCGTCTTGCTAAAATTTTACAGATTATCTTAAGGTCGGCGTTTAATAGGCTTATTGGTCTCATATTTTCACATTTATTAGAGGGCTTACCTGGTTTTGGCAGCAGTATAATTAAGGCATTATTTATGTATGATGGTAAATTATTATTTTGAAATGCTTCTAAAACCATTTCCAAAAAAGGTTTTATTAATTTATTCTTAAATTTTTTATAAAGGTCAACTGGAAGACCATCTGGTCCTGCACTTTTTCCTGATTTCATATTATCAATGGCTAGCCCAACTTCTTCTTGACTAATTTTAGACTCCAATATCTCCCTGTTTTCATTTGGAATACACGGTATAGATAGTTCGTTCAAAAACCCATTTAGTTTTGTTAAATCAGGTTCATTTTTGGTATCATGTAATTTTTCATAGTAATCTCTAAAGGCTCTATTAATTTCTAAAGGATCTATAACTACCTGTCCATTACTTATAATACTGGTAATTGGTGTTTTAATTTCCAATTGTTTAATCTGCCATGCTAATAATTTTCCTGATTTTTCACCTTGTTCATAAAAAGATTGTTTCAATCTTAGAAGACTCGAGGCAGCTCTATTCGCTGATTTTTTGTCGTATTCAGCTCTCAAAATCAGTAATTCATTCTCCAACCTTGGGTCACTTCCTGCATACACTTTTTCCTGAAGACTTTTTATTTTATGTTCCAATTTAGCTCTCTCCTCTCGAGTCTTCTTAGATTTTGATCCTGTATAACTAATAATATGTCCCCTAATAAAAGCTTTGAAAGCCTCCCACTTTACACATGCTGATGTTTGTGTAGTATTGATGTCAAAGAACTCGTCTATCTGTTTTTCTATATACTTGACAAATTCCTCATCCTGAAGCCATTTATGCTGAAATTGCCATCTACCTGATTTCTTTGTCAATTTTTTATCTACATATATTAGACAACAGGGTGCATGATCAGAGATCACGATGTTATCATAAAAGCAGTTTTGAATCTTGGACCTTAATTCTGTGGAAATCAAAAAATAATCAATACGTGAGAATGTCTTGTAGGTACTGGAATAACAAGAATAGGCTTTAACTTGTGGTTTCATTTCTCTCCATATATCTAACAATCTCAATTCTTTCATAAAATGATTAATAGTCATCCTACATCCAATGTGCGTACAATCCAGTCCTGTTGATCTATCCACACCTGGATTCAATGTACAATTAAAATCCCCTGCTATTATATGTTGCCCTGTAAGTGATGATAAGATGAGAAATAAATTAGCAAAGAACTTCTGATCATCTATATTGGGACCATATAAGTTCACAAGATTTATATTTTCTAATAGCAAAGAACCTTGAATGATTACATATCTTCCAAATTTGTCTCCAATTACATTTTTCACTTGAAAAGGAACTGATTTATGTATGAGAGTCATAACTCCCCTGGCTCGGGATGAAAATGAAGAGGTGAATACACTTCCCTGCCATCTACTCCTAATTCTTTTAACATCCTCCTCTATCAGATGAGTTTCTTGTAAAAACACAATTCTTGAACCCATGTCCTTTATTTTATTCATAACTTGTTTAAGTTTTTTTAAATTTTGTAGACCTCTGCAATTCCATGAAGTTAAATTAAGATTAACACTTTGGTCCATGATCAATAGAGAGTTTGGGATTACCTTGCAGTGTAAACATGCTCATACAGAGAAGCAAAAACATGAGTGGTTGAACATTCATCCTACAAACTACACACAAACAAATTTCCCCTTCCCACACTTGTGGCAAACCCCCCAAAATCAAAAGAAAAATTCTGTCTCCCGATATAGCCATCGACCGTTCCACACCCACGGGGAACAGCCTAAGCCACTCCTTCTTCATCCTCCCAATCACCCTAACTCTACTGCTTTTAATGACGTAACATTAACTCCCCTCTGTAGTTTTCCAACTTAACTCCAAAATTTTTAACAACTTTGTACATCATAGTTTTTTTTTGTTTGTTTTGTTTTTGTTTTGTTTTTTTAATATATAATACAATCTATATTTTGTAAACTTACTATTTACTTCAAGTCAGTCAGATGCCTGTGCAAATGCTTAATTATTCTACCTTATATTTTGTTCATGCTTAGCTCCCACCAGTCTCTTCTTCTTCTTTGATCTTCTTGATGAACTCCTGCGCCTCCTCTGGGGTCTTGAAGATGTGGGTTCTGCCCTCATACGTGGTCAGCAGTCTCGCAGGATAGATTACACCATGACGAATCCCAAGGTTGCGCAGCTCCTTACGTACGGGATCAAACTGCTTCCTCAATTGCTGGATTCCTGTGGCCAAATCTGGGTAGAACCGCACCTGCTGGTCCTGGTGTTTAATCTCTCCTTTAGCACGTGCAGCGTTGAAGATCTTCATCCTGTCTCTGTTGCTAAGAAACTTCATAATTAAGGTCCTCGGCGGTCCCTTATCTCTCCGTGGGCCAATACGATGTGCTTTTTCCAGAACCACTGCTGATTGCAACTCCTCGCTGCCCAGCACCTCCGGAATCCACTTTTCCAGAAAGGAACATACGTCCCGACCTTCTGATTCCTCTGGAAGACCCACCAGCCTCAAATTATTCTGTCTCGACCGAGATTCCAAATCCAAAATATTATCTTCCAGAGATTTATTTTTTTTTTCCAAAGTGCGCACCTTTAATTGAAGACGGGTGACGTCATCTTCAGCACTAGCGAGACGGAGCTCCATCTGCGCCGTTCGTTCTACACAGTCACCCAATTCCTTTCTTATTCCTTCCAACGCTGTCATAATCCCATCAAATCTAGAGGAAAAGTCCGCTCTCATTGAACTCATGGCAGCCATCAGCGCATCTGCGCCATTCCCTGCAGATATCGCGCCGTTGCCAGCCTCCTCCGCCATATATGGAGTTTTGTTTGCTGCGTCACAGACCTGAAAGTCCGTTAATTTGGACTGTTTCGGCGGCTCGCTTTTTCCTTTTCCTGGTTTTCCAGCCTTAGGCTTCGCCGACATATCCTCGCCCAAATGCTGGGATACGTTCTATCCCAAATGAGAGAGTTATTTGCCGATTTTTTTTCTCCAGGAGCAGAGCAGAGCGAGACACGTCCGTCCTACGTGGCAGCCATAACCGGAAGTCCCTCAGATCCATATTTAAGATTGTCCATCTATCAATATCTTTTTTTATTTCTTGTTCCAACCTATCATAGTTTGCTTTATATATTTTGCTTAGGTCTTTAGGTATGTTCACTCCAAGGTATTTTATTTCTTTTTGTTTCCAGTTTAGTTTGATCTTATCAGTTATCTGGTTTAGAGGGTTATAGTGGAATGTCAGTATTTGTGTTTTTGTTATGTTTATCTTGTATCCTGATAATTTTCCAAAATTTTCTATCAAGTTCATCATTTCCATTATTGATTCATCTGGTTGTTCAAGGTAAACTATAATATCATCCGCAAATAGCCCAATCTTGTGTTCCGCCCCCTTTATTGTTACACCTTTTAATTTCTTATTTTGTCGTATCGCTTGAGCCAATGGTTCTATGAACAGAGCAAACAAGGTGGGCGATAAGCAGCATCCCTGCCTAGTTGATCTTTGTATATTTACTTTGTCTGTTAAGCTACCGTTTATCTTGATTCTTGCCACAGGTTCTTGATATAGCGTCCTTATGCATTGTACTGATTTTTCGTTAAATCCAAAGCGCTCCAGTACACTATATAGGAATTTCCAGTTAACCCTGTCAAATGCTTTTTCTGCGTCTAAACTCATTATTACTGCGTTTTTCTTTTCTTTATGTATTTGGTTAATTATATGTATTGTTCTCCTGATATTGTCATGTGTTTGGCGTCCCTCTATGAAACCAGTTTGATCATCTTCTATCAATTCCGTCAAGAATGTCTTTATTCGTTTACATATAATTGTTGTATATATTTTATAATCCACATTTAATAAAGAGATTGGTCTATAGTTTCCGCATTGTTCTTTATCTTTCCCTGGCTTTAAAATAACTGAAATGATAGCTTCGTTCCATGATGGAGGTATTTTGTTGTTGTTCAACGTCCAATTAAATGACTTTAGGAGCTGTGGCGTGAGTTCTTCTATAAACAGTTTATAAAACTCAGAGGGGTATCCATCACTACCTGGTGATTTACCGTTTTTAAGTGACTTAATCACATCTCTGATCTCTTGTGTTGTTATTTCTGCTGTTAGCTTTTCATTTTGTTGATTTCCTATTGATGGCAAGTCCAATGTGCCTAGAAATTTTTTAATATCTTTAGTATTTGTTTCTTCAGGTTGCGAGTATAGTTCTTGGTAGAAATTATGGAATATTTCTTCGATGTTTTCTGGGTTAACTGTGATTTTATTTGTGGTGGGGTCTTTAATCTTGTATACATTATTCATTGTTTGTTGTTTTCTTAACCGTTTTGCCAGCAGTTTTGTGGCTTTTGGTCCCGTTTCATAATATTTTTGCTTTAGATATCTATTTTTCCTTTCAATTTCATCCATTTGTGTTTCTTTTATCTTTGTTTTTTCTTCTTTAATTTCTTGATATATTTTTGGATCACTTGTGCTTTGATGTTTACGTTCTAATTCCCTCAGTCTCTCACATCTTTGTTCATACGCTTCCAGTTTAGTCTTATTTGCTTTTCCTGTTTCAACAATTAATTTTCCTCTTAACACGGCTTTTAGTGCATCCCATAGTATTGTTGGGTCCACTTCTTCATTGTCATTCTCTTGGATATATTCGTTTATGTTTATTTTTATTCTTTCTTTCATTTTCTCATCATTTAACAGTCCTACTTTAAGTTTCCATGTTGTTTGTCGTTTTCTATTGTTTAAATATATTTCCATGTATATAGGATTATGATCTGATATTTCTGCCCCTCCAATCCAACAATTTCTCACCCTGTATCTGTCACCTTCATTCATAAGGAAGTAATCTATTCTAGAGTGTACTTTATGGACTGCTGAATAATGTGTATAGTCTTTTTCGAGTGGGTGTAGGTCCCTCCATATGTCTACCATACCCATTTCTGCCAGTGAGGTTCTTATGAACTTTGTTACATGTTTTTTTGTCTTCTTAACACTTGTTGTATCAACTTCATGATCCATGACAGCATTTAAGTCTCCTCCACAAATTAGGACTCCTTCACTGTGTGTTGCTATGAGATCAAACAGATGTTGAAAAAAACCCTTGTCACTTTCTGGTGGGGCATAGATGTTCACTAATGTAATCTGCATACCATCTATTCTTCCCTTTATTATTACATACCTGCCTTCTTTATCCTGGATTTCCTGTTCACTTTCAAATTGTATTTTGTTTGAAATTAGTATCGTAACCCCCCTTTTAGCTCCTCCCTTAAATGAGCTGTAGTAGGAGTTCTTATAGCCAAATCTCTTTAGTTTCACATGTTCTGTCTTACTCAAATGTGTCTCTTGCATAAATATAATTTCAGCTTTTTCCTTTTTGAATTTTCTTATTATTCTTTCCCTTTTAACAGGTGAGTTCAGACCATTCACGTTTAGTGTCATTATCTTAAGATTTTTACCCATATTCATGTTTTTCCATTTTTTTAACTTGTGCTCCTATCCCCTTTAACAACAAAAATAACACATATTTATATAAAAACACATTAAAAAATCTCGACCTCCGTACTTTGGGCCTTTCTTCTGCCCACTGGTCCCTGTTGGTGGGTGGAGGGAATGTCCTCACCGAGTGAGGGGCCCTCCCTAGACCTATATTTACTATGCAAGTAATAGTCATTAGTCTAGAAATGTCCAACAAATATCACTTAAACCTCTCCTAGCCGTCTGTTTCTCTTTTACCTTGTCTTCTTGGCCTTCATTTCTTCTGTGCCTTTCTTAATCTTTGTTATGATCTAGGCTTTCAGTTGAAAGCCTTGTAGCTTGTCCTGGGCCCGCTGCGCCACGTCTCTCCCCCTTCCGCCGTTCACTCGTCTCCACTCCGGCTGTCGTGATGCGTTCAGGGCCGCCGCTGCTCCAGCCGTTTCCTCCGGCACGCTCACCTCAAGGCCCCGCTCCATCATATCCCGCGCTGCCTCTCTGGCCGTGTTGTAGGTTCTTACGCCGTCCTCCCAATGAATCCTCATTTTCGTTAGCGGCGTTTGGAATCTAATTTTTTTCTCTTTCAGCGTTTTTTTAATGTTGGCATATTTCTTCCGCTGGTGCACAATTTCTGTCGGGTAGTCATGGTCGAAGAACACCTGTTTGTCGCCGATTCGTATCTTTTTTTTCCATGCTTGCGTCAGGATTCTTTCCTTTATGTCATATTTCACAAAGTTTACCACAACTGACCTGGGTGTAGCGTTTGGTTTCGGGTTCTGTGCCGGGGTTCTGTGCGCTCGTTGAATCTGCAGATCCGTTTCTTCGGGCAGTTCCAGCTCTTTTTTTTAAGAACTGATCCATGAATTTCGTCATCGAGTTGCCTTCAATGCCCTCCGGAATTCCAAAGATGCGCATATTGCTTCGTCTGGATCTGCTCTCCAAGTCGTTTATTTTCTCCTGCATCCTCTGCGTTTGCGTCGTCAGGGTCTGTAGTTGTTCGTTTGAAAGCAGCTGTGTTTTAAACTGTAATAGTCGTTCTCACAACCGCCGTGGAGAAAAGGTAAACCACAGGATAGGCTTTTATCGTTTTCCAGCATGGAAGAAGAACAGCACAGCCCACGTTTCGGATGTAACTAAGAGGCGTCGCCTGGCCTGGATTGCAGCAGTCAGAAGACCCAACATAACTTTCAAACACACACCTGAATCGATGGTGGTGTGCTCAAAGCATTTTCATAAAGGCACGTTATGATTTATTGTGTATGTCTGTTGTTAAAACTTGCTTGTGTCGTGGTTAAGACTTGCCTGGTCATAGCTTTTACCCCACGTCAGCAGTGCTAAGCTAAACAGAGCTAAGCTAAAGAAAGACTCTGATATCCGAGTAGCTAGAAAGTTCCCACTCACACACCTGTGTGAGCGGGTTTAATTTGTTCTACACCAAAGTATTTTCTTACCGTTTCCTTTGCTTTAACAGCAGACCAGCTTATGAAATGCTAGACTGTGATCCTGACTGGGCACCTTCTCTAAACCTTGGGCATGCAGAGCTTCCAACTACCACTCCTGACAGGTTTAACCACTTATGCAGAAGGACAAGATTATGGCAAAAAGAATTGGCAGGGCATGCAAGTGACCCCCCAACACAGACCCCCAACACCACTGGCCCCGTGGCTGAGATGGATAATGTAGCTCCTTCAAGTAGTCTTTTTTTTACCTATGTTTTACTTTCTAAAATGTGTCTTGGGATTCCTTTTAATTACAAAATATATTAACTACAGTTGTTTATTGTCCTGATCAGCAGCAGATGACACCACACCTCTGGCTGAGATGGAGGAGACGACATCTGATGAAGCAGCACAGATCTGTCAGGCTGATGATGCTCCAGAGGAAAATGCACAAGAGCTACAGAGCTGCAGCATGTGTCATCTTAGGCTTAAAGAAATTTTACTCTTGCAAGAGGAGAACAGAAAGTTAAAGGGAGAGCTCTCCAGAAAGACCCTGGATGAGAATTTCCTCAAAGACAATGACTCAAAGGTGAAATACTACACTGGGCTTCCACCTTTCAGTTTAATGGCTCTGCTGATGCAATTTTTTCCCAGCCTACCAAAGACAGAAAAATTTCCAAATTTCAAATTCTTCTTTTAACTATGATGCGTTTGTGGATTAATTTGCCTCTTGAACATATTGCACACCTTTTTGACATAAGCAGACAAACTCCATCCATCCTATTCTGCGACACCATAAATGTGCTCCATGCACACCTCAGCCCTTTGGTGTTCTGGCCAGAGACCTTGTTTGCAGGCTAGCATGCCACATCAGTACGTTGAAATGTTTGGCAGTAAGGTCACAGTTTTTATTGACTGCTTTGAACTTTTTAGTTTTGGAATGTAGGCACTGACATGTTTTTGGTGTGGTTTAGCCCTTTTGACATCATGTCTTTAACTGTCAATAATATTGAAGCAGTTAAAGCAGCACCTCTTCAATTTTTCTTATTGCTCAAACATTTTGCTTTCTTTCCTCTTTTTATATATGTAAATCACACTGAGTTGCCCTTGTGTATGAAATGTGCTATATAAATACACTTGCCTGCTTTGTAACAATTTTTGGAATAAAGTACACAGTGGCTTACAAACTCCAGCTCTTTATTTCTGTAGCATCATCGTCTCCTCAAACCAAGACAGAAGATCACTTCTCTCCAGTTTACAGGAATTTCATTTTATTCATTACACAGGAATATCACTTTTCTGCCTTTTCAGGAATATCACTGGCTTTTATGTCGACTCATGCAGGCCTCTTCCAGGCCTGACCAAAGATGCTTGCTTTCCCAGGACCCCAATGTAAACAGTTGCCTCTTGCAGAGATTGTAAGGATCAGAATTTGCTTTTAAAGGCTCAAAGGAACATAAAACTCAGGAGACCAGACCTCTCAACGTGAACACTGCATTTGATAACGTACCTTTTCACAGGAAACCAATGTTCTTAAGAGTCATAAACCACTTAATCTGACGGGTTTATAGCCGATGCTGTCCAGACCTTCGCCCAGATACTAAAGGAAATCATCTACAGCTCAACAGTACCTCCTAGCGGATACCTACGGAATGTGTTTTCAGTATGTAGGATGACTTTAATTTGTTCTAAACATTAAGTTTCTTTCAGCTTATCCTCTGGATCCTAAGGACACTGAAAATCATCCCTCTTTTATCACCAACCATGGTTTGCTGCATGTTTTGCTGCATTTTGATCTAAATGTGAATGCATGTATTATAATTATGTATAAAAATGTTATATTCATGAGTGTTATTGGAGTAATGGTATAAATGCATGATCACCAAATATTAGCCAAGTCATTTAATTTAGTTAGATTTTATATTGAGCATTTATTTCATAAGAACTGAGTGTTAATTTTCCCTCTGAAATTTCATGGGATGGTGTCTTCATTTGATTGGCTGCTCTCAAACAAAGAAGTGTTCTCACATTGGATAGCAGCCATTTCAAACTGCTTCTGAAAAAGTCGATTGGTCAGTCTTGCGACGACATCATCAGTTTTACGACCCGGCGAGGTAACTTTAAAAGAGAGAAGTTAGATTTGAGTTTAGTTAAGAAAAGTAGTAGAAAAAAGTAAGAGTTAGATTAGCTAGAAGTAGAGACAAGGAACAGGCAGGAAGATTAGCAAGAAAAAAGTAAGAAAAGTAAGAGAGAAGAGAAGATAAGAGATTTTGAGAAAGATTAGGAACTAAATTAAGATTAAAGAAGCAGAATAGTAATCTAGATCTCAGAAGAAGATTTTATTCCACCGTTTCAAGGCCCTGTGAAGTTTTATTTTATTCTCTGTGTGTTTGTCAAGTCTTTCCTTATATTCTGGTCACTGAGGAGAAACCATTTTTCTTTAGAGCTTGTCCCTTTTAGAGAATCAAATTCTCAAACTTTTTTCCTTCACCTCAGAAGCCATTCTTATCCTAGTAAATGTTTTTCTCATTTTTTTTCATGACTTTTCACGCCATTAAAGTGGACCTTTAATTTGCCTAATTTAAAGTGAACAGAGACTGAGAAGTTTCTCCTTCAGTTTTTGGGGCGATCCCGCTACAAGAGACCCCAAATTTGGACTCTTTTTTTTTCAAAGGACTTTTCATGCCGCCCTGAGACAAACCATCCACGGCTGCAAGTGTCTCCTTGAAGGGCCCCCCAGCTGAGTTATCACCTCCACGGCTGTGAGGACAGCAGCCGCTTCCTCCAACGTCCTAACTTCAAAACCCAGTGGTACCGACCCGCGGAAACGTGGACCTACGGCTGTTGTGTGAGTGAAACTCTTATTTCTCCTATCTGCTGGGTTAAAACGTGATGTCCTAACAATTAAATTACAATTGAATATGGCCCGTATTTCAGGGCTCAATTAGTCTCTCAGCCACAGGATAGAGCTATCAACTGAAGGAAAACTCTTAGTCATTTTTAAGTAACTGCCCTTAAATTTTTGTAGATTAATTCAGAATTCATATTTTTTTTAGATAATTAGCTTATGAATTTTCCCCATAAAATTGCGTTGTTTTGTTAAAACATTCCAGCCTCATTTACCGTTGAAACATAAGTCTGTTCCTCCTTGGTTATACAGAGGTGTAACGCTGGAGTTTATGTTCAGGAACCCAATATCAGTTGATATGATATATTACGCTGTTATCATCTGAATCTGTTTATTCATCATTTGAACGCTATGCCATGTAAACTGAATGAGTTTAATAAAAGGGTGAATTAAAGAAGTTGAAGCGTTTTCCTTTCGCATATACAGGTTTCCTAATCACGGCAGGACAAAAACTCACTGAAACTTTGAGACTGATTCATTAAGTAATTTAAGGTACAAAATTAATTAAAATTAAAGTTAATATGGACTTCCGGTTATGGCGGCCACGTGAGGGGGACACGTCTCGCTCTGCTCTGCTCCTGGAGACGAAAAAACGGCAAATAACTCTCTCATTTGGGACAGAACCTATCCCAGCGTTTGGACGAGGATATGTCGGTGAAGCTTAAGGCTGGAAAATCAGGTAGAGGAAAAAGCGAGCCGCCGAAACAGTCTAAATTAACGGACTTTCACGTCTGTGACGCAGCAGATAAAGAAGCTCCATATATGGCGGAGGAAGCGAGCAGCGGTGCGGTGAATGTGGGAAACGGCACAGGTGCGGTGCTTAACGCCATTAGTTCAATGAGAGCGGACTTTTCCGCTAAGTTTGATGGGATTATGGCAGCGTTGGAAGGAATGAGAAAAGAATTGGGTGACTGTGTAGAACGAATGGCGCAGGTAGAGCTTCGTGTCGCTAGTGCTGAAGATGACGTCACCTGTCTTCAATTAAAGGTGCGCACTTTGGAAAAAAAAAATAAAAGTCTGGAAAATAATGTCTTGGACTTGGAATCCCGGTCGAGACGGAACAACTTGAGGCTGGTGGGTCTACCGGAGGAATCCGAAAGTCGGGACACATGTTCCTTTTTGGAAAAGTGGATTCCGGAGGCGCTGGGCAGCGCAGAGCTGCAATCAGCAGTCGTTCTGGAAAGTGCATATCGTATCGGCCCACGGAGAGATAAGGGACCACCGAGGACGATTATTATGAAGTTTATCAGCAACAGAGACAGGATGAAGATCTTCAACGCTGCGCGAGCTAAAGGCCGAATTAAACACCAGGACCAGCAGGTGCGGTTCTACCCAGATTTGGCCACAGGAATCCAACAATTGAGGAAGCAGTTTGATCCCGTACGTAAAGAGCTGCGCAACCTTGGGATTCGTCATGGTGTAATTTATCCTGCGAGACTGTTGACCACGTATGAGGGCAGAACCCACATCTTCAAGACCCCAGAGGAGGCGCAGGAGTTCATCAAGAAGATCCAAGAAGAGACTGGTGGGAGCTAAGCATGAACAAAATATAAGGTAGAATATTTAAGCATTTGCACAGGCAACTGACTGACTTGAAGCAAATAGCAAGTTTACAAAATATAGATTTTATTATATATTAAAAAAAAAATTAAAAAAAACAAAACTATGATGTACAAAGCTGCTAAAAATTTTGGAGTTAAGTTGGAAAACTACAGAAGAGAGTTAATGTTATGTCATTAAAAGTAGCAGAGTTAGGGTGATTGGGAGGATGAAGAAGGAGTGGCTTTGGCTGATCCTCGTGGGTGTGGAACGGTCGATGGCTATATCGGGAGACGGAATTTTTTTTTTTGATTTTGGGGAGATTACCACAAATGTGGGAAGGGGGAATTTGTTTGTGTGTAGTTTGTAGGATGAATGTTCAACCACTCATGTTTTTGCTTCTCTGTATGAGCATGTTTATACTGCAAGGTAATCCCAAACTCCCTATTGATCATAAACCAAAGCGTTAATCTTAATTTAACTTCATGGAATTGCAGAGGTCTACAAAAATTAAAAAAACTTAAACAAGTTATGAATAAAATAAAAGATATGGGTTCAAAAATTGTGTTTTTACAAGAAACTCATCTAATAGAGGAGGATGTAAAAAGAATTAGGAGTAAATGGCAAGGAAGTGTTTTCACCTCATCATTTTCATCCCGAGCCAGGGGAGTTATGACTCTCATACATAAATCAGTCCCATTTCAAGTGAAAAATGTAATTGGAGACAAATTTGGAAGATATTTAATCATTCAAGGATCTTTGTTATTAGAAAATATAAATTTGGTAAACCTATATGGTCCCAATATAGATGATCAAAAGTTCTTTGCTAATTTATTTCTTATCATCACTTACAGGGCAACATATAATAGCAGGGGATTTTAATTGTACATTGAATCCCGGTATAGATAGATCAACAGGACTGGACTGTACGCACAATGGATGTAGGATGACCATTATTCATTTTATGAAAGAATTGAGATTGCTAGATATATGGAGAGAAATGAATCCACAAGTTAAAGCCTACTCTTGTTATTCCAATACCTACAAGACTTTCTCACGTATTGATTATTTTTTGATCTCCGTAGAATTAAGGTCCAAGATTCAAAACTGCTTTTATGACAACATCGTGATCTCTGATCATGCACCCTGCTGTCTAATATATGTAGATAAGAAATTGACAAAGGAAACAGGTAGATGGCAATTTCAGCATAAATGGCTTCAGGATGAGGAATTTGTTAAGTACATAGAAAAACAGATGAGTTCTTTGATATCAATACTACACAAACATCAGCATGTGTAAAGTGGGAGGCTTTCAAAGCTTTTATTAGGGGACATATTATTAGTTATACAGGTTCAAAATCTAAGAAGACTCGAGAGGAGAGAGTTCAATTGGAACATAAAATAAAAATTCTTCAAGAAAAAGTATATGCAGGAAGTGATCCAAGGTTGGAGAACGAATTACTGATTTTGAGAGCTGAATATGAAAAAAAATCAGCGAATAGAGCTGCCTCGAGTCTTCTAAGATTGAAACAATCTTTTTATGAACAAGGTGAAAAATCAGGAAAATTATTGGCATGGCAGATTAAACAATTAGAATTTAAAACACCAATTACCAATATTATAAGTAACGGACAGGTAGTTATAGATCCTTTAGAAATTAATAGAGCCTTTAGAGATTACTATGAAAAATTATATGATACCAAAAATGAATCTGACTTAACAAAACTAAATGGGTTTTTGAACGAACTATCTATACCGTGTATTTCAAATGAAAACAGGGAGATACTGGAGTCTAAAATTAGTCAAGAAGAAGTTGGGCTAGCCATTGATAATATGAAATCAGGAAAAAGTGCAGGACCAGATGGTCTTCCAGTTGACCTTTATAAAAAAATTTAAGAATAAATTAATAAAACCTTTTTTGGAAATGGTTTTAGAAGCATTTCAAAATAGTAATTTACCATCATACATGAATAATGCCTTAATTATACTGTTGCCAAAACCAGGTAAACCCTCTAATAAATGTGAAAATATGAGACCAATAAGCCTATTAAATGCCGACCTTAAGATAATCTGTAAAATTTTAGCAAGACGAATACAAGAAATTTTACCAAATATTATTAATCGAGATCAGAATGGCTTTATAAAGGGAAGACAAGGCTTCCATAATGTAAGAAGACTATTGAATATTATTTCAATATAATAATAATATTATGATTCCATCCAAGATGGCGCCCACAGCGGTCGACATGGTGCTTCGCTGCGCTCTTTGTTTGTTTTTGTTTGTCAATTGTGTGTCTGCTTGCACTTATACCCGTGAAGAACTTCTAAATCTCAGGACTTTCACCCCCACGGACCTCCTCCCAGTTTTTCTAGCCCCTGCCGCCGATCTGGTTTATTGTTTGGCTCGGAAAGTGAGACGGCGGAAGAGAGGAAGACGAGCGGGCGCTCTCGTACGACTTCGCAGGAGAGGCTCGCGAACGGCGCTGCCTGGCATATTTCTGTCCAATACCAACTCTCTCTCTAACAAGGTAGATGAACTGAGACTGCTGATGCGTTTTAAGGACCTCGCCTCCTCAGCTGTCCTCTGCTTTACTGAGACCTGGCTCCGGGAAAATATACCGGACAGCGCGCTGCGCCTCGACGGCTTTCAGCTCTTCCGTGCTGATCGAGACACAGAGCTTTCCGGCAAGACCACAGGAGGCGGAGTCTGCTTCTACATCAACTGCAGCTGGTGCTCTGATGTAATGGTAATTTCCAAACACTGTTCTCCTGCCTTGGAATTTCTTGTTATCAATTGCAAGCCCTTCTATTCCCCGCGGGAGTTTGCTTCTTTCATAATGATCGCTGTGTACGCCCCTCCCGACGCGGACACGCGCGAAGCTCAGCGCGTGCTCGCGGATCACATTCAACACACAGAGCGGAGTTTTCCAGACTCGCTGATTATTGTGGCTGGCGACTTTAATCAGTGCAATCTGAGCCACGATCTCCCCCGCTACAAACAGTTTATTAAATGCCCCACCAGAGGATTAAACACACTGGATCACTGTTACACCACAGTGAAAGACGCATATCGCGCTGTCCCTCGAGCTGCGCTGGGATTATCTGATCACGTGATGGTTCACCTCATTCCCACATACAGACAGAGATTGAAGCTCACTAAACCTGTTGTGAGCACTACGAAGATACGGACCAGTGATGCTGAGGAGAAGCTGGAAACGTGCATGGAAATATCTGACTGGGGCATGCTTAAAGGAGCCACGCATGATCTGGATGAGTACACGGACACTGTGAACTCATATATCCACTTTTGTGAAGAGAACATTCTTCCATCACGCACCAGGGTGAGTTACTCTAATGACAAACCCTGGTTCACAGCTAAGCTCAGACAGATCAGGAAGGAGAAGGAAGCAGCGCTGAAAAGTGGAGACAGGGACTGCTACAGGGAGGTTAAATACCGGTTTAACAGAGAGCTGAAGAGGGCTAAATCTCTATACTCAGAGAGACTCCAGCAGCAGTTCACTGCTAATGATTCGGCTTCTGTGTGGAGAGGACTGAGGCAGATCACCAACTATCGACCTAAGGCTCCTAAAGGTCAGGATGACAAAGCCCTTTGTCAAAGACTGTCCCAACACTATGCCCGTTTTGACACCTCGTCATCTGTGTCCAACTCCCCCCCTCCCTCCAGCTCCACAGCCTCCACATTCCCTACTTCATTTAAGGCACCTCCCCCCTCCTCCCCCCCTCCCCTTATCATCAGTGAGCAGGATGTGCTCAAACAGTTCTCCAGACTGAACCCGCGCAAGGCCCCCGGCCCAGACGGCGTGTCTCCCTCCACCCTGAGACTCTGTGCGAAACAGCTGGCTCTTGTATTCACAGACATTTTTAACACCTCCCTTAAGTTATGCCACGTGCCGTCCTGCCTCAAATCCTCCACCATCATCCCTGTCCCCAAGAAGCCACGGATCACTGGACTTAATGACTACAGACCTGTAGCGCTCACCTCTGTAGTCATGAAGTCCTTTGAGCGCCTGGTCCTGTCCCACCTCAAGTCCATCACCACCCCTCTCCTGGACCCGCTGCAGTTTGCCTACCGAGCCAACAGGTCTGTAGACGACGCAGTCAACCTGGCCCTCCACTCCATCCTGCAGCACCTGGACTCCCCGGGAACCTACGCCAGGATCCTGTTTGTGGACTTCAGCTCCGCATTCAACACCATCCGCCCCGCTCTGCTCCGGGACAAGCTGTCCCTGCTCAATGTGCCTGACTCCCTCTGCAGGTGGATCATCGACTTCCTGACGGACCGGAGGCAGCATGTGCGGCTGGGAAAGACTGTCTCAGACTATACTAGCATCAGCACCGGATCACCCCAGGGCTGTGTACTTTCCCCCCTACTCTTCTCCCTTTACACCAACTCCTGCACCTCCAGCCACCAGTCTGTCAAGTTGATCAAGTTTGCGGACGACACCACCCTCATCGGGCTCATCTCCAACGGCGACGAGTCCGCCTACAGGAGAGAGGTGGCCCAGCTGGCGTCCTGGTGCAGCAATAACAACCTGCAGCTGAACGCTCTGAAGACAGTGGAGATGATTGTAGACTTCAGGAAAGTCACTACTCCTCTGCCCCCCCTCACCCTCTCAGGCTCTCCCATCACCACTGCTGATTCCTTCCGCTTCCTAGGCACTACCATCACCAGGGACCTCAAATGGGAGCTGACCATCAGCTCACTCATCAAAAAAGCCCAGCAGAGAATGTTCTTCCTGCGGCAGCTGAGGAAGCTCAAGCTACCCACCAAGATGTTAGTGCAGTTCTACACAGCCATCATCGAGTCCATCCTCACCACCTCCATAACCGTGTGGTACACAGGAGCCACTGCCAGGGACAGACTAAGGCTGCAGCGCGTCGTGCGCACTGCTGAGAAGGTGATCGGCTGCAAGCTCCCATCTCTCCAGGATCTGTACATCTCCAGGACCCGGAGGCGTGCTGGCCGGATCATAGCCGATCCCTCACACCCTGGTCACGTACTGTTTGCCCCCCTCCCCTCTGGTAGAAGACTTCGGTCCATCCAGACTAAAACCTCCCGTCACATGAACAGCTTCTTCCCCTCTGCCATTAGACTGCTGAACACTAAGTGACTTATTGACTCTCGTGCACCATGTACAGCAGCTCAACCAGACTCATGTCAATCATCACTGTTTTCTTTCTGCATTACCGACTGCACTATATAGTTCTCCACAGTATCTGCTGCTGGCTAATATATATTTTAACTGTTGACCAGTATCACTTAATCTTATCCTACACTTTATTACATGTATAGTTTATTTCTCTTATCTTATCATGTTTAATGTTGCAGCATTGTACCGAGACAAATTCCTAGTTTGTGTACTACATGAACAATGGCAATAAACCTGATTCTGATTCTGATTCTGATTCTATTTATTCTAATAAAGAAGCACCGGATACAGCTGTCCTATCACTGGACGCCGAAAAGGCCTTTGATAGAGTCGAATGGCCCTTTCTTTTTGAAGTCTTACAAAGGTTTGGACTTGGAAATAATTTCATAAAATGGGTTCAGATAATATATAATAATGCTACAGCAGAAATCCTAACAAATAACAATATTTCAAAATCAATAAAAATCAATAGAGGATGTCGACAAGGCTGTCCACTTTCACCTTTACTGTTTACTATGGCAATTGAACCTTTAGCGATGGCGATACGTCTACAGTCACAAATATATGGAATTAAAGTTGGACCAACAGAACATAAAATCTCCCTGTATGCCGATGACATAATTTTGTTTATGTCGAATCTTAAAAAATCAATTCCGACCTTGTTGAATTTAATAAAGAATTTTGGGGAAATATCAGGATATAAAATAAATAAAACTAAATCTTCAATATTAATGCTAAATGAGACCCAGAGAAATTACCCAGCCCCTGAGGTAAATCAATTCAATGTTGTAAATCAGTTTAAATATTTAGGAATCCAAATTGTGCCTAAGCTAGAATCAGTCGCCAGTGTCAATTATGAAGCCTTAATGACAGATATTAATGAGTTACTTCAGAGATGGATGTCACTACCAATGTCGATGATCGGGAGAATCAATATACTTAAAAGTAATATCTTACCTAAAATACTTTATTTATTTCAGTACATTCTCTTACCACCACCTTTAGATTTATTCTCAAGAATTAAAAAAAAAGTTAGTGGAATTTATATGGAACAACAGGAGGGCTAGATTACGTTTGTCTTTATTATATTTACCATTTGATCGTGGAGGTCTGAAATGTCCAAATTTTATGTTGTATTATTGGTCGGCACAACTGAGGTCTATGACATATTATTTTTCATCAAATGATCTCCCTCACTGGACTGAAATGGAATCATACAATTTGCCTTTACCTCTTCCCATATTCATATATTCAGACTCGGCAAAAAAATTACAGAAACAAGTTAAAAACCCATTTGTAAAACATATGATTAAAATATGGTGTGAAACTAAAAAATATTTAAAAGAACCACACTTACTGTCACAATTTAGTCCAATATGGGGTAATCAATATTTTAAACCAGGGAGAGCGGATGCTGTGTTTAAAGTATGGAGATTAAAAGGGATCCAAAAAATTCAAGATTTATATTTGTCATGTTCAGATAACATAATGTCTTTTGAAGAGCTGAGGATCAAATTTAATCTTAATAGAACACATTTTTTTAAATATCTTCAACTTAGGAACTTTATTCGATCAAACCAAAATAATGCTCTCACTCGACCTATTTATTCACCCTTGGAAAAAATGTTGATGAAAGATAGTAAAAGAAAGGGTATTATTTCAGAGTTTTATAACTCATTGACATTATCCTCAAGTGAAAACTCACAGAAAAGATTAAACTACTGGAAAGAGGATCTGCGAGCTGAAATTTCAGAGGAACAATGGGAATTGGCTTGTACAGAAGCTCAAACCAAATCAATAAATGTACGTCTTAAATTGATACATTTTAAATGGTTAATGCGGATGTATGTTACACCGGTGGAGTTAAATAGATATAACAAAAACATACCAGATACATGCACAAAATGCATGGAAAGTAAAGGAACCCTATTTCATTGTTTATGGGAATGTAGAATAATTAGAATGTTTTGGGAAGAGGTGAGGGTAACAATTGAAAAAATAATTTCAAAACAAATCATATTGAATCCTAAACTGTTTTTGTTGGGTCTGTACCCAAAAAAGCATAATTTTAATAAAAGTGAAAGAACATTCATAGACCTCAGTTTGCTTAATGCCAAAAAATGTATTGCATTACTGTGGAAAAAGACTCATAGACCAGATGTGACTCAGTGGTTAAGACAGATGTTAACAAACCTTCCATTAGAAAGAATAACATATATACTGAAATCAAAGGAAAGTGTGTTTGAGAATATATGGAGACCTTTTATTGATTATGTAAAAAATTTAAACATAACTCTTGAAGAAGAAGGTGAATGATGTGTGTGGACCTTGTAAATTCCAAACTGGTGAACATAATATGTATACTTATGTATTGGATTGTCTAGACTAAACAGAGGAGCATTGTTGAAGACTTGATTTTGTTGGTGGTTGTAGGTGTTTTTAGTGCATTTTTTTTTTGTAGTACTTTAGTGTTAGTGTTTGATTGTTTGTGTCATGTTTGTTAAAAAAAAAAAGGTTCAATAAAGATATTGTGGAAAAAAAAAATTAAAGTTAATATTATTGTCCGTTAGGACTGGTGCCCCTTTTACGAGTGCTTTTATTTAATTTAGCGGGTGTAGAAGTGATGGTTTAACTCCGCCCCCTTTCACACCCACTATTAAATAAAATAAATAATTCCTGTACCTTATGACAAATATTTTATAGGCAATTCATGCTACATTTCAAAGATGCAAAACTGTAACCATAACCATGACAATACAAGAATATAAATTGACATGCATGATCGACATGTATCATTGTTCACACAATGTTATAGCACATAACTGTCTCATGTTACAGCACTAATTTAATGTGCACGTCACAAAACAACCACGGCTGCTGTGGGGTTGGTGCTTCAGAGTCCCACACATCCTAAATGGAACCACTGAATTTCACAGTTTTGGTTATCACAGGCAACCATGTCATCCAGCTCTTCTGGCTGCCTGCAAGTACACCACACTTCTGCTGTGTTCTGTGCCTGTCTTTTGGGATTTTGTGTGGGACCTGGCTGTAATGCAGTTAGACGTTGTCTTTTGGGCTTCTGAGTGGGTTTATCAGCTGCAGCTTTCCTCTTGTGTTGTGGGGTCAGAGTCAGTAAAGTGACGGGCAACAAGCTCAGGTAGGACAACTTTATCAGGGATGGCAATTTTCCGCCGATCCGCGGATAATTGCCATCCCATCATAATTGCGGACTGGCGCCTAGCGGCTGCCCCAGCCTTAGATGCGCTCTGCAGAGCATGCCCAAATGCCAAGTCACGTTTCGTTACCTTGTATTCATACATGTGTAGTGACAATAAAGTTGAATCTCATCTCATCTCATCATTTCCGCCGATTTATTTTCAAATTGATCATTTCTGTGAATCGTCTAAATCCGTTGAGAAAATTTTAGGGGGGGTAAGGTACCTTATTGTTACCGATTTTAGCGAAAATCAACACGATTACATAAGCGCTCGGCGCTTCCCCGGAAGTCATCTCCCGCGATAACCCGGATGTGTTGTGTTCAAGCTACTGCTGTATTGCAGTAGCTTGACAGCCCTGCGATTGGATAGTTGCAAACAATTGGACCAATCAAATGGCTCGTTGTATGCTTTTTCAAAGATTCATGGCGGCGTGTTCTCAGGGATGTGATTTTCTGCTAATTCGCCGAATTCCGCTTTATTTTATCTTCCAGGAAGATAAAGTACGTTAAGTACGTTAGCGTCTTGTGGTCCACGAACGCAGTGAAACTGCGCCCTTTCAGGCAGGACTGGAAGTGGCGTATGGCCAGGTGGAGAGCCATTAACTCTCTGTTACTGGCGGCGTACAACGGCTGTATGAGCTGGGCTGCGCGGGGGAGGAAATGGTAATAAAAGTTAACCATCCCCTTTTATGATTCCAAACAGTTTGAAATTGACAGTGCACAGTGGATATTGACTCATAACTTTTGAATATTTCTAAGACTTGGCTACATCAGTGATTGTGCAAAATGAACTGCTCAAGTCTCAATGGAGATTGAAACTGGTGATCTGAAATGAATGCTGAAATTATAAAAAGTAATGGTATGTTGGAATTTTATTTCTATTATGGAATAGATAAAATGAACTGATTTTGATTTGATCAAGTGTTAAAGCATGTGATGGATAATGCTTGTTGGAATATTTTAGGAATGCTATCTTCTTGGAACATAAGTCAATATTATACAGTAATAAGTGGCATTCAGCTGTTTGTTTTATGTCATTTAAGCACAGTTCTGGTACTTAAAAATCATAAAAACCCAGGAGCTTCGGGGGGCTTTGCCCCCCTTGCCCCCCCTCCCACTAGACCCCCTGCTGAATTTTCAGATAATTTCCCCAACCCCAAATCACATCGCTGGTTCGTGTTGGAATTCTGAGCTTTCGGTATTGTTTTCAGCGGAATTATGAGATTTTTATCAAAGGATCAGGAGTCATCAGTGCTAGAAATAGACAAAAGTGTCAAAAATAAGTTCCGATGGAATTGGCTTGAGAGAAAAGTGACGGTAAAGGTGAAAATTGTCTCAAAGTTCGACGAGGTAACAGAAACACTCGGAGAGTTTCTGAAGAAACCAGAAAAGGAGATGAAGTTCAAAGTTCAGAGACTGACACAGCTTGCTGCCAAAAGGAAGAAAGTTTCACATTAGAAGTGACTTGGTGACCAGTGTAAATAGTGTAATAAACTCTAATAGAACTGTTAAATATGTTGGACTAAAGACAGTGAGACAACATTGAAGAAAAAGTAAGTTAACTTTTCATTAAATTTAATGATTTATCTAAGTCTAGTATTTCATTTTTTTTAATCATTTTTTTCAGTCTAAATTACTTCTGTTTTACTGAAAACCTCCCAGCTTCAGGGGGGCTGCGCCCCCCCGCCCTCCCCATAAGTCAATCGACCAAATTAGATTTCAGCTGAAATCAGAATTTTCTGTTGCCATCCCTGACTTTATAAAAAAAAGTTCTGGGCCACTGGTAAAAGTGTTTGCTCCCACAGGTCAGAATCTGGTGTGACGCGTACAACAACACAACTTTTTGTGGTCCACACAACAAAGTCACAGAAATGTGAGCCTGTCACAAAGATTTGCATTTGTACCTGCTTGTAGTCCTTGTGACTGTGCTTGAGTTCTAGTCTCCCATCAGAGACTTTCAGGTAAAAATCCTTGTCTGCACAGGCCTGCAGGATGTTGTTGTTGCGGTGCTTATATGGGATTTTATTTCCACACAGCCTTTTTCACAACAGGTGCAGGACACAAGTGCATCAGGGGTTGCACCAACTTCAGGAAAGGAGGGGTTGATTATAAAATATTATAAGCACACTTTCACATGTATATTGGGTGCATAATTCAATTTATGGCATGCACTTATTTTATTTAGTAAATAAATACTTGTAATCAAGACAAGAAATTAAAAAAAAAACACCTTTGTGAGCACAAGTGCCTTCAAGTCTACCTTGTACATCTACAAGTCATGCACCCATCCGTCTGTGAACTGCATTTTTTCTTGCTTCAAAGACCTAAAGTTACTAAAAACTTCATGCGTGTATGCACTTATGCTTACAGTCATGTAATTATAAATGAAGGCGTGGTCGAAGTTTGGCAGAATGTTTATATCCGAACTCCATGTGATATGTTGGTAGGGATCTAGTCCATTAACCCCTTCAAGCTTCGCCAAATAGCGTGCCTTTGCAGTCCTATTCAATTTGGCGGAGTACGGTCCCTTTAAATTTTCCTTCACGGTCCATTTTGATTTTTTTTCCCCGTTCATTCACAAGAAATGCCGAGGCGCTGTGTGATTGCAGTCCATTTATGATCGCTATACCTACCCCGCCCAGAATGCATTGCGCGTTTGTCACGTGGGCTGGCGAGGTTAATTGTCGGCCTCACCTCAACGCACAGCTCCAGTTCCGAAACCAGTCTCATGGAGAGGGGCTGGAGCTTGGCTTACTCTGGACTTGCCCCGGGCAAGAGGTGATGAGCAGGAGTGGGTATTCTTGTATCCCCCCACCTTGCTGCCTCTATATTGGCGTTTTCCTCGGTGAATGAAAGGGTTGTTTCCCTGCACCTTTGGGTTGGGGAACAGGTCCTGACCATCATTTGTGCCTATGCACCAAATGATGGTTCAGAGCACCCACCCTTTTTGGAGTCTCTGACTGGGGGGGTGCTGGAGAGTGCTATTCTTGGAGACTCCACTGTCCTACTGGGGGACTTCAATGTGCATGCGTGCAATGACAGTGAAACCTGGAGGGGGGTGATTGGGAGGAACGGCCTGCCTGATTTGAACCCGAGTGGTGTTCAGTTATTGGACTTCTTGGCTAGCCACAGTTTGCCCATAACAAACACCATGTTAAAGCATAAGGGTGTCCATATGCACACCTGGCACCAGGACACCCTAGGTCACAGGTCGATAATCAACTTTGTTATCGTGTCATCAGACCTGTGACCGTATGTCTTGGACACTCGGGTAAAGAGAGGTGCAGAGCTGTCAACTGATCACCACCTGGTGGAGAGTTGGATCCGATGGCATGGGAGGATGCTCTTCAGACCTGGTAGACCCAAACATATAGTGAGGGTGTGGTGGGAATGTCTGGCTGAGGCCCCTGTCCAGGAGGTCTTCAACTCCCACCTCCGGAAGAACTTCAACCACATTCCAAGGGAGTCTGGAGACATGGGTCTGAATGGGCCATGGTCTCCACCTTCATTGTTGAAGCGGCTGTCCAGAGCTGTGGCCGCAAGGTCGTTGTGGCATCTCGTGGTGGCAACCCCCGAACCAAGTGGTGGACACCAGTGATGAGGGGGGCCATTAAGCTGAAGGAGTCCTACCAAGCATGGTTGGCTTGTGGGACTCCCAAAGCAGCTGAGGTGCACCGGCGGGCCAAGCGGAGTGCAGCTCGGGTGGTTGCTGAAGCAAAAACTTGGGTGTGGGAGGAGTTCGCTGAGGCCATGGAACAAGACTTTCAGTCGGCCTTGAAGAGATTCTGGCAAACTGTCCAGCGGCTCAGGAGGGGGAAGCAGCTCCCTGTCCACGTTGTGTATGGTGCCGATGGGGCACTGCTGACTTCGACTGGGGATATTGTCAGGCAGTGGAAGGAATACTTCCATCTCACTGACACGCCTTCCACAGAGGAAGCAGGGTTTCTGGACAAGGGGGGCGACTCGCCTATCACAGGGGATGAGGTCACCAAGGTGGTTAAAAATCTCTTTGGTGGCTGGGCCCCGAGGGGGGACAAGATTTCCTCAAGGCCCTGAATGTTGTAGGGCTGTCATGGTTGACATGCCTCTGCAACATTGTGTGGAGGTTGGGAGCAGTGACTTTGGCATGGCAAACCAGGGTGGTGGTTCCTCTCTCCAAAAAAGGGGATAGGAGGGTGTGCTCCAACTTTAGAGGGATCACACTCCTCAGCCTCCCTGGGAAGGTCTATGCCAAGGTACTGGAGAGGAGACTCCGGCCACTGGTCGAACGTCGGGTTCAGGTGGAACAATGTGGTTTTCGTCCTGGCCATGGCACATCGGATAAGCTCTTTACCCTCTTGAGAATCCTTGAGGGTTTGTGGGAGTTTGCCTAACCAGTTTACATGTGTTTTGTGGACTTGGAGAAGGCATTCAACCGCGTCCCTTGTGGTTTTTTTGTGTGTGTGGGGGGGGTGCTTTGGGAGTATGGGGTATCGGGCTTGTTGTTACCAGCTATTTGGTCTCTGTCTGACCGTTGTGAGAGTTTGGTTCGTATTGCCAACACTCGGTCGGACTCATTCCCTGTGAGAGTTGGACTCCGCGCCAAGGCTGCCCTTTGTCACTGATCATGTTCATAATTTTCATGGACAGGATTTCTAGGCACAGTCAGGGAACGGAGGGTGTCATGCTTGGTGACCACAGGATATCATCTCTGTTGTTTGCAGATGATGTTGTCCTGTTGGCCTCATCCAGCAATGACCTACAGGTCTTACTGGGATGGTTTGCTGCAAAGTGTGAAGTGGCTGGGATGAGAATTAGTACCTCCAAGTCCGAGTCCATGGTCATCAGCCAGAAAAAGGTGGACTGTCCTCTCCGAGTTGGAGACAAGCTCCTGCCCCAAGTGGAGGAGTTTAAGTATCTTGGGGTCTTATTAAACGAGTGAAGGGAGAATGGAGCGAGAGACTGACAGACAGATTGAAGCAGCAACTGCAGTGATGCGGATGTTGTACCGGTCTGTTGTGGTGAAGAGGGAGTTAAGCTCTAAGGCAAAGCTGTCGATTTACCAGTCAATCTATGTTCCTCCCCTCACCTATGGTCATGAGCTTTGGGTAATGACCGAAAGAATGAGATCGCGGATACAAGCAACTGAAATGAGCTTTCTTCGTAGGATTGCTGGACTCACCCTCAGAGATAGGGTGAGGAGTTCAGTCATCCAGGAGAGGCTCAGAGTAGAACTGCTGCTCCTCCACACTGAAAGGAGCCAGTTGAGGTGGTATGGGCATCTGATCAGGATGCCTCCTGGATGCCTCCCACTTGAGGTGTTTCGGGCACGTCCCTCTGGGAGGAGACCCTGGGGCAGACGCAGGACTTGCTGGAGAGACTACGTCTCCCAGCTGGTTTGGGAACGCCTTGGAATCCCCTCTGAAGAGCTGGAGCAGGTGGCTGGGAAGAGGGAAGTCTGGGCTTCTCTACTTGAACTGCTGCCTCTGCGACCCGGACCTCCGGAAAAGCGGTAGAAGATGGATGGATGGATGGATGGATGGAGTTGTTGTGGCTATGTGGCTGCTGGAGCTACCAAGGAGCTGGTGTGGGTTGTGGCCATCAGTAGCCCATGTTTTCTCCATCGGTAATGACTAATATAGGGTGTTTTGTCTTTCTTAATATACATATGTATATTAGCTGCTCTTGCTTGCTTGTTTTTTTTCTTGCCTTCTGATTGTTGCTCTGAGTGTTGCTATCCCTGTGCTGTTGCAATCCTGGAATTTCCCCGTTGTGGGACTAATAAAGGCTTATCTTATCTTATCTTATCTTTCTTCCCCCAACAGCACACATACATCGAGCAAACATTGGCCTGACATATCTAGCCTTCAGAGGTTCTCCACTTTTGTTCCATGGAAACCCCTGGACCCCTTCACCCCTGCCCACTACCTGCTCCTGCACCAAACAGTAAAGTGACTCATTACAAATCATTATATGGACCAAGAATGGGCTTTCATGATTTAATTGCCCTTCAGTGGACTGCTAACCTGCCCAGGATGTACCGTACCTCTTTCCTGAAGAAGCTGAGATATACTTACCAGCTCCATGATCTTTACCTAGTATTCTGCCACATGTCAGTTTGAATGCATTTACTTAAATTTAATTTGTGTTTTAGTCTGTAATACTACCCACAAACCTAAATAAATGACTCACAATCAATCTCTAAAATAATAATTCGATGGTGTTTGTGGAATTTAAAGTTCCAGTCACTGAGCAGGAGGTCTTTTTCATGGGTAAAGAACAAAAAATCAGAAGATACGCCTCCTCCTTATGCTTCTGATGTCATCCCTGCAGTCATTTTCAGTTTACTTTTTCATGATAGACGACAGCTCCAGAATCATATTCTGAAAGATAAAATAAATGTTGATAGCGTAATTATTTCAGTTACAGACTTGGCAGATTTTTGTGAATTACTTGTGAATAACAGTATTTTCGATGCAGAGAAGCTCAGACCATCGTCTCCTCAGCCAGGGAGGATACTAAAGTGTTCCCACAGCAGCTGGGCGACGTACTGTAGGATGTTTTCATACCTGATAGGTCTGGACCAAGGTTCATGTTTGGCCCGGTCAGGTTTGGTTTCACACTGCTCCTTTTCCAAGCAAACTAAACAACTTTATGTGCTGCACCTCTGTCTTGTCATGATGGCGTTTGTGTTGTTAGCACTGACCAGTAGTTACTTAGCCCTTTTCAAGAGGAGGAGCTTAACTGAACTTTCACAGCAAATAAACAGATGTGACACCTAAGAGTGATTTAGCTCTTGATATGTTTTGTAAGTCATAAAAATCATGTTACAGACATGTTAACAAGAAAAAAAAACTTCATTTTTGGCGGTCACTTTAAGATAAGAATTCCTATCTATGGCAACAAACTATGGATACTGCAGACAGTCAGAATTATCTTTCTCTGCAGGTTATGCCCTCACTCTTAAGTGTAGTTCACACTACATGACTTAAACCCCAACATTAGGCCAGGATCTAGTTTCTGAGGTCTCCAACCAAAAGTCTATGGTTAGAGGGAAATTTCATCCATCACCTTGGTGCATATGCTGCTAAGACTTGGTCTAATTGGCTCACTAGCTAGTCACAGCCAATAACCAGATATCTGGCATATTTAGGTCATTCACTTGTGAGTTCCAGGGCAAAGGATGAAGAGGTGGAGACAAAGTTAAAAAGAGCTTTTCTCGGTGGAGCAGTGGTTAGCACTGTGGCAGCACAGTAAAAAGGTCATGGATTCAATCCCACCCCTGGCCAGCAGTGATCCTTCTCTGTGGAGTTTGCATGTTCTCCCCATGTCTGTGTGGGGTTTCTCCCACAGACAAAGAACATGCATGTTAGAAAAATTAGCGGAAACTGGGGATAAAAATTACACTGGTCAACACCAAATTTATTGTCTAAGTTTTTTTTTAGCTGATTTAAGACTATTTTAATTTGCTGAATCCAAAAATCACATTGGTTTTGCTCACTCAGGTCAACTTTTTGAATTATGGCCACATGTTGTTTTATATATTTTTGTTTATGTGTACGGGTATTTTCACTTTATATGATGCAAAATTCTTTGTCTTGAAATTCTCTGAATTTTGAACAATGATGATGTAACATTCAATTTACATGTACTTACCTTTATATAAAGTTTAGAACATGCACAGTACTAAGTAAGTACTAAGTAAATACAGGTTTTTACTTAGCTCTTGATCAAGAGAAACAGATGTCATTTTCGGATTCAGCGGTGCAAAATTGTCATAAATCAGTTGAAAAAACACAGACAACTAACAAAAAAAATTATTTTTGTAACCCTGTGTTATCCTTAGTATTAATCCACGAGTGAACGGTTGTCTCTCAGTGTTGGCCCTGCAATCTGCCCAGGGTTTACGCTGTCTCTCACCCAAAGAGGCTGGGATTGGCTCCAGTCACCTACTGCATTTACATATACAGTATATACTGTATATATATATATATATATAAAAATATAAAAAAGAAACTTGTTCAAATTTAGAAGACAGGAAGCTGGCACCAATCAGAACGCTTAGCCTCTCATGGGGTGTTTTTCTCATAAATTTGTGACTTTTTTCTCAAAAGTTTGCAACTTTTTCTTATACATTTACAAAAAAAAAATTCTTGTAAAATTTGCTAATTTTTCCTTTAAATTTTCAACTTTTTTCTCATAAATTTGTGACTTTTTTCTTATACATTTACAAAAAACAATTCTTGTAAAATCTGCATTTTTTTGGTAAATTTTCAGCTTTTTTTGGTCATAAATTTGCAACTTTTCCTCATAAAATGTGACTTTTCCCCTCATAAATTTCCAACTTTTTTCTCAGGAATTTGTGACTTTTTACCCTGCAAGTTTTCATCTTTTTCTCATAAATTTGCAACTTTTTCATAGACTTGACTTTTTCCCCCCATAAATTTGCAACTTTTTTCCATATAAATTTTCCACCTTTTTTCTCATAAATTTGCGATTTTTTTCTCAAAATTTTGCAACTTTTTCTTATAAATTTGCACAAAAATTCTTGTAAAATTTGTAAAATTTTCCTTGAAATTTTAAACTTTCTCATAAAATTTCAACTTGTTTCCTCAAAAATTACTGACTTTTTTCTCATAAATTTGCTACTTTCTTATAAATTTGTAAAAAACAATTCTTGTGAAATTAGCATTTTTGGGGGTTCTTCTTTCTACACCTTTCACTCTGTATATATATCATGGACGCACGGATCGCCCCGGGGGTCTCCCGGGTCGGCGGACGGAGCCACGGTTTGCAGCGGGAGACGTTACAGCGGGGAGGAGCTAGTGCTAGCTAGCACTTGGCCGCCGCCCAGTGCTAATGGGAAACTCGACATACCGGGAGCTGTAGCGAAAACGAAGCGGGTGCCGGGCTGGAGTTTAGGCGGCGTGAAAGAAATATAAGACAGAATAATAAAGAGCGATGGCAAGAACCAAGCAGACCGCCCGTAAAATCTACTGGAGGAAGAAGCCCCCCAGGAGACAGCTAGCCACCAGGGCTGCTCGGAGAGGCGCTCTGGCCACCGGCAGAGTGAAGAGGCCTCGCCGTCACAGGTCCGTGGCTCTGAGAGAGATCCGTCGCTACCAGAAATCCACGGAGCTGCTCATCCGTAAGCTGCCCGTCCAGCGCCTGGTGAGGGAGATCGCTCAGGACTTCAAGACCGTCCTGCGTTTCCTGAGTTTCGCCGTCATGGCTCTGCAGGAGACCAGCGAGACCCACCTGGTGGTCTCTTCTTCGCTAAGGGGGTCACCATCATGCCCAAAGACTTCCAGCTGGCCCGCTGCATCCGCGGAGAGAGAGCTTAGACTTTCTGCTGCACATCCACCAGCCATAATGCTCTGCACTGTGTGTCTATATATATACATTTATAGTAATATGGACATATGTTTGCTAGATGTTGTTTTTTCTTGCCTTCTGATTGTTGCTCTGAGTGTTGCTGTCCCTGTGCTGTTGCAATCCTGGAATTTCCCCATTGTGGGACTAATAAAGGCTTATCTTATCTTATCTTATCTTAAAACTTCAACTTTTTTTCTCATAAATTTGCAATTTTTTTCTTGTCAATTTGCAAACTTTTCCTGTATATTTTCAACTTTCTCCTAAATTTGCAGCTTTTTCCTCATAAAATGTGACTTTATCCCTCATAAATTATCAACTTTTTTCCATGTAAATTTTCCACTTTTTTCTCAGAAATTTGCAACAATCATCTGGATGCTGGTTAAATTATTATTCTGTGTAATTAAGTTGTAACTGTGTAACTTGTGACTTTTTTCAGGTTAAAAAAAAATCACCTACTGCCAATATGGGACACTCACCATTGACATCCTCCTCCCACCAGCTGGAACAGGTGGGGACACCACCGGACTCTCCCCCTGGCTCAGCTGCTGGGACTCAACATCGGTGCCAGTCTGGGAACCTCCACTGTCAGACTGACTTGCCAGCTTGAGATCTGACAGTCCTCTTGACATAAAACTACATTTTCTTGCTGTGGGGAAGTGGTCGCTCTCGGTGCAGTCGCTCATGTCACTGAGTTCCTTACAGATGCTCACTCTGCTTTGTTTCCTCTGTGGGTTCCTCAGGCCTGCTGGGATCTCCATGTGACTGCCTGTCAGTGTAGGCCGAGGCCCAGCGTAATGTGACCTGCTTGAGCCTTGAGGCACGTTGGACTCTTCACTGCTGCATGAGGGCTTCCTGTGATCCAGAGTGTTCCCCAGCAGACGTATTCCCTTTATTTCAGCTGGATTTGACTGGATCTGTCTGGAGATGTGTGACTCCTCCTGGTTCTGTGGGGCTGCTGGGACAACAATCAGTGACTGTGTCTCCCCTAGAGCAGCGGACGCAGCAGAGCCGGTCATCTTTGTGAGCTGCATCAGTCTCTGTGGTGAGGAGTTGGTGAACACACAGACCTGCTGCACCACAGAGTTTTTCTTTGACCTGCACATGCTGTCATCGTCTCCATATTTGTGTCCATACAAGATCCGCTTGATCTTCTTCACTCCCAGATGGAAAATCTCAAGCAGATTGAGAAATAAAGAAACTCCAGAAATAACCAGCATGAAAACCATGAAAATGTTCTTCTCAGTTGGTCGTGACACAAAACAGTCAATGCTGTTGGGACAAGGCAACCGTTCACATTTGTACAGTGCAGGCAGTCCAATGCCATACAAGGCACACTGGCCTATGATGAAGCCCACCTCCACCACTGATCGGGTCAAGATATGGAAAACATACGTGCGCAGCAAAGAGCCCCTGAGTGGAGCTTTTCTTACCCTCTTCTGTTCATCTAGTTTCTTGAGCTCTTGTTCTATTCTCTTGTGGTCCCCCTGGACAGCATTTATTCCCTCCAGCTCTGCTTTCAGACAGGCCTTCTTCCTATGCCTCTCCTTCTCCAGGGCCCTCAACTGGTACAAGGCATGAGCCATGTAGACCAGGGATGGAGACGACACAAAGATTATCTGCAGGACCCAGTAGCGGATGAGAGAGATGGGAAAAGCCTGGTCATAGCAGACGGTCTTACAACCAGGTTGGTCCGTGTTGCAGACAAACTCGCTCTGCTCATCGTCCCACACATCCTCTGCTGCAACACCGAGCACAAGCATCCGGAAAATAAAGAGGATGGTGAGCCAGATCTTCCCCACGATGGTGGAATGAATGTGAACCTCTTCTAAAATGCTCCCTAACAGGTTCCAGTCCCCCATTCTCTGTCACATTATTAGCTGTCATTGAACAAAGAAAAACTTCACCAGTTTGCTGATCAGGCCATTGTGGAGGAGGACAGTCATCTGGTAACATTTGACACACAGCAGTACAGTGCTGGTGACACTATTTCCAGTTTGCAGCAGCAGTGTTCCAGTTTGAAGCCATTGATCCATCAGGACTATGATCCCCTGAGGGGAGGTTCATTCGGCCACTTTTACCAGGACACACATAACACAAAGTGAGAATTCAATACACTGCTGGGCTCATTTTTAGTTTTAATGGCCACTATATGGCTGAAAGATGGTGGACACAATGGTTCCTGTTATCATTTTTCTACAGATTTTGGATGAATTCCTCTGCCTCACCAACAGGAGCGCTTGGCACGCATACTTTACCTCCACCAAGGAAGGCATGTAGTCAGTGTGGTTGGTCTGTTAGTCTAGCAGGATTACACAAAAACTACGATTTTGATTATATTTTCACCAGAGGTGGCCCTTGGCATAAGGTTGAACCAAACAGATTTTGTAGGTGATCCATGATTGCATAACTCTGCCAAGGCCAAATCTTCTTGCAACATTTTAGCAGGATTATGCAAAAACTCAACAGATTTGGATGAAATTTTCACCAGAGGTGATACTTAGGCTACCGGTAAACCCACTAGATTTTAGAAGTGATCCATGAGTGTGTACTGTGGTATAGGGAAATGTGGCACTTTATTGTGAAGTGCAGTGTGGTGATGCAGACTTTCTGTCACGTCACCACACTGCCCTATATAGTGGGCGGGCCACCATCTTACAGTCTCTTTGACTGGTGACCACGCCAGGTGCCTGCTGTGTAACCGCTGCTTTCCAGTACCATCAATAAAGCTGTGTTCGCCAACTTCATCTTGCCTCATTCATCATCCAGGTATTTCCATACATAACATTTGGTGATCAAGGATTAACTCATGGAGGCGTGTATCACACCACTTTGTCCCTTTCTCGAGCTTCCAGGTGAACCGCTGGTGCCTTGGCCCAGGTGGTTGGAGAATTTTCAGACATACATCACCGCACTGGACCTTGGGCAGCTTGACAAGCTAAGGGCATGTGCGCTTCTTGTCCATAACCTGGGTATTGAGAGCCACCAAGTCCTGCGGACGCTCGGCACATTGGATTTTTTGAGGACGTTGTGGAGCTGCTAGCCAACCATTTCCACACCCCGGATAGCGTGAATGTTCGGAGGATTCGTTTTCAGCAGCGACATCAACAGGTAAGTGAGCCTTATCCATCAATTTGTCGCCGACTTGAAGCAGCTAGCTTGTGAGTGCCGCTTTGGGCCGTTGGAAGATGAAATGGTACGTGACCAGCTTGCAGAGTACACGTGCAGTGCCAAATTGCAGGCTAGGCTACTTATGGTGCCCAATGACTTAACATTAGCCAGAGCTGTCGAACTAGCTGTCCAGCTGGAGGCCGCAGACAAGCTAGCTTCAGAGCTAACCTGGCACCAGTCACAGAGGTTGCTGGAGCCTCCTGCCATGGCAAATGTTCTGGACTCGGAAAGCAAGGATAGCTTGAATGACGACGTTAGAGAAACCAATGCTGCCAGCTGAAGGTCTGCCTAGGAAAACCCCTGTGCAAGGGTTGTGGGTCTGCAACACACCGAAATAAGGTGAAGGACTGCCCAGCTAGGGAAAACGTTGTAGCAGATGTAGATGTTTCAACCATTATGCTGGAGTGTGCCGTGTATCTGAACTGGTGAGCCCATGGAAGAAATCATTCTGCCTGTCCCCGACAACCATCCACACGGTGTCCCCCAGCACAAATGGGTACACGTATTCCACAGTGGAGTTGGACAGCGTGTAGGTGCCACTGCTGTTCGACATGGCAGCGGAGGGGTTGTTGCTGAATTGGGCCACAGTGACAAAGTTCTTTCCTCACTACAAGATTAGAGGTAACCCGGCACCGTTGTATGGTTATGGAGGTGGCACGGTCCACGGTTGGGACTTTGGAGTTAACGGTCCAGTGCAAGTCTGCAAAGATGGCTGAGTTCACATTCCACAGGACAGCACGGGGCGATAACATCATGGGCTGTGATTTGTTTTATGGACTGGGTTTCGCCATAAAGATGGTGCCGGGAATGAATGGTTGGGTTGTGGCCGCTGGAACTCTCCGGTTCCGGTGGTCGAAGAGGATGTTGTGTGGGATGAGGAACTAACAGACACCACAGCGGTCGAGCAGGACCAGTTTCACTCAGGTTTGGCGCAGGAAAGTCTCAGTGCTGGCACTCAGGACACGGTAGAGGGGGGTACCGAGCATGGCGGTGGGGCACCTGCGTTGGCGAGTGACACCATGCTACCCCTAGATGCCTTCGGAGCTTGGCCGCAGGAGAATGGAGGGTCTGCAGCTACGACGGTGACCGCTACAATGGTTTTAGAAGAGGACAGGGCCAGACCGACAAGCATGTTTTGGACTTGGTTCGGGTGCGGGGTGATGAATGTCCACGGCGAAGATGGGCCAAACGACAGCCAGCAAAACACTGAGAATGTCAGCTGTAGCATCATCTGGCTTTGGCTCATCAATAAAATTATCCTTCATCTTAAATACATTGCTTCACCCAGGAAAAGTCTGGTCAAAGAATTACTTTTCCTCCCAGGACCACAGCTGAACCAACATTCCTTTGTTAAGCAAACCTAAAGAATGCTTTCAACGGATTAACTTACATCATAAATAAACTGGAAACTTCCCCCAACTAAGATAGTTTTATTGGTTATCAGTTATCTGACATTTACCAGGCATCCCATAAACTTTAAATGCATTTCATAAGGCCCTAGGAATGAGCTCAACATTGCCACCTTCTGAAAACTCAGGGACATGTTGGAGTTAACCAGCTAAACTTATTCCCTGAAACTAATGACTGCCTTTTTTTTTTTTTCAAAACCACAATTTTCAGATTATTCTCTTTTTCAGGACACCCTGGAAAAGCAAATGCACTCTGATATTCGGTGTGGACAATCAATAATGGGTTTGAAAGAATTTTAGGTCAAATAGGTTCATTTTGTCTTCTTTTAATTATTTGTCTTTTGTTCATATAAAAGACAAAAAATAAAATAGAAAGGAGATGTCTTTACCTTCTTTACATGTTTCAACTGCACTGCAGCCTTCGTCAGAAGAGTCAGTTGATTGCTGCCAGGTGACATTTATCAGCTGATTTTCGTAGGCGGGGCCAGCTCAGCAGATCTGTCGGATCCACCGAGCCGGCCCTGCCTCCCGCCGTCAGATGATCTCTGGAGAATGTGGTCCCAGGTGTGGGAAAGCATAAAGGCCCCTTCATCTCGGTTCATGGTGTCTTTTCCCCGCTTCCTGATTTCTATGGCCTCCTTGATCCAGCATTTGTGTCTGTTGCTCTCCGATCCAATAATTTTTGTGTTGTCCCAGTCCATGATGTGATTATTTCTTTTGCAGTGATCTGATATTGCTGATTTTAATGTTTCTTGTTCTGCCTTTTCTTTTTGTGATCTTGTGAGTCGTCCTTGTGTTTCCTTCTCACATTCCTTCTGGTGTTCTTTTTTCTTGTGGTGAATAATCTTCCAGTTTCTCCAATGTAGGTTTTGTTGCATGATCTGCATGATATTTCATATATTACATTGCATTTTTTGTCTTGTTCTATTCTGTCCTTGGGGTGTACTAATAACTGTCTTAATTTTTTGTGTGGTTTGACTGCTGTGTTTATTTTGTATTTTTTCATGATCCTTTGAATTGGTTCCGTGATCCCTCGTATGTATGGTATAGTTATGGTGTCCTTGTTTTTGATTTCGGCTTTTGTTCTGTGTCTTATTTCCTGTTTATTTTCTTTGTTTTTGACTTGCTGTTTCCCTTTGTTTATAGCCCATACTGGATATTGGCAGCGTATAAGTGCATGTTTTATGTGGTTTTCCTCCTCCTGTCTGTCTTCTTGGTCCGTGATGATGGTGGCTCGTTCGTATAACGTCCTGACGACTGATAGCTTGTGTGCTGTGGGGTGTTCCGATGTTCATAGTAGGTATTGACATGTGTGGGTTGGTTTCCTGTAGACTGTGTGCCATATTGGCTATGGTGCTAATATGGCACCATAGCCTTTCTGGACATGGAAATCCACCACAATGATGATGGCAGCATAAAAATCACAGTCTACAGGAAACCAACCCACTGACTAGCTCCACTGTCGTCCCGAGGGCTTGCTGCTTCTAGGGGCACGCTTGCTGGGGGGCTGCCCTGGGCCCCCCATGCCGGTTCTATCTCTCCCACCCAAGTGACTGTGCTGTAAAAGGGTGTTTATAGTTCTGTGTGTTATGCATGTCATGTTATGGGGTTATATATATATATATATATATATATATATATATATATTCAATTCAGCTTTATTTATAATGTGCCACATCACAAGAAAAGCTGTCTCGTGGCGCCACAGTACAGAAAAAAAAAAAAAAAACAGTCACAGAAAAACCCAGCAATCAGACGATCCCCTATGAGCAAGCATTAATCAACAGTGGAGAGGAAAAACTCCCATTTGGAAGGAAGAAACCTCTAGCACAGGGGTCACCAACCTTTTTGAAACCAAGAGCTACTTCATGGGTATCGAGTCATGTGAAGGGCACCAGCTTGACACACTCCTCTAAAATAACAAATTGTGTATATATATACTGTATATATATATATATATATATATATATATATATATATATATATATATATATATACACACACACACATAAATAAATAATTATCAATAACTTAAGAGTGGGTAACAGACAAGATCAATATTCAACACTTTATTTTTATTAATCTCAGCAATTGTTCAGATGATCACTTCTTCATTTCATTAAAAAAAATGTCCAGTTTTCACCAGTCCCTTTTAACCATAAAAAACTAAACCCTTTTAATTCATGAACTATGTTGAACCATGTTTGAAAAAGTTATGCAACATTTAAGAAAAATCAACTTTCATATTAAATAAATCTTATCACATTTTTAACTGAACAAATCTGCTGCAATTCTGCTCAAAATCTATTACATTTAATAAACACACTTTTGTGTGTTCTTCTTCACTGGAATTATATCCATACAGTTCTTGCCAAGAATCATGCTGGAGCAACCAGCACTGTCCTTTCATGAGAAGAAGCTAAACAGCACTGAGAGTGCTTATATGCACGGTGGCGCAGTGGTTAGCACCGCGGCAGCACAGTTTACCCTCAGCCGGGGGAACGCAGGGATCGTGGGTTCGATCCCTGCCCCCGGTCAACAGTGATCTGCGTGGAGTTTGCATGTTCTCCCCGTGTTTGCGTGGGTTTCCTCCCACATGCCAAAAACATGCAGGTTAGGGAGTTAAGGGGCGCTTGCGACCGGCAGCTGGTGGCTTGTCACCGGACTGCAGAACAAATCTACCTACGTATACAAAAAAAAAGAGTGGGCAGCAGTTTCATGACGCGTTGAAGTGCCACTTCGCCGTCGCCTCGCAAATGAAACACACGCAGCTTCCTTTCACGGTAGTAAAAAAGAACTCTTCCTCCCGCTCACTTTGAAAATGATAAATTTTCTGTCTTTTTTTTGGGCTAGGAAACAGCACTGCATTCACCATCTTCACTGCCCGCTAGCTTACGCTCCAGCGCGAAGGTTTTGTCATGCGCACAATACTGACCTTTGAACTAGGTCAGAGTTCACCTTAACTTTACATATAATAAACATATTTTCATTTTTTTTTATTTTTAAGACATTGTCATTTTAAAATCTATATAAATGCAAGTGTGATTTTAAAAAATAGCGGCAGAAAAAATTACATCTCAGACGCAGCTCACTTGCGAGTTGTGCTATTTTTAGAACAGGCCTGCGGGCGACTCATGTGGTCCCTGTGGGCGACATGGTGCCCGCGGGCACCGCGTTGGTGACCCCTGCTCTAGCAGAACCAGGCTCAGGGAGGGGCAGTCGTCTGCTGCGACTGGCTGGGGATGAGGGGATAGGGAGGATGGAGAGGACAGACATAAAGAGGATAAGATAAGATAAGATAAGATAAGATAAGATAAGCCTTTATTAGTCCCACAACGGGGAAATTCCAGGATTGCAACAGCACAGGGATAGCAACACTCAGAGCAACAATCAGAAGGCAAGAAAAAAAACAAGCAAGCAAGAGCAGCTAATAAACATATGTACGTATTACTATAAATATATATATATACACACACACACAGACACACAGTGCAGAGCATTGTAGCTGGATGGAATAAATATATGAATATATGAACACACAGTGCAGAGCATTGCAGCTAGGTGGAATAAATATGCAAGTATATAAACACACACAGTGCGGAGCAATGTAGCTAGATGGAATAAATATGCAAATATATAAACACACACAGTGCAGAGCATTGTTGCTAGATGGAATGAAACAGCATAACCGTCTACTTAGTTATCCTACATGGTATGATTATGTGCCCATACATATTCTCACCCTCCATAGCGACCGGTATGTTCCTAGTTGTATGCCGGAGGGGACCATTGTGTAAGTCTATTGCATCTTTTGCA
Source organism: Pholidichthys leucotaenia (assembly GCA_020510985.1). NCBI lineage: Eukaryota > Metazoa > Chordata > Actinopteri > Cichliformes > Pholidichthyidae > Pholidichthys > Pholidichthys leucotaenia. The sequence continues at coordinate 47,914 of CM035842.1, forward strand.
TTCAAAAAACTATTAGTTTGTTACGTCTTTTTGCTATCTCTGCGAGCAGCCCTGCTTAGGTTGTACAGTCTGACAGCCGTTGGTAGGAAGGACCTACGAAACCTCTCGGTTGTGCACCTGGGATGATGTAGTCTGCTGCTAAATGAGCTCCTCAGTGCATTCAGTATGTCCTGCATAGGGTGGAACTCGGACTCCAGCAGAGATGACAGTTTAGCCACCGTCCTTCTCTCTCCTATCTCCTCCATCGGATCAAGGCGCTGCCCCAGGACAGAGCTAGCTTTCTTAATCAGTTTGTTCAGTCTCTTCCTATCGGCTGCAGTAATGCCACTGCCCCAGCAGACCACTCCAAAAGTGATGGCTGATGCCACCACCGTGTCATAGAATGACTTCAGCAGCGCCCCTTGTACACCAAAAGACCTGAGTCTCCTCAGCAGGAACAGCCTGCGCTGTCCCTTCTTGTAGAGTGCATCAGTATTGTGTGACCAGTCTAGTTTATTGTTCAGATGAATACCCAGGTACTTATAGGATGTCACCATCTCGATGTCTGTTCCCTGTATATTTACTGGTACTGTGAGGGGCTGCCCATGCCTGCGGCAGTCCACCACCAGCTCCTTAGTTTTCCTCGCGTTGATCTGGAGGCAGTTCCGATGGCACCAGTCCACAAAGTCCTGGATAAGCCCTCTGTACTCAGCTTCATCTCCATTGGAGATGAGGCCAACGATCGCAGAGTCATCAGAGAACTTCTGTAGATGGCAGTGTGTTGTGTTGTGTGAGAAGTCCGCAGTATAAAGAGTGAACAGGAAGGGAGCCAGCACCGTTCCCTGGGGGGCCCCCGTGCTACTGATGATCGTGTCGGACACACAGTCCCGGGTTCTCACAAACTGAGGCCGGTTCGTGAGGTAGTCCAGGATCCATGATGACAGGTGCTGGTCCACCCCTGCGCGCAGCAGCTTGTCCTTCAGGATCATCGGTTGGATGGTGTTGAAAGCACTGGAGAAGTCAAAGAACATGATCCTCACCATATTCCCGGGCTTCTCCAGGTGGGACAGAGAACGGTGAAGGAGGAAGATCACCGCATCCTCCACCCCAATGCCATGCTGGTAGGCGAACTGGAGTGGATCCATCGCTGGTTCCACCAGGGGGCGGAGGTGAGCAAGGAGCAGTCTCTCCAGGGTCTTCATCAAGTGGGACGTCAAGGCCACCGGTCTGTAGCTGTTCAGGTCTTTGGGGTGGGAAGTTTTTGGTACAGGTACCACACAAGATGTTTTCCACAGCTGTGGTACCCTCCCCAGTTTCAGGCTCATGTTGAAGATATACGTCACAATCCCAGGATAACAGTAAGATGCCAAGTACATTATTGGAAGTCAACCAGCAGTATGGATCAGATAGCAATAGAACAAGAGTGGGGTTAAGAGACACAAAAATCCTCCTTAAACGTAAGCTATATTAAAAAGGAAGGATTTTACCCTGTTCTTAAAAACAGAGACCGAGTCTGACTCCCGGACCCAGAGTGGTAACTGGTTCCAGAGAGAAGGAGCTTGGTAGCAGAAGGCTCTGCCTCCCACTGTACTTTAGGAGATTCTGGGCACCACAAGTAAGCCAGCATTTTGGGAGCATAATGCTCTATGAGGATGGTAGGGTAATATCAGATCTTTTATATATTGGGGGGCCAGATTGTTAAGAGCTTTGAAAGTAAGAAGAAGGATTTTAAACTTGATTCTAAATTCTATGGGAAGCCAGTGGAGGGAGGACAGAACCGGGGAGATATGATCTTTTTTTCTAGAACCAGTTAAAACTCTAGCAGCAACATTTTGAATCAACTGAAGATTTTTTAAAGATACTTTAGGAGAACCAGATAATAGCAAATTACAATAATCTAATCGAGAGCTGACAAAGGCATGAATCAGTTTCTCAGTATCATTCAGAGACAAGATGCTCCTGATCTTGGCAATATTGCGCAGATGATAGAAGGCGGTCTTAGAAACAGTTTTAATATGTGAAAAGGACAAATCCTGATCAAAAATAACTCCAAGGTTCCTCACACAACTGTTCAGAGTGAGAGTGGCAGCATCTAAATTAAGGGCATAATCTGAAAAGGAATTTCTAAGATGTTTTGGGCCAACAAATATTACTTCAGTTTTATCAGAGTTCAATAGTAAAAAATTACAAGTCATCCAAGCTTGGATGTCCTTAAGACAGGCATCTAACTTGGCCAACTGATCACAATCATCGGGCTTCATTGACGGTTACAGTTGTGTGTCATCTGCGTAACAGTGAAAATGTATATAGTGCTTTCTGATGATATTGCCCAACGGGAGCATATATAGACTAAAAAGAGTAGGGCCCAACACAGATCCCTGTGGAACTCCGTGACTGGGCTTAGAGCTGGAAGAAAATCCATCATTGACATGGACAAACTGAAATCTATCAGACAAATAAGATCTAAACCACTGCAATGGAGTTCCACTGAGTCCAACAAAGTGTTCCAATCTCTCAAGTAGAATGGCGTGATCGATAGTGTCAAAGGCTGCACTGAGATCTAAAAGAACAAGAACAGAGTCAAGTCCATTATCAGAAGCAGTCAGGAGGTCATTAGAGACCTTCACTAAGGCAGTTTCAATGCTGTGATGAGCTCTGAACCCAGATTGAAACACCTCAAACAAACCAACTCTCTGCAAATGATCAGATAATTGCACAGCAACAACTCTTTCCAAGATTTTTGAAATGAAAGGCAAATTAGAGATTGGTCGATAATTGGCCAAAACTCCAGGATTGAGCATTGTTTTTTTAAGTAAGGTTTTAATTACAGCAGTTTTAAAAGCCAGTGGAACATAACCCAGAATTAAACAAGAATTAATGATAAGAAGAATACGGCTACCAATAATTGGGAAGATAATTTTAAATAACTTGGAAGGAATAGGGTCCAGAAGGCTAAGATGAGGAAATTATTTTATCCAACTCTAAGAGGTCAATTGGAGTAAACTTATCTAAGCAGATATCAATTGAGGGAGTTGCAGTAGTTAATGTACTTTAGTTTACGGTAGGAAGAATCTGACTGATTTCATCTCTAATAGATAAAATTTTAAGATTGAAATAGTTCAGAAAGTCCTGACTAGAAAGCTCAGGAGGGATGCGAGGATTGACCAAGTCTTGGCTCTTTGTAAGCCTGGCTATAGTGTTGAAGAGAAACCTGGGGTTATTCTTGTTTGCTTCTATTAATGCAGAATAATAGCTTGATCTAGGTTTTCTAAGAGATTTTTTTATAGATTAGGAAATGATTTCTCCACGCTAAGTAGAATTCATCTGAATTAGTTGAATGCCATTTCCTTTCCAATTGACGAGTTTTCTGTTTTTAAGCCACAAGTTTCTGAGTTAAACCAAGGGGTTAGAAATCTCTGGTTAGACTTTTCCTTTTTTAAAGGGGCTACCAAATCTAGAGTCCGATGCAGAGAGGCAGTAACACCATCAACCATGCTATCTCTCACGAATGGAGCAGACTCTCCATCATTTATTTCTGGTGTTTCTGTTGTGTTGACCCATGGCATAGAGGAGACAAGCTGCAAAAATTTAACAACAACGTCATCAGAAAGACTTCTGCTGTAGTAGTATTTTTATTTAGGAAATAAGTGATCAGAGATAATGAAATCAAAAATTAACAGACAATGGTCAGACAGTACAGGATTATGAGGAGACACTACCAGATTTTCGATATCTATACCATAAGTCAAAACAAGGTCCAATGTATGGTGGAAATAATGGGTAGAATTTTTTACTTTTTGGGAAAACCCCATTGAGTCTAAAATTGAATTGAATGCCTTATTAAGACAGTCACTCTCAACATCAACATGGTTTTCAGCACTAAATCAGCTAAAAATTTGACAAATTCCGATAGAAACTCTGAATAGGCTGAGGGAGGATGATAAACTATGACAAAGAGAATTGGGTTCAAGCCAAGATTGCCAACAGGCCCCACACTGAGGACCAAAACTTCAAAGGAATTAAAACATAATTTCTGCTTAACATTAACTAGTAATTTAGAATGGAAAATTATATATATATATATATATATATACTGTATATCCATCCATCTTCTACCGCTTTTCCGGAGGTCCGGGTCGCGGAGGCAGCAGTTCAAGCAGAGAAGCCCAGACTTCCCTCTCCCCAGCCACCTGCTCCAGCTCTTCAGAGGGGATACCAAGGCGTTCCCAGACCAGCTGGGAGACATAGTCTCTCCACCGAGTCCTGGGTCTGCCCCGGGGTCTCCTCCCAGTGGGACGTGCCTGAAACACCTCAAGTGGGAGGCGTCCAGGAGGCATCCTAATCAGATGCCCATACCACCTCAACTGACTCCTTTCAATGTGGAGGAGCAGCGGTTCTACTCTGAGCCTCTCCCGGATGACTGAGCTCCTCACCCTATCTCTGAGGGTGAGTCCAGCAATCCTACGGAGAAAGCTCATTTCAGCCGCTTGTATCCGCGATCTCGTTCTTTCGGTCATTACCCAAAGCTCGTGACCATAGGTGAGAGTAGGAACGTAGATTGACTGGTAAATTGACAGCTTTGCCTTAGAACTAAGCTCCCTCTTCACCACAACAGACCGGTACAACGTCCGCATCACTGCAGATGCTGCTCCAATCCGTCTGTCGATCTCTCGCTCCATTTTCCCCTCACTCGTGAACAAGACCCCAAGATACTTAAACTCCTCCACTTGGGGCAGGAGCCTGTCCCCAACCCGGAGAGGACAATCCACCTTTTTCCGGCTGAGGACCATGGACTCGGACTTGGAGGTGCTGATTCTCATCCCAGCCGCTTCACACTCAGCGGCAAACCGTCCCAGCAAGAGGTGTAGGTCATTGCTGGATGAGGCCAACAGGACAACATCATCTGCAAACAACAGAGATGAGATCCTGTGGTCACCAAGCATGACACCCTCCATTCCCTGGCTGCGCCTAGAAATCCTGTCCATAAAAATTATGAACAGGATCAGTGACAAAGGGCAGCCCTGGCGGAGTCCAACTCTCACTGGGATTGACTCTGACCGAGTGTTGGCAATACGAACCAAACTCTCACAACGGTCGTACAGAGACCGAATAGCTCGTAACAACAAGCCCGATACCCCATACTCCCGAAGCACCCCCCACAAAAATCCACGAGGGACGCGGTCAAATGCCTTCTCCAAGTCCACAAAACACATGTAAACTGGTTGGGCAAACTCCCACGAACCCTCAAGAATTCTCGAGAGGGTAAAGAGCTGGTCCGATGTGCCAAGGCCAGGACGAAAACCACATTGCTCCTCCTGAATCCGAGGTTCGGCCAACGGCCGGACTCTCCTCTCCAGTACCTTGGCATAGACCTTCCCAGGGAGGCTGAGGAGTGTGATCCCTCTAAAGTTGGAGCACACCCTCCGGTCCCCTTTTTTGAAGAGAGGAACCACCACCCCGGTTTGCCATGCCAAAGGCACTGCCCCCGACCTCCACGCAATGTTGCAGAGGCATGTCAACCATGACAACCCAACAACATCCAGGGCCTTGAGGTACTCAGGGCAAATCTCGTCCACCCCCGGGGCCCGGCCACCAAGGAGATTTTTAACCACCTTGGCGACCTCAGCCCCTGTGATAGGCGAGTCATCCCCCTCGTCCCCAAACCCTGCTTCCTCTGTGGAAGGCGTATCAGTGGGATTGAGGAGATCCTCGAAGTATTCCTTCCACCGCCCGACAATATCCCCAGTTGAAGTCAACAGTGTCCCATCCGCACCATACACAGTGTGGACGGGGAGCTGCTTTCCCCTCCTGAGCCGCCGAACAGTTTGCCAGAATCTCTTTGAAGCCGACTGAAAGTCTTGTTCCATGGCCTCACCGAACTCCTCCCATACCTGGGTTTTTGCTTCAGCAACCACCCGAGCTGCACTCCGCTTGGCCTGCCGGTACACCTCAGCTGCTTCTGGAGTCCCACAAGCCAACCAAGCTTGATAGGACTCCTTCTTCAGCTTAATGGCCCCCCTCACCACTGGTGTCCACCACTTGGTTCGGGGGTTGCCACCACGAGATGCACTGTCCACCTTGCGGCCGCAGCTCTGGGCCACCGCTTCAACAACAGAGGTGGAGAACATGGCCCATTCAGACTCCATGTCTCCAGACTCCCTCGGAATGTGGTTGAAGTTCTTCCGGAGGTGGGAGTTGAAGACCTCCCAGACAGGGGCCTCAGCCAGACGCTCCCAGCACACCCTCACTATACGTTTGGGTCTACCAGGTCTGAATGGCTTCCTCCCCTGCCATCGGATCCAACTCACCACCAGGTGGTGATCAGTTGACAGCTCTGCACCTCTCTTTACTCGGGTGTCCAAGACATACGGTCGCAGGTCTGATGATACGATAACAAAATCGATCATCGACCTGCGACCTAGGGTGTCCTGGTGCCAGGTGCACATATGGACACCTTTATGCTTGAACATGGTGTTCGTTATGGACAGACTGTGGTTAGCACAGAAGTCCAATAACTGAACACCACTCGGGTTCAGATCGGGCAGGCCGTTCCTCCCAATCACCCCTCTCCAGGTTTCACTGTCGTTGCCCACATGCGCATTGAAGTCCCCCAGTAGGACAATGGAGTCTCCAGGAGGAGCACCCTCCAGCACCCCAGTCACAGACTCCAAAAAGGGTGGGTACTCTGAAACATCATTTGGTGCATAGGCACAAATGATGGTCAGGACCCGTTTCCCAACCCGAAGGCGCAGGGAAGCAACCCTTTCGTCCACCGGGGAAAACTCCAATATAGAGGCAGCAAGGTGGGGCGATACAAGAATACCCACCCCTGCTCGTCGCCTCTCACCTGGGGCAACTCCAGAAAAGGCCAAGCTCCAGCCCCTCTCCAGGAGACTGGTTCCGGAACCGGAGCTGTGTGTTGAGGTGAGGCCGACTATATCTAGCCGGTATCGCTCAACCTCGTACACCAGCTCAGGCTCCTTCCCCACCAGAGAGGTGACATTCCACGTACCAAAAGCCAGTTTAGAAAGCTTGGGATCAGTCCGCCAAGGTCTCCGCCTTTGACCGCCACCTAATCCACATAGCACCGGACCCCCATGATCCCTCCTGCAGGTGGTGAACCCACTGGAGGGCGGACCCATGTAACTCCTTCGGGCTGAGCCCAGCTGGGTCCCATGGGTGGAAACCCGGCCACCAGATGCTAGCCTTCGAGCCCCTCCCCCAGGCCTGGCTCCAGGGTGGGGCCCCGGTAACCCCATACCGGGCGGGGTACACTGAATCCTTGATATACAATTTATCATGAGAGTCTGTTGGATCGTTCTTAGTCTGGCCCTTCACCCAGGACCAGTTTGTCTTGGGAGACCCTATCAGAGGCAAATTGCCCCGGACAACATAGCTCCTGGGATCACTGGGGCACGCAAACCCCCCCACAACGATAAGGTGACGATCCATGAGGATCCATTTCCATTATATATACTGTATATATAATGGAAAATTCACTGGGAGGGGGGGAGAGAGTTCAATCGTGTGTGTGGTTTTGGACTTTTCTAAGGGGGGGAGGAAATGTGGTATAGGGAAATGTGGCACTTTATTGTGAAGTGCAGTGTGGTGATGTGGACTTCCTATCATGTCATCGCACTGCCCTATATAGTGGGTGGGCGACCATCTTACGGTCTCTTCGACCGGTTACCACGCCAGGTGCCTGCTGTGTAACCACTGCTTTCCAGTTACATCAATAAAGCTGTGTTCGCCAACTTCATCTTGCCTCATTCATCACCCAGGTATTTCCATACATAACATGTACCTCCACCAAAGCCCTATCTCACAATTGACAAAACAAAGGGAGAGAGGGACTGAGCCTTGGCAGAGGTATGCACTCTCTGAGTGCCCCCTATATAGTGAAGTAGAAGTTGACTGGTAGCAGAGAGGCCAGCTCACTCTGACACCTAAACAATAAACTGAAACAGTGACTGAGGGCTGCAGTCACTAACTGTGACACAAATACTCATTTATAGTTAAAATACCCTCTTTCACTATATGATGATTAGGAAGCATCACCTATGCTAACTGCAAAGATTTAACCACACACCTCCAGTTTAAAGCTCCCAGTCACTGATTCCTGAATGTTTCTGGTCTTATTGTACTCCAGGGACCAGTCAAATCCTATCAACCACTGAAACTGTAACCCAGTGTTAGTTTTTTGGGTTTAACTGTGTTGGTAGTACACCATCCCTTTAAATGTTGCCATAGCAACCGTCTTGCGGCTGTTTCATGACAGTCACCTGTGGAAAGACTGGAGGGAGTTAACTGGTGGGGTTTAGCTGACGTGCAGCTGCGGCTGAGAACACGTTAGTTATCTCTCCATGTCTGCCTTTGCTTGCCATAAATCACCTGCTGCTTGCAATATTCTCCTGCTAGTGGTGATTTGGGCTTTTTGGAACAGGGACTGTCCTGCCAGGTTGCCTACCAGTATGGAGGAGCGGACTACTACAACAACCATCTACTCCCTGGACCACGAGTATTTGGATCACAGTACTCCCAACTATTTTCTTTATATAGAGAGCTCTATACTGTATATGCAATTCCCTTTTTTTGCTGGCCAGTGTAGTGTATGCAATTTGGTGTGATGTATCGCACTGCAGACATGCACAGGTGACGTCAGTATGCCAGGGGTATTTAGCTGGCAGCACTGCGTCACAAGGTTTCTTGCATCTTCCTGTGCTCCAACCTATACATAGATCTGTACCTTTACTATTGCTAAGCCCAATAAAGCTAAAATCAGCACATGGTCGTGCCCCCCCATTCTTCAGACACAACATTGGCGATGAGGATGACCCACATTACATTGGGAATGGAGACACTACTTGCACCTCTACAGCCGTTCCTTACTTTGCCTGGTGAGCCACCAATTCTATGTTCCCACTGGTATGAATCTTTTGAAACTTGCATAGCCACCATCAACTTAGCCAAAGCTAGCAAGGCTAGACGAAGAGCCATACTAATTCACAACCTGAGCAGCGAGGGACAGCGTATCTTTTGGACTGTCAGACCCGCAGACACATACGACAATTGTGTAGCTTTGTTGGCCAGACATCTTGCTGCGCCACAGAGCGTAATAGTCTGAAGAATTGTGTTTCACCAGTGCTGACAGCAAATGGGTGAGTCGGTTCAACAGTACGTCGCTGACCCACATGGTTTGGCTAGCAAGTGTAGGTTTGGACACTTGGAAGACGAGATGGTGCGAGACCAGTTAGCGGCGCACACCACAAATTCGAAACTGCAGGAGAAGCTGTTAATGGTGCCGGACGACCTGCCGTTAGCCAGGGCAGTGGAAATGGCGTCCCAGCTAGAAGCAGCTGTCCAGTTAGCAACACAACTAGTGGCCTCCAACCTGCATTCCCCACATTCAGCTCTGCTAGCACCAGCCCTTTGACCCCACATCTCCTCATGACAGCTCCACGTTTCTTCATGACGGCCTAGAGGTGAAAGTTGTGAGACGACAAGGCACCACAGCACGCCAACCCTGCGGTAACTGCGGCTCTTCCTCGCACCCCACACACACACCTGCCTGCCCAGCCACATTACAGAGGTGCCAATGCTGCGGTAAGCTCAATCACTTCAGAATGTGTCCCTTGGTTCCTGCAAGCCCGCCGTCTCGCTCACCCAGTCAGCCCAGCCCGACCACCATTCATTCTGTGGACTCCAGCAACACGCCGCTCAAATGGTGCACAGTAAAGTTGGATGGCATCAGTCTACCACTGCTGCTGGACACTGTTGCTACAAGGTCCCTGATGAATGAAGCCACGGTTAGGAGACTTTTTCCCCTGCAACCAGTTAAGGCAGATGTGGTGGAACTGTTTGGCTACGAACACACAAAGATCGGCATAGTAGGAACTGTCACCTTTTCTGTACGCTACAGTTCAAGAATCCTTCCAGCATTCACATTCCAAGGGACACGTCACAGCAACAATAGCCTGGGGTGTGACTTGCTCTACGAACTGGGCTTCTTCATCACAGACCATATGGGATTCCATTTGACCGGCAAAGGCCTGAGTCCACTGCACTCGGACGTGGACGCAGCTACTCCCTGCTCTGCACCACATACCGAGCAGAACCCTGGAGAACTGGAGCCGATCCTCATGTGGCATGAGCCTCCCCAAGCCACTGCCTCACTGCAGGAGCCCCAGTTCACATCCACGCAGGACCGGGAAGAAGTTAAGGCCTGCCCCGTCAGCAGTTCTACCAGCCTGCCTCTACGTCTTCCCCCAGACCACTCACGTCCTCCACCAGATGACCTCCCACCACTTCTTACCAAGAGACCGCAATCAAGCCGGCCTGTCCAGACTGGGATTTTGCCGATGAACGGCCTGCAACTCCAGTGGCGCACCCACCCGAATCACCTGAGCTGGCGCAGCCTAAGCCCCACCTGGCACAAGTCCAATGGAGGCCTCTTCATCTTGAGGACTATGTTACTGACATTAAGTATATTGTATATTGTATTGTATTGTATTGTATTGTATATTGTATATTGTATATTGGTAGTTAGGGCATGGCCTGGTATGTGGCAGAATACCCCAAAAGGCCATGCAGGCACACCGGCAGTCTACTTGGTTGTCCAATTACAAATGTTCCATCGGGTTGAATCTCTGTTAGTGGGAGGATAACAGTTATGTGGATTTTTTGATGTTTTCAAAGGGAGAGGACTAATGTAGTGTATGCAGTTTGGTGTGACGTGCCGCACCGCAGAGACACACAGGTGACATCAGTACGGCAGGGGTATTTAGCTGACAGCACTGCGACGTGAGACCTCTTGCCTCTTCCTGCGCGCCAACCTATACGTTGCTTTGTACCTTTACTGTTGCTAAGCCCAATAAAGCTAACCTCAGCGCATGGTCATGTCCGCCTATTCTTCAGGCACAACAGCCAGCTATACCCCCCACCCCACCCTGACACTAAACACACATTACAGAGACATAAACTGTTATAATTCATTATACTAACATAAAGACTGAGGTAAAAGACTCAAAATTTAAAGGATCAGTTCATAAATTCTTTCAACTCAAAGTGCTTCCTCTAGGTGGCATTGTTGCATCCCCCTACATAAAACTGCTTTTGGACAAGCAGCATTCTCATACAAAGCTATAACGGAATGGAACAAGCTCCCCACTGCTTTGAAGACCAGAACAAATTCCAGAAACTAAAAAAATGGATTTTAAGTATTCAAGCCTGCCAGCACTGACGCTCCCCCTTAAATGGGATTTTGAAATTGTGCTCTTAAATTGTTTTTTTTATGTGTGCCGTCTCGCTTATATTTTTAACTTTCAAACTTACTCCCTGATTGTTTCAGGGTCAACAGTTTCTGAAACCAGACCAGAATTGCTTTCTATATGTGCCATTTTTCTTTTAATATCTTCCTGCCTGCCTCAGGGATTACAGATGGAAATTAGTGACAATGCTATAATCTAGTACAGAACATCTTTACCCTGTGTTTAATGTTTTTCTGTACATGGTCCCTGACAAATAAACCAATAAACTAAACTAAACTAAACTTATTGTCCAACTGTTATTACACCCAAGTATGTTCCCCTTGCGCAAAGGCAGCCTGCTTATACACGGACTGTGAGGAGGTGGACACAGGAGGCTGCTGATGCACTGCAGGACTGCTTCGAGACGACGGACTGGGGCGTACTCTGTGAACCACATGGAGTGGACATAGACAATATGACCGACTGCATCACAGAACACATCAGATTCTGTAAAGACACGACCATGCCAGCTCAGACTGTACACTGCTTCTCCAACAACAGACCATGGGTCACGAGCGACCTGAAAGCACTTCTGAACAAGAAGAAGAGAGCTTTTAGGTCCGGAGACAAGGAGAAGCTGAGGGGAGTGCAACACGAACTGAGAGAGATGCTGAAGAGGTGCAAGGGCAATTATAGGAGGAAGTTAGAGAATAAACTCAGGCAAAACAATGCTAAAGCTGTGTGGTTGGGAATGAAACAAATAACTGGGTGCAAGGGGAGAGTCAGACAGACACCTGGGAGCCAGGAGAGAGCTGAGGAACTGAATCTGTTTTTTTAATAGGTTCAACTCACAGTCTGTCACCCCCACAACACAGCCAGACCTCTACCCCCCTACCCCCCCACCCCCACCCTCCTGTGCAGCACCTCTCTCCATCTACCTCCTCACCCACCTCCTCCTCCTTGGGGGATACCAGGCCCCTCCCTCACATCACTGTTACTACAGACAAGGTTAAGAACGAGCTGGAGAGACTCCGTCAGCGGACGGCTGCAAGCCCTGATGGCATCTCCGCCAGGACCCTGAGGACCTGTGCCAACCAGCTAGCTCCAGTACTAAAACACCTGTACAACCTGAGCCTGAGTCTGGAGAGAGTACCAGTGCTGTGGAAGACATCCTGCCTGGTTCCTGTCCCCAAGAAGTCATCTCCATTGGACCTGAATGACTATCGACCAGCTGCCCTCACATCTCATGTGATGAAGGTCCTGGAGAGACTGATCTTAACCTACCTGAGGCCGCAGGTGAAAATGTGGCTGGACCCTCTGCAGTTTGCATATCAGCCCCATTTAGGAGTTGAAGATGCTGTCATCTACCTGCTGCAACGAGCCCATCTGCACCTGGATGGCGGAGGAGACACTGTGAGAATCACATTCTTTGATTTCTCCAGTGCCTTTAACACCATCCAGCCACTGCTGCTGGGTGACAAGCTGCGGGTGATGGGGGTCGACAGCTCTGTGACCTCCTGGATTATTGACTACCTGACAGGCAGGCTACAGTTTGTCTGGCTGGGCAGCGTCTTGTCTGACGTGGTGGTTAGTGATATGGGAGCTCCACAGGGGACTGTGTTCTCTCCTTTTCTCTTCACCTTATACACCGCTGACTTTCAGTACAACACCGAGTCATGCCACCTGCAGAAATTTTCCGATGACTCAGCTGTTGTGGGGTGTGTAAGCGGGGGAAAAGAGGGGGAGTACAGGGCACTGGTAGACAGATTTGTGGAGTGGACAGAGCAGAATCACCTGAGGCTGAATGTCAGCAAGACCAGAGAGATGGTGATTGACTTCAGGAAGAAGAGGATGCCTTCTCAGCCATTGCTGATTAGGGGGGAGAATGTGGGAGTGGTTGAGGACTACAAATATCTGGGTGTCAGGATCAGCAATGGGCTGGACTGGAGATCCAACACCGATGCTGCGCACAAGAAGGGGATGAGCAGACTCTACTTCCTGATGAAGCTGAGATCCTCTGTGTGCAGCAGGATGCTGGAGCTTTTCTATCAGACCGTTGTCGCCAGCAGCATCTTCTCTGCTGCTGTCTGTTGGGGTAGCAGAATCAGGGCCAGAGACACCAACAGACTTGACAAGATTATCAAGAGGGCTGGCTCTGTAATTGGTCTCAGACCGGAGACCTTTGAGACAGTGGTGGAGAGGAGAACACTAAAACTATGATCCATCATGGACAATCCTGATCACCCCCTCCGCCACACACTAGATAGACAGCGAAGCACTTTCTCCAGTAGACTACTACAGCTTCGCTGTCGAATGGCCAGGTACAGGAAATCTTTCCTGCCGCATGCCAGTTCACTGTACAATAACTCACTTTGATGTTGTATTCTGATCATAACTATGCTGCCATATACTGCACCTTACAGACTAACTGGTACATCACATTTTCACTCTGCTCCTGATAGTTCTTCATTGTGCAGCAGGTATGATTCGTGTGTTTAGATGGGTCACTGTATATTCAGCTATGATGTATATAGGCTTTTATAGAAGTGTTAGTTTTACTTTCCAAGGTTGTCATAGCCAGGAGCAGCACTGGGGTTAAGCTCCCAGTGCTTATAAAATGCTCCTTATGGCGTGCGTCTCAAAAAGCCTCTGACAACTAAGTCCAACTCCTAGCCTGCCCGTGTGGTTTAGTTTGTAAGCCCGGCGAAACTGCTTTTGCTAATAGGAGAAGGGGCGAGGACGGATTTCTGGCGCCTTAAAACTAGATGCTTCGGGTAGATGGTGGCCCGTTAACCTGGGAAGGTAGCCCATCTAGGGGAAGGTAAACCCTGATTTCAAACCTCCGCTGCCTTGCGGCATACCTGGTCACGGGAAAGGTTTCGGGAGTCAACCCTGAGGAAAAATCCGGAGTCGGAGTCCCTAAGGCAGTTCTCTGTTGTGTTCAACATCGTTCTGGCAGCTCCTGCGACGGCACTGGTGCCAAACTGTAGCAGCCCTGCTGTTCCTTTGGATTCATCAGTGACATGGTGAGGGGGGACATGCTGTATGGGCAACATCTTGTCTTCCATATCTTCCTGCTCAGGCTTGAATCCTACCAATGCCCAATGCTGGAAGGTAGAACACCGGATCACTGGAGAGGACACTCCAGCTTCGCCTTCGGCGTAGATAAAACACGGGTAATGACAGTTACCGGTTATAAGCCACCGCTCAACTGGCGTAGAGTGTGGCGCCAGGGGTTGTTGCCGACGGTGGGAGGGATCATCTGATCTCACTGGACAGCTACCGCCTGCCTCAAGCTGGGCAGCCCCCAGCCAATAAGGTGTTGTCCCGCCACAGCCTGCTTTCCTCATTCAATTCAATTCAACTTTATTTATATAGCGCCATTTCACAACAACAGTCATCTCATAGCACTATCAACTGTAGGGAGGACCCCCACAGTTGCAGAAAGACCCCAGCAATCAGGCGATCCCCTGTGAGCAAGCACTTGGCGACGGTGGAGAGGAAAAACTCCCTTTTAACAGGAAGAAACCTCCAGCAGAACCAGGCTCAGGGAGGGGCAGTCATCTGCTGCGACTGGCTGGGGGGTGAGGGGATAGAGAAGAAGAAAAGAACAGACATGTAGAGAGCAAACAGCACGATGGGGACTCAATCTATGGGAGAGAACAAACAAATGTTAATGACCAGCAAAAAAAAAATATTTCATAGAGAGTGAGGAAAGGAGTGAGGCCCAGTGCATTACTGGAGGTCCCCCGGCTGACTAAACCTATTAGCAGCATAACTAAGGGAGGGTTCAGAAAACACATGATCCCTCCCTAATTGTAGGCTATATCAAAAAGGTAGGTTTTAGCCCTATTCTTAAAAACAGAGATCGAGTCTGACTCCCGAATCCAGATTGGCAGCTGATTCCACAGGAGAGGAGCTTGATAACTGAAGGCTCTGCCTCCCATTGTACTTTTGGAGATTCTAGGTATTACAAGTAAACCTGCATTTTGGGAGCGTAGTGCTCTGTTAGGATGATACGGTAGTATCAGATCTTTTAAATAAAAAGGAGCCTGATTGTTTAGAGCTTTGTAAGTAAGAAGAAGGATTTTAAACTTAATTCTAAACTCTATGGGAAGCCAATGAAGGGAGGCCAGAACCGGAGAGATATGATCTCTCTTTCTAGTACCTGTTAAAACTCTTGCTGCAGCATTTTGGATCAGCTGAAGACTTTTTAGACCTCATTGGGTGCATGGGGATGAGGTGAAGTCTGAACGGCAGGCTAAGAACCTTCGCACCAGGCAAGACAACAAAAGAGACCAACTCTAAAACTGGGAACTTGAAACGTCCGCACTATGATGACAGGACTCGCTGCTAACCTCAAGGACATCAGCAACACCAGGAAGACTGCCGTCATCAATAATGAGCTGAAGAGACTGGAAGTGGATATCGCCACTCTCCAGGAAACATGGCTGGCTGACGCAGGCACACTGAGATAGAAGGACTACACGTTCTACTGGCAGGGAAAGGGCAGTGACGAACACAGGGAACACGGAGTGGGCTTTGCAGTGAAGAACACCTTGCTGAAGATGGTGGAACCGGGCAGCAATGGCTCTGCACGACTCCTCACCCTCCGCCTTAACAGCACTCAAGGCCCAGTCACCCTCGTCAGTGTGCATACCCCAACACTGACAGCCACACCAGAGGCAAAAGACGAGTTCTACGAGAATCTCGCAACAACTGTCAGGATCATCCCCAACTCTGAACAACTCATTCTCCTTGGAGACCTCAATGCCAGAGTGGGAGCTGACCACGACTCCTGGCCCTCCTGTCTTGGACCATTTAGCGTTGGTAGAATGAACGACAGCAGCTGCTCGAGTTCTGCACACATCATGATCTGTGCATCACAAACTCGTTCTTCAAGACCAAGCCCCAACACAAGGTTTCCTGGCGACATCTGCGCTCAAAGCACTGGCACCAGCTGGACTTGATCCTGACCAGGCGCACCTCACTGAAAAATGTGCTAATCACCCGCTCGTTCCAGAGTGCAGATTGCGACACAGACCATTCACTGGTGTGTTGCAAGGTCAAGCTGCAGCTGAAGAAATTCCACCGCACCAGACAGCCTGGAAAGGCACGGATTGACACCAGCAAGATGGCCCAACCAGAACTTGTCGAGCACTTAGCCTCCACCTTTGTGAAGGAACTTGGTGAACCACAAGAAGGAGAGTCTGCTAAGCAGAAGTGGGAAGAGCTGCGAAACACCATCCACTGCACAGCCTTGGCTACCTTTGGGAGGAAGACCTCGAAGTCACAGGACTGGTTTGATGCCAAGTCGACCGTGATGACCCCCATCATTGAAGCCAAGCGCTAAGCACTTGCTGAGCATAAGAAGTACCCAAACGAGAAGAATCTCCAGATTCTCAGGGCTGCGAGAAGCAAAGTTCAGCAGACTGCTCGGCACTGCGCCAACAAGTACTGGACTCAGCTCAGCCAAGACATTCAAACCGCTGCCATAACAGGGAACATCCGTGGTATGTACGATGGCATCAAGAAAGCACTTGGTCCGGCTCAGAGCAAGACGGCCCCCCTCAAATCTTCCACTGGGGAGATGATCACAGAGAAGAACAAGCAGATGGAGAGATGGGTGGAACACTACTCCGACCTCTACTCTAGACAGAACACCGTGACACCGTCAGCCCTTGATGCCATCGATTGCCTACCATCCATGGATGAACTTGACGCCGAGCCAACCATCAACAAACTCAGCAAGGCCATTGATAGCTTGGCTGCTGGCAAGGCTCCCGGCAACGATGGCATACCCCCCGACCTGATCAAGCACTGCAAGACCGCCCTACTGCTGCCATTGCATGACGTCCTCTGCCAGTGCTAGAAGGAAGGTGCCGTACCACAGGACATGAGGGACGCCAAGATCATCACCCTCTACAAAAACAAAGGGGAGAGAAGCGACTGCAACAACTACAGGGCCACCTTCCTCCTCAGCATTGTTGGCAAAGTCTACGCACAAGTTGTCCTCGTTCGTCTACAGAAGCTTGCCAAACGTGTCTACCTCGAGTCTCAGTGTGGCTTCCGCACTGGGCGATCGACGGTGGACATGATATTCTCCATCCGTCAACTTCAGGAGAAGAGCAGAAAACAGAACATGCCCCTGTACGTCGCCTTCATCGACCTCACTAAAGCGTTCGATCTGGTTAGCAGAGAGGGCCTTTTCAAGATCCTGCCAAAGATAGGATGCCCACCAAAGTTGCAAAGCCTCATTGAATCGTTTCACACCAACATGCAGGGGATGGTGCAGTACGACGGCAATGTTTCAGAGCCATTCAATATACACAGCGGAGTGAAACAGGGCTGTGTACTTGCGCCAATCCTCTTTGGGATCTTCTTTGCTATGCCCCTGAGGCATGCCTTCAGCACAGCAACAGGGGGAATCTATCTGCATACAAGATCTGACGGCAGGCTTTTCAACCTCGCCCGCCTGAAAGCCAGAACCAAAGTACGTGAGGCTCTAATCAGAGATATGCTGTTCGCTGATGACGCTGCAGTCATGACCCACACACAGCAGGAGCTTCAGACCCTGATGAACCGCTTCTCCCAGGCATGCATGGACTTTGGGCTTACCATCAGCCTGAAGAAGACTAACGTCTTGGCGCAAGGCACGGAAGCACCACCAACCATCACCATCGACGACTACGAGCTGGAAGTTGTGAATCAGTTCACGTACCTGGGGTCCACGATTAGCAGCAACCTCTCCCTTGATACAGAGATCGACAAGAGGATTGGAAAATCAACCTCCACACTCACTCATCTCACCACACGAGTGTGGGAGAATCCCAAACTCTCTGTCAAGACGAAGATGGCAGTGTACAACGCCTGCGTCATCAGCACACTGCTCTATGGGAGTGAGACGTGGACAACATACGCCCGGCAGGAAAAGAGACTGAATTTCTTCCACTTGCGCTGCATTCGCCGCATCCTGGACATATCCTGGCAGGACAAAGTGCCCAACATAGAAGTCCTGTCCCATGCTGGCCTTCCCTCCATGTTCACTCTACTCAGGCAGCGCAGGCTCCGCTGGCTAGGCCATGTTCACTGTATGAAGGATGGCAGAATCCCCAAAGACGTCCTCTACGGAGAACTGGCGATTGGCAGGAGAGACGCTGGCCACCCACAGCTGCGCTTCAGAGACATCTGCAAGAGAGACATGAAGGCCATGGAGATCAACACAGAGCACTGGGAGGACCTCACAACGGACTGCTCCAAATGGAGAGGCACCCTGACCAGAGCTCAAGGCGGGTGAAAAGAAACTGACTGCTGCAGCAGATGAAAAAAGGACCCACAGGAAGAACCGCCACAGACCCAGTAGCACGGAGACCATCCACAAGTGCGACCTGTGTGACAGGGACTGCCATTCGCGCATCGGCATGTTCAGCCACAGGAGGTGCTGTTCCAGCAGAGCAGACATCTAGGATTCTCTTCCATGGTCATCATAGACCGACGGAGGCCAACGAAGTTTTACTTTCCATGGGTAATCCCTTTGTCATGTGTGTGTTTCTGTCGTTTGATTGTCTACTGTAATGCTGCCGTTACACTGCAATTTTCCAGTTTGGGATCAATAAAGTACATCTATCTTATTTTTAGATTATTTTTTTTTTCATTTTCTTTTGAGTTCATATGAGATGGTACTCCTTGCACATGTGATGTAAGATAAGATAGATAAGATAAGATAAGCCTTTATTAGTCCCACAATGGGGAAATTCCAGGATTGCAACAGCACAGGGATAGCAACACTCAGAGCAACAATCAGAAGGCAAGAAAAAAACAAGACCAGCTAGTATACATACATATATATATATATATATATATATATATATAGACACACAGTGCGGAGCATTGTGGTTGGTGGATGTGCAGCAGAAAGTCTAAGCTCTCTCTCCATGGATGCGGCGCGCCAGCTGGATGTCTTTGGGCATGATGGTGACCCTCTTGGCGTGGATGGCGCACAGGTTGGTGTCCTCGAAGAGACCCACCAGGTAGGCCTTGCTGGCCTCCTGCAGAGCCATGACGGCGGAGCTCTGGAAGCGCAGGTCGGCCTTGAAGTCCTGAGCGATCTCCCTCACCAGGCGCTGGAAGGGCAGCTTACGGATGAGCAGCTCCGTGGATTTCTGGTAGCGACAGATCTCTCTCAGAGCCATGGTACTGGGCCTGTAACGGTGAGGCTTCTTCACTCTGCCGGTGGCTGGAACGCTTTTTCGAGCAGCCTTGGTGGCCAGCTGCTTCCTGGGGGCTTTTCCGCCAGTAGATTTACGGGCGGTCTGCTTGGTTCTTGCCATCGCTCTTTATTATTCTGTCTTATATTTCTTGCACGCCGCCTAAACTCCAGCCCGGCACCTGCGTCGTTTTTGCTTCACTTTCTCCTGGTATGTCGAGTTTCTCCGTTAGCACCGGGTGGTGGTTGAGTGCTAGCTAACTCTTCCCTGCTGTATCGTCTCCTGCTGTAAACAGAGGCTCCGTCTGCCGACTCGGGAGACCTTTGGGGCGATCTGTGTGTCCGTGATATATATAGAGTGAAAGGTGTGCCGGATCAGAAAGAAGAAGGAAGATAAAAAGACTCAGAATTGAGCCGCTGTTGCAAAAGGCAGCCGACTTGTGTGGCTATTGATATTGATATGGACAGATACGCTCCACCCCAGAAATATACAGTATATATTTAACTGGATACAGATAGTAAACAGCTATCAGACCCTGAATAAAACTGTTAACTTCATTGTTTCAGCATTTTTTTATTAGCTGACATATTGGTTACAAAACCACACACTCCTGTCCACCACTGATGCTTTATTTCATTCATTAAGACAAATTTACATTAGTTGGTTCAGGCTCACTACCCAAGCTAGGAGCTAGCAAGCTAAGATTATCAACAGTGACATAAAAGGAAGGGTGGAGTTAATTGCTGCTCTTGGACATTTAAAGAGACATGTGTAGTGGAGCTGAAATGACGAGGCGATTTTGTATTAAAAACAGGGTTTTTAATGAATAGCTCCTCTATCAAATCTCATCAGGTGTAGAGCTTGGCAGAAGGCAAGAGACAGATCTCTGCTTTGCTCGCTGGTTAAATACAAGCACACATAGGGCCACTCATTGAAAAAGCTGACGTCAGAGCCACTCATTGAAAAAGGTAACATCTCCCCGTTATCTTAACCCCCATTGTCCTGCCATCCCCTCTCCCTGTCTTGGGAGGTGATGGGAAACTCCCCCTCTCGCTTTAGGGGTAAAGGTGTCGAGTCCATCTCCACTGCCGTGTCTTGGGAGGTCCATTGTCTTTAACCCGGCGTGGGGAATGCTCTGTCCTTTCTAGGTGTGAAGCTCCTTACATATGCTGTCACAAAACATTTCCACTTGTTCTAACATATGTAGACATGGGATATAAGAGTCATATATACCACAGGCCCCCCAAACACTAGGAAAGGACACAGAAAGAATTACAGTCTAAGATAAACAACTATGAAATACTACGTGTTACAACTGTTGCTACCGGAGAAGTTTTCTAGCAGCCATGCCCCTAAGAAAGTTCAATGGTAAACATAACAGCATAGTGAAATCATAAGTAGCCTTAAACTGTTGCAGCACAATTAGTGAATAATTGCGGAGTGGTTGGTATCAGTCCTTGTGCTGTTTGGGCTTTATCCTTCTCCCAAAACTGCTGTAGGTTGGCTTAGGTGTCCCGCTGGGACCTTCTCGTGGTGAATCTGCATTGTGGGAAGGAAAGAGATTATTTGTTCCCTGCCTGGGGGCTGAGACTTTTCCTCTGGGGGGTCTACCACGCCGAGGCGCTCGTGCCACCTGTGTAGGCTCGTCTCTCAGCAAGAAGGCAGGTTTGAGTCTGTCGACACTGACCACTTCCTTTCTGTCCCCATAATCAAGCACAAAGTGTTTGTCACCATTTTCCAGCACTCTGAACGGGCCATCATAAACTGGGCGTAACGTTGGTTTAATAGCTTCATGCTTAACAAAAACGAACTCAGCGTTTTTCAAAGTTTGAGGAAGAAAAACTTGTGGAAAAGAGTGATGAGCTGGACCGTGGAGGGAAACCGGTCCGCTGCTGCCTAAAAACCTTGGGACGGGAAAGTGTCCTGGTTCTGGGTTCTCTGGTAAAAATTCTCCTGGGAGTCTGATAGGCTGGGCAAAAACTAATTCTGCAGGAGAAGCGTCTAAATCCTCTTTAGGTGCTGCACGCAACCCCAATAAAACCCAGGGGAGTTTATTAACCCAATTTGTGTCCGTTAGTGAGGCCCTGAGGGCAGCCTTTAAGGACCTGTGAAAACGCTCACATAACCCATTAGCCTGAGGGTGATAAGCGGTGGTGCGATGAATTGTTGCCCCTAAACTGTTAGACATGGCTGACCAGAGCTCTGAGATAAACTGAGGCCCTCTGTCTGACGTGATGTCTGATGGAACACCGAAACGTGCCACCCAGTTTGCTAGAAAAACGCGAGCGACTTCCTCCGCTGTGGTTGACGCTAGAGGGACTGCCTCTGGCCAGCGCGTGGTGCGGTCTATCATTGTTAACAGGTCTGTGAAACCTTGGGAGGAAGGTAGAGGCCCCACGAGGTCGACGTGAATGTGGTCGAATCTTCTAGCAGGAATTGGAAAAGGCTCCAGAGGGGCCTTTGTGTGTCTGTGTATTTTGGCGCGTTGACAAGGAATGCAAGTTTTTGCCCATTCTCTCACGTTTTTGCGCAGGCCTGACCACACGAACTTTTCAGCAACCATTTTGACCGAGGCGCGCACACCTGGGTGCGCGAGGGCGTGAATTGCGTCAAAAATACGGCGGCGCCAAGCAGTTGGTACTAACGGGCGAGGTCGGCCGGTTGAAACGTCGCATATTAGGGGAGGCACGCCGTCGCGCAACTCTTTTTTCTCCAGCCTTAACCCTGTTGGTCCGGACAGGAGCGCGCGCACGTCTGCATCACTGCTTTGTTCCTCCGCCATGGCTGCATAATCTATCCCATCCTGGATAGGTGCTGCGTATGTGTGTGCGTTAGTGAAGAGTTCCGCTGCTGAGGCGATGTAATCTGTCTCCTCGTGCTCTGGCGGTGTCACAGCGCGAGAGAGACAGTCAGCTACTACGTTAAGTTTGCCTGCTACGTGTCGAATGTCTGTGGTGAACTCTGAAATCGCAGCTAGCTGTCTTTGTTGTCTGCCTGACCATGGTTCTGAAATTTTAGCCATAGCAAAAGTGAGCGGCTTATGGTCCACAAAAGCTGTGAAACTCCGCCCTTCTAACCAAAACTGGAAGTGGCGGATGGACAAATGAAGCGCCAGCAGCTCTCTGTCAAAAGTGCTGTATTTGCGTTCAGTTGGGTTTAGCGATTTGCTAAAGAATGCTAAAGGTTGCCAGACCCCACTGACAAGTTGTTCTACAACTGCCCCTATAGCCAGGTCTGAAGCATCTGTGGTTAGAGCAATGCGGGCTGAGGAATCTGGGTGGACTAACATTGTGGCGTTAGCTAGGGCGGTTTTTACTTCCGCGAAAGCGCATTCGTGCTCCGGGGTCCATTCGACCGCGTTAGAAGCTTTCTTTTTTCTGAGCGCGTCATATAGGGGTTGCATGAGCTGAGCTGCGTGGGGGAGGAAACGGTTGTAAAAATTGACCATCCCCCAAAATTCCTGTAGCGACTTAACCGTTTGAGGCCGTGGAAAACTTTCTATCGCACGAACTTTGTCTGGAAGCGGAATTGCCCCTGCCGGGGAGACCCTATGTCCCAAAAAATCAATTTGTGATACGCCGAATTTGCATTTGGCTGGATTGATTATAAGTCCGTGCTCTTCCAGCCTCTGAAAAACGGTAGTGAGGTGCTGTTCGTGTTCTTCCTCGGATGAACTGGCTACCAGCATGTCATCGAGGTAGACAAAAACAAAGGGTAGGTCGCGCAGGACTGCGTCCATCATCCGTTGAAAAGTTTGCGCCGCGCCTTTGAGGCCGAATGGCATTCTTAGGAATTCAAAAAGGCCGAAAGGGGTTATAACTGCTGTTTTAGGAATATCTTCAGCTCGGACTGGGACTTGGTGATAACCACGGACTAAGTCTATTTTTGAAAAAATGCGCGCACCTGCTAAATGTAATGAAAAATCCTGAATGTGAGGAATAGGGTAGCGGTCATGCGCTGTAGCGTTGTTTAGCCTGCGGTAATCTCCGCACGGTCTCCAAGAACCGTCGGATTTCGGGACCATGTGAAGTGGTGAAGCCCAAGGGCTCTTTGAACGTTGGCAAATGCCTAATTTTTCAAGAGCTGCAAATTCGTCCCTTGCTATGTTGAGCTTGGCCGCGTCTAAGCGGCGAGCTTTGGCAAAAACGGGAGGTCCCGTTGTTGGAATGAAGTGTTCAACCCCGTGTTTAGCCGCAGTGGCTGAGAATTTGGGGATTGTGAGTGCTGGAAATTGGGTGAGGAGTTGCTCAAACTTACCTCCCGCTGTGGTGACGTTGGCCTGCACAGGTGGCGGAGAAACTCGGGCTGAGCATGGAATAGAAGCAAAGGACAGTGCATTAACCAGGCGCCTATTTGCTAGATCCACTAATAACCCATGTGCACACAGAAAATCTGCGCCTAACAAGTTAAAGCTCACCGCTGCTACAACAAATGTCCATCTGTAGCTGCGGCCGTGGATGAGGAGGTGCAGGCTCTTTTCCCCGAACGTGTCGATGTCAGAGCCGTTGGCTGCCACTGCTCCGTTGCCCCTGGTGCCCATGGTTCGCTCTGCGTGGGAGGGCATGACGAAACTCAGCTGAGCTCCTGTGTCGATGAGGAACTGCTTGCCTGTGTATCCATCCGTCACGTATAACAGCTTATTCTTCTCACCGAGAACCGCTGCTGTTAATGGCCCTCGGCTTTGGCGTTTCCACGACATCGTAAACTTGCAGGGGGGAACGCATTTGCGGGCTTTCTCTGCGAAGCGGTGGTGATAATAGCAGACGTCGTTCTGCTCGTTGCGTTTGGGCCGCACCACTGTCACCGTGGGTTGAGTCTCTCCAAGGCTCGGGGTGTCAGTTTTCAGATCTGCGGATGCCGCTGTGGGTGTCCGTTCTCTGCAGGCATTGACGAGCCGGTAAGCCTCGTTGGCCAGTGTGCGGAAATCCTGATGATTATTGCACTTCATACTGGCGAGTGTCCCTCTCAAATGCGGTGGTAGCGTGCTGAGGAAAATGAATTGGAAAAGGAAATTATCATTATCCTCCTCCTTGAGTTGTAGCAAATCCTCCATGAGGGTCCTCGGATTGCTCCCTCTGTGGCCGTAGACCGCCAGGATCCTCTCGGCTCTTTCCTCCGCTGACGGGACATAATTCGCCACGATGGTCGCCTTGAGTGTCTCACTTCGAAGTGGCGGAGTCGAGTTTGGAGACGATATGGTAAAACTTAATATCGTCTGCTGTGATGCCCGCCAGTACAAACTGGGCTTCAGCTTGCTGAAACCAAGAGGCGGGGTCTTCTCGCCAGAAGTCTGGCAGGTTGACAGCGACGGCGTTCGTGCACACCATCATTGTCGTGTTCGCCGGGTGAGAGTGCGTTTCTACGGCTCTCACGGCGGTGCTGGAGCTCGGTTGAGCTCTCTCAGTGCCCTCTGCCGTGGGTACAGCTGTCTGCTTGTTCCCTCGTCTGCGTCGTCGCTGGCGTATGCCCGAGTCACCATGGATGAGCAGCTTGAAGAACGCCTCCGGTCCATATTCTCGCGTCAGGGTCACCAGTGTAGTGGAGCTGAAATGACGAGGCGATTTTGTATTAAAAACAGGGTTTTTAATGAATAGCTCCTCTATCAAATCTCATCAGGTGTAGAGCTTGGCAGAAGGCAAGAGAGAGATCTCTGCTTCGCTCGCTGGTTAAATACAAGCACACATAGGGCCACTCATTGAAAAAGCTGACGTAAGAGCCACTCATTGAAAAAGGTAACATCTCCCCGTTATCTTAACCCCCATTGTCCTGGCATCCCCTCTCCCTGTCTTGGGAGGTGATGGGAACTCCCCCTCTCGCTTTAGGGGTAAAGGTGTCGAGTCCATCTCCACTGCCGTGTCTTGGGAGGTCCATTGTCTTTAACCCGGCGTGGGGAATGCTCTGTCCTTTCTAGGTGTGACGCTCCTTACATATGCTGTCACAAAACATTTCCACTTGTTCTAACATATGTAGATATGGGATATAAGAGTCATATATACCACACATGCACTGAAACGAGCTGTTCTGAGGAAGGCTGCAAAAGGTGATTCACAGTGGTGCTACAATAATTAAATAATAAAGACAATTTGGTCAAGATATGTCACAAACATTTAACTATGACTTGTGGGAGTTGTCATCATGTGGGAAAAGTGCAGTACATGGGACCTTTAAAGGAACTGGGAGTCACCATTCAGCATCCCAAAGGAAGATCAACATGGACTTATTAAAACATCTCTAGTGACTTATCGTATGGTTTTCTCTTAAAAAAGTAAAATAAATTTAAGAGAATGTTGGTGCATGATGCCTTCTCTCATCTGTGGGATGTCTCACTGCTGCTTTTTGGCCAGGAAAAAGAGATCTGTGATCACAACAGGACCTTTCTGGTTAAATAATGGCTAAATAAATAAAATAATGTATGAGACAAATCAAGTCTAAGGGCTGTATTACAGCCCAGTCAATTGTCTGAGGCGTGGGGAGCATTTATGGGTGTTTCCAGGTTCATTTCAGTAGCACAAACACAAATTTTGTATGGGCTGTGGCACACATATATGCACATATGTATATGATTGTATGATTCATACGTATACCACCTTAGGCTTCACATCTGAGACGGAACAAAGGACTGAGCCGTTCTGGAGATAAAAGTGACAGATGTGGGGAGATTCACTCTCTTTCTGTGTTTGGAAGATGTTGAAGAATGTGAATAAAACTGACTTGAGAAATAAACTCAGCCTCGTCCTTCACCATCCTCCACACTGGTGACTCTAAGACGTATCATGAGCGGAGACGATTCTCCCGAGCCAAACTCGTCAGGAGCCAGCCAGACAAATGCAACCACAGTTCAGCTATCGGACTTCTGGCAGAACAATCCGCGCTCCTGGTTTAACGCAGTCGAGGCATAGTTCCACCTCCGGAGGATTTCAGTAGAAGCCACAAAGTTCTACCATGTGGTTGCAAAGCTGGACAACCACACAGTCCAGCGAGTGGAGAGCCTGATCAACCACCTGCCGGACAGCGACAAGTACAGCACGTTGAAGGCTGCACTCATCCGTTACTTCACCCCCTCGGTGGAGAAGCGAGCAGAGAGGCTCCTGGCGCTGACTGAATTTGAGAGCGACAGACCTGCAGACCTGATGGGGAAGATGTTGAGTCTGAGAGACTCCGAAGGTGATAACTTCATCTTCACCCACCTCTTCCTCAGGACCCTACTGTCAGCGGTGAGAGTGACCCTGGCCAGTTCACCGCTGTTGGCCCGACGAGACTACCACGAGCTGGGCCAGGAGGCGCAACGACTCGTCGACGCCAATAAACGGCGCGCGGCTACGGCTGCGGCAGCGGAGCTAGGCACAACGTCCGGAGATGGCAGGGGGCCAGAGGCTGCAGCACCAGACTCACCGACGACAGTGGCGGCAGGAGCCTGGAGACACAGAGCAGACGACGGCCTTTGCTTCTACCATCGCCGCTTCGCAGAGAGGGCACGCAAGTGCATTCCACCGTGCCATTTCAAGCGCTCGGGAAAATGCCAAGACCGGGGGTCAGTAGCAGCTGTGGCCCTCGGAGAGGAGAACAAGCTGCTCTAATTGAGGGATGCGCGCTCGGGGAGGCATTTCCTCGTGGACACAGGCTCCCAGCTGAGTTTCATCACACCTTCCTACGCTGACCGGCTGGCGCCTTCCAGTGGTCCCAGGGTGTCAGCAGCGAACAGCTCGGCGATTAAGACCTTCGGTGAGAGGACTCTGCTTCTGTCTTTACACGGCCGCACATTCGAGTGGACTTTCGTCATAGCGGCAGTCAATTTCAACATGTTAGGGGCTGATTTTTTGTGCTCACATGGTTTGTTGGTCGATCTCGCTAACAGACGCCTGGTTAATGCACTCTCTTTTTATTCTATTCCCTGTACAGCTCGAGTGGCCCCACCAACAGCACAAGCCAACGTCACAGCTGCAGGTGGTAAGTTCCACACACTCCTCACTCAGTTCCCAGCACTAACGGTCCCAACATTTTCGGCGACCGTGGCTAAACACGGGGTGGAACATTTTGTTACTGCCACCGGACCACCAGTTTTTGCAAAAGCTCGGCGCTTGGATTCAGCTAAACTGACCATAGCGCGCGAGGAGTTCACCAACCTGGAAAGATTGGGCATCATCAGGCGTTTGAAGAGCCCATGGGCTTCACCGCTTCACATGGTCCCGAAAGCTGATGGCTCGTGGCGACCTTGCGGTGATTTCCGCAGGTTGAACAACGCTACAGTGCACGACCGCTACCCGATCCCACACATCCAAGATTTTTCAGTTCATTTGGCGGGGGCGCACATTTTTTCTAAAATAGACTTGGTACGCGGTTACCACCAGGTCCCGGTGCGCGCTGAGGTCATACCCAAAACAGCGGTAATAACTCCTTTTGGGCTTTTCGAGTTTTTGCGCATGCCGTTTGGGCTTAAAGGCGCAGCACAGACGTTCCAACGCATGATGGACGCGGTGTTGCGCGATCTCCCCTTCGTGTTCGTCTACCTGGACGACATTTTGGTAGCCAGCGCGTTCGAAGACGAACACGAAAACCACCTCACGGCAGTTTTCCGGGGGTTGGCAGAGCACAGATTAATAATCAACCCAGCGAAGTGTCAGTTCGGGGTGACGCAGATTGATTTTTTGGGGCATCGCGTCTCTCCAGAAGGAGCAGTTCCTCTGCCTGACAAAGTGCGCGCAATAACAAATTTTCCCCAGCCACAAACGGTCAAAGCGTTACAGGAGTTTTTGGGAATGGTGAATTTTTATAACCGTTTCCTCCCCCGCGCAGCGCAGCTCATGCAACCATTATACACTGCACTAAAAAAACAAAAACCCACAAATAAAATTGAGTGGTCTCCGGAGCGAGAGCGCGCATTTGCGGAAGTCAAAACAGCCCTGGCAAATGCTGCGTTGTTAGCACAACCAGACCCAATGGCCCACATAGCGCTCACTACTGACGCGTCAGATGTGGCCATAGGGGCAGTCGTGGAGCAGTATGTAGCCGGAGCTTGACAACCGCTCGCCTTTTTCAGCAGGACCTTGCGCGATAGTGAACGAAAATACAGCGCATTCGACAGGGAGTTGTTAGCTCTCCACTTGGCCATTCGCCACTTCCAGTTTTGGCTAGAGGGACGCAGTTTCACCGCGTTCGTTGACCACAAGCCGCTGACTTTCGCGATGGCCAAGGTTTCAGAACTGTGGTCGGGCCGGCAGCAGAGACAGCTGGCCGCGATCTCGGAGTATACTACCGATATCCAGCATGTGGCGGGTAAACTTAATGTAGTGGCAGACTGCCTCTCGCGCGCCGTGGCGGCTCCAGCCCGCGCAGGGGTAGACTTTTCAGCGATGGCCGCGGATCAGGTTAGGAACGCGGAAGTGCACGCGGCTGCAGTCCGCGTAGGGATAGATTATGCAGCCATGGCCGCGGATCAAGGTAATGACGCGGACGTGCGCGCGCTCCAGTCTGGACCAACAGGGTTAAGGCTGGAGAACAGGGTGCTGCAAGACGGCATGCCCCCCCCCAATCTGCGATGTCTCCACTGGGCGACCGCGTCCTGTGGTACCGGCCGCGTGGCGCCGCCGTGTTTTCGACTCGATTCATTCTCTGGCGCACCCGGAAGTGCGCACGTCGGTCAAAATGGTGGGAGAGAAATTTGTATGGCCGAGCCTGCGCAAGCAAGTTAGAGAGTGGGCAGCAGCCTGCACGGCCTGCCAACGAGCCAAGGTACACAGACACACAAGATCTCCCTTGGAGCCGTTTCACATCCCGGCTAAGAGATTTGATCATGTTCATGTGGACCTCGTAGGCCCCCTTCCGCCGTCACAGGGGTGCACACACCTTCTGACAATGGTTGACCGCACCACGCGCTGGCAGAAGTGGTCCCACTGTCATCAACCACAGCCGAGGAGGTGGCGCGCGTGTTTTTTTTTTTTCCACAATATTTTTATTGAACCTTTTTGCAAACAATCAAACACTAACACTAAAATAATTTTAAAAAAAATACTAAAAACACCAACAACCACTAACAAAGGCAGGTCTTCAACAATGTTCCTCTATTTAGTCTAGGCCAGGGGTCACCAACCTTTTTGAAATCAAGAGCTACTTCATGGGTATCGAGTCATGTGAAGGGCACCAGCTTGACACACTCCTCTAAAATAACAAATTGTATATATATATATATATATATACATATACACATAAGTAAATAATTATCAATAACTTAGAGTGGGTAACAGACAAGATCAATATTCAACACTTTATTTTTATTAATCTCAGCAATTGTTCAGATGATCACTTCTACATTTCATAAAAAAATGTCCAGTTTTCACCAGTCCCTTTTAACCATAAAAAACTAAACCCTTTTAATTCATGAACTATGTTGAACCATGTTTGAAAAAGTTATGCAACATTTAAGAAAAATCAACTTTCATATTAAATAAATCTTATCACATTTTTAACTGAACAAATCTGCTGCAATTCTGCTCAAAATCTGTTACATTTAATAAACACACTTTTGTGTGTTCTTCTTCACTGGAATTATATCCATACAGTTCTTGCCAAGAATCATGCTGGAGCAACCAGCACTGTCCTTTCATGAGAAGAAGCTAAACAGCACTGAGAGTGCTTATATGCACGGTGGCGCAGTGGTTAGCACCGCGGCAGCAATTTACCCTCGGCCGGGGGATCGTGGGTTCAATCCCTGCCTCCGGCCAACAGTGATCTGCGTGGAGTTTGCATGTTCTGGTGGTGCATGTTCTCGTTTTTCATGCAAAAACATGCAGGTTAGGGAGTTAAGGGGCGCTTGCGCACGCAGCGGCTGGTTGCTTGTCACCGGACTGCAGAACAAATCTACCTACGGGTACAAGATAAGTCCCCCCCCAAAAAAAAGAGTGGGTAGTGAAGTGGCGCTTTGCCATCGCCCTGCAAATGAAATACACGCAGCTTCCTTTCACGGTAGTAAAAAAACCTCTTCCTTCCTTTTTTTTCCATGTTTTTGGGCTTGGAAACTGCACTCCGCTCACCATCTTAACCGCCCGCTAGCTTACGCTCCATAAGCGCGAAGGTTTTGTCATGCGCCCAATACTGACAGAGAGTAAGTTCACCTTAACTTTACGTATAATAAACATATTTTAATTTTTTTATTTTTAAGACATTGTCATTTTAAAATCTATATAAATGCAAGTGTGATTTTAAAAAATATAAAATAAAAAATAGCGGCAGAAAAAATTACATCTTAGACGCAGCTCACTTGCGAGTTGTGCTATTTTTTAGAACAGGCCTGCGGGCGACTCATGTGGTCCCTGCAGGGGACATGGTGCCCGCGGGCACCGCGTTGGTGACCCCTGGTCTAGGTAATCCATTACATAAGTATACATACTATACAGTACATTCACCAGTTTGGAATTTACAAGGTCCACACACATCATTCACCTTCTTCTTCAAAAGTTATGTTTAAATTCTTTACATAATCAATAAAAGGTCTCCATATATTCTCAAACACAATTTCCTTTGATTTCAGTATATATGTTATTCTTTCTAATGGAAGGTTTGTTAACATCTGTCTTAACCACTGAGTCACATCTGGTCTATGAGTCTTTTTCCACAGTAGTGCAATACATTTTTTGGCGTTAAGCAAACTGAGGTCTATGAATGCTCTTTCACTCTTACTAAAGTTATGCTTTTCTGGATACAGACCCAACAAAAACAGTTTAGGATTCAATATGATTTGTTTTGAAATTATTTTTTCAATTGTTACCTTCACCTCTTCCCAAAACATTCTAATTTTTCTACATTCCCATAAACAATGAAATAAGGTTCCTTTACTTTCCATACATTTTGTGCACGTATCTGGTATGTTTTTGTTATATCTATTTAGCTCCACCGGTGTAACATACATCCGCATTAACCATTTAAAATGTATCAATTTGACTTCCGGTTATGGTGGCCGCGTAGGAGGGCGTGTTTTCACTCTGCTCTGCTCCTAATGATAAAAAAGTAGGCTAAAACTCTCCCAATTGGAACAAAAACCTATTCTAGCGTTTGGGGGCGGATATGGTAAAAACTAAGGCTGTGAAATCAGGCGGAGGAAAAACTGATTCGTCGAGACAATCCAAGTTAACAGATTTCCACGCTCGTGACGCAGCAGATAAATCGCCAGTGACCATGGCTGAGGAGGGAGCTAGCGGTGGTGCGGTGACTGCCGAACGAATGCGGTCCTTGCTGCCATCAACGCTATGAGAACAGACTTTTCCTCTAAGTTTGATGGGATTATAGCAGCGATAGAAGCCATGAGAAAAGAATTAAGCAACTGTATGGAGCGAATATCGCAGGCAGAGCTCCGGAGCTCCAACGCTGAAGATGACGTCAGCAGCCTGCAATTAAAGGTCCAAACACTGGAATTAAAAAATAAACGTCTGGAAGATAACATCTTGGACTTAGAATCCCGGTCGAGACGGAACAATTTAAGGCTTGTGGGCCTTCCGGAGGGGGCGGAGGAACAGGATGCGTGTTCCTTTTTGGAAAAGTGGATTCCAGAAGCGCTGAACAACGCAGATCTACAATCATCAGTCGTCTTGGAGAGCGCACACCGAATAGGCCCACCGAGAGATAAGAAGACAACACCGAGGACGCTGATTATGAAGTTCCTCAACTACAAGGACAAGATGACGGTCTCCAACGCAGCGCGTACTAAAGGAGAAATTAAATACCAGGATCAACAGGTGCAGTTCTACTCAGATTTGGCCGCAGGAATCCAACAATTAAGGAAACAGTTTGACCCCGCCCGTAAAGAGCTACGCAGCCTTGGGATTCGTCACGGAGTGACTTATCCTGCAAGACTGCTGGTCACGTATAAAGGGAGAACCCAAGTCTTCAAGACCCCTCAGGAGGCGCAGGAACTCATTAAGCAGATCCAAGGCGGATCTGGCGGGAGCCAAGCATGAAGCAAGAACAAGATATAAAAGGTAGAATATTTAAGCATGTGTTCAAGTATCTGACTGATTTGAAACATATAGCATGTTTACAAACTATAGATTGTATTATATAATAAAAAAAAAGCTATGATGTACAAAGTTGCTATAAAATTTTGGAGTTAAGTTGGGAAAATTACAGAAGAGTTATTGTTATGTCATTTAAAGTAGCAGAGTCAGGGTGATTGAGAGGAGAAAGAGTGAGTGGTTTGACTGATCCTCATGGGGGAGGAGCAGATTCAGGCTATAACGGGAGACGGAATTTTTTTTGATTTTGGGGGGATTACCACGAATGTGGGAAGGGGGAATTTGTTTGTGTGTAGTTTGTGGGATGAATCTTCAACCATCCATGTTTTTGCTTCTCTGTATGAGCATGTTTATATTGCAAGGTAATCTCAAACTCCCTATTGATCATAGACCAAAGCGTTAAGCTTAATTTAACATCATGGAATTGCAGAGGTCTACAAAACCTAAAAAAACTTAAACAAGTTTTGAATAAAATAAAAGACATGGGTTCAAAAATTGTGTTTTTACAAGAAACTCATCTAATAGAGGAGGATGTAAAAAGAATAAGGAGTAGATGGCAGGGAAATGTGTTCACCTCATCATTTTCATCCCGAGCCGGGGGAGTTATGACTCTCATACATAAATCAGTCCCATTTCAAGTGAAAAATGTAATTGGAGATAAATTGGGAAGATATCTAATCATCCAAGGATCTTTGTTATTAGAAAATATAAATCTGGTGAACTTATATGGTCCCAATACAGATGATCAAAACTTCTTCGTTAATTTATTTCTTACTTTAGCATCACTCACAGGGCAACATACTGTATAATAGCAGGGGATTTTAATTGTACATAGAATCCCAGTATAGATAGATCAACAGGACTGTACGCACAATGGATGTAGGATGACAATTAATCATTTTATGAAAGAATTGAGATTGCTAGATATATGGAGAGAAATGAAACCACAAGTCAAAGCCTATTCTTGTTATTCTAACACCTACAAGACATTTTCACGTATTGACTATTTTTTGATCTCCACAGAATTAAGGTCCAAGATTCAAAATTGTTTCTATGACAACATTGTGATCTCTGATCACACACCCTGCTGTCTCATATATGTAGATAAGAAATTGACAAAGGTTCCTGGTAGGTGGCAATTTCAGCATAAATGGCTTCAGGATGAGGAATTTGTTAAGTACATAGAAAAACAGATAGATGAGTTCTTTGATATCAATACTACACAAACATCAGCATGAATAAAGTGGGAAGCTTTCAAAGCTTTTATTAGGGGGCATATTATTAGTTATACAGGTTCAAAATCTAGGAAGACTCGAGAGGAGAGAGTCCAATTGGAACGTAAAATAAAAATTCTTCAAGAAAAAGTGTATGCAGGAAGTAATCCCAAATTAGAGAATGAATTACTGATTCTGAGAGCTGAATATGACAAAAAATCAGCGAATAGCTGCCTTGAGTCTTCTAAGATTGTAGCAAACCTTTTATGAACAAGGTGAAAAATAAGGAAAATTATTGGCATGGCAGATTAAACAATTAGAATTTAAAACACCAATTACCAGTATTACAAGTAACGGACAGGCAGTCGTAGATCCTTTAGAAATTAACAGTGCCTTTAGAGATTATTATGAAAAACTATATGATACAAAAAATGAAACTGACTTAACAAAGCTAAATGGGTTTTTGGACGGATTATCTATACCGTGTATTCCAAATGAAAATAGGGAGATACTGGAGTCAAAAATTAGTCAAGAAGAAGTTGGGCTAGCCATTGATAATATGAAATCAGGAAAAAGTGCGGGACCTGACGGTCTTCCAGTTGACCTCTATAAAAAATTTAAGAATAAATTAATAAAACCATTTTTGGAAATGGTTTTAGAAGCATTTCAAAATAGTAAATTACCGCCATATATAAATAACGCCTTAATTATACTGTTGCCAAAACCAGGTAAACCCTCTAATAAATGTGAAAACATGAGACCAATAAGCCTATTAAATGCAGACCTTAAGATAATCTGTAAAATTTTAGCAAGACGACTACAAGGAATATTACCAAATATTATTAACCGAGATCAGAATGGCTTTATAATGGGAAGACAAGGCTTCCATAATGTAAGAAGACTATTTAATATTATTTATTCTAATAAAGAAGCGCCGGATACAGCTCTCCTATCGTTGGACGCTGAAAAGGCCTTTGATAGGGTCGAATTGACATGTTTCAGGACCCAGGAGACAGACACTGACACGAGCAGATAGTGACAATAATCTTTATTCAATTGTGAGTGAGTGTAATGCGAGTGTAAGTGCGAGGATATCGTTCTGGTCACTGGAGCTGAGCGACCTGGACGGAGACCCGGCAACCCTGGAACAGATAAGCAGAGACAAATTACTAATGCTCCACACTAGCAAAGAGCTGCAGATAACAAGGCTTACTTGAGAGCAGCACTGGCTTCGCTCTGCTGAGTTCCAGCGGCCGGGCAGCGTGGAGGTGAAGGCGTCCGTGACCGTGCTGGGGTTACCACCCGTGGCTGTGACAATGACAGTCCTGACGATGACACCGGCTGTGACAATGACAGTCCTGACGATGACACCGGCTGTGACAATGACAGCCCTGACGATGACACCGGCTGTGACTCCACAGACCGGGATGACGATGATCCTGACGATGACGCCGGCTGTGACTCCACAGACCGGGATAACGATGATACAGATGATGATGCAGACAAAGACGAGGTTAGTGACTCCACACACAGTGGCAATGACGACACAGCTGATGCTGATGACAGTGATTCCACCGATAACGTTGGCCAATACTCCTGTAATTGATACAATAATAGTTCTGGCAATTGAGGAGCAAGACGTACCGGTAGGCGTGGTGGTAGCGAGAAGCTACGAAGACGTGATGGCGTTACCCCGTCAGCTGGGGACGCAGGTCCGCCGCCAAGGTGGTCCACCTGTGCACAGGGGTAAAGGTTTGGCGTTGAGCAGCAAATGGTGCGCTTACTTGCTTGACGCTGGGAAGAGTTCCTGGATGCAGCAAGTGAAGCTCTTGACGAGACAAACGAGGTTCCAGACGAGACAGACAAAGTTCCTGACGAGACAGACAAAGTTCTTGACGAGACAGACAAAGTTCCAGACGAGACAAGAGATATTCTTGACGAGACCAGAGAGCGGAGTGCAGGTTCATTCTCCGTTGAGGAAGACAGACGACTCCGTGCCGGGCTGTCAGCGACACTGGCTTTTAACAGCCGTTGATTCACACCTGTTGGTCTGTGCGCAGCTGGGGCTAATGACACTAATGACGGCCCAGAGGCCGCCATGACACGAATGGCCCTTTCTTTTTGAAGTTCTTCAAAGGTTTGGACTTGGAAATAATTTCATAAAATGGGTTCAGATAATATATAATAATGCTACAGCAGAAATTCTAACAAATAGCAATATCTCAAAATCAATAAAAATTAATAGAGGTTGTCGACAGGGCTGTCCACTTTCACCTTTACTGTTTACTATGGCAATTGAACCTTTAGCGATGGCAGTACGTTTACATCCACAAATATATGGAATTAAAGTAGGACCAACAGAACATAAAATCTCCCTCTATGCTGATGACATAATTTTGTTTATGTCGAATCTTAAAAAAATCAATTCCGACCTTGTTAAATTTAATAAAGAACTTTGGGGAAATATCAGGATATATAATAAATAAAACTAAATCTTCAATATTAATGCTAAATGAGACCCAGAGAAATCACCCAGGTCCTGAGGTAAACCAATTCAATGTTGTAAATCAGTTTAAATATTTAGGAATTCAAATTGTGCCCAAGTTAGAACTAGCCGCCAGTATCAACTATGAAGCCTTAATGACAGACATTAATGAGTTACTTCAGAGATGGATGTCACTACCAATGTCGATGATCGGGAGAATTAATATACTTAAAAGTAATATCTTACCCAAAATACTATATTTATTTCAATACATTCCTTTACCACCACCTTCAGATCTATTCTTAAGAATTAAAAAAAAGTTAGTGGAATTTATATGGAACAATAGGAAGGCTAGATTACGTCTGTCCTTACTTTATTTACCATTTGATCGTGGAGGTCTGAAATGTCCAAACTTTATGTTGTATTACTGGTCAGCACAACTGAGGTCTATGACATATTATTTTTCATCAAATGATCTCCCTCACTGGACGGAGATGGAATCATACAACTTACCTTTACCTCTTCCCTTATTCATATACTCAGACTCGGCTAAAAAATTACGTGTGTGTGCCATGGAGAAAACAGGAGCTATCTGGAGAAGAGCTGGAGCCGGTGGTGGTACGCAGCGTTGAGAAGAATGGAGTCTTCTGGAGCCTTCCTTCCACCCAGGCTCACCGAACGCCAATTGAGATTCCCAAAACTCTTCTCTCTCGGCAGCGGATCTCTTCCAAGGGACAAGTCATGCAGCAGGCTCTGCAGGAGGTAACATTGGCGGGGAAGGGGGGGGGGGCTGCTGACTCTGGCAAGGAGGAGACCGGTGGTTCAGACGGCAGAGGGGGAGGAAGCCCCTGCAGCCATGGGATGGAGCGCAGGTTTGTGCTGGCTTCGAGGATGTTGGCCACTGCCCGCCAGCAGTCTCTGGCTTCCTGCGTGAAGCGTGCACTGCAGGCTGTGGAGATCAAATCTTGAAGCACCTCTGTAATGGGCCACTCTCCCCCTCTCTGTCTCTTGCTCCTCTTTTCACCCGCGGGGTCCTGGACTGTGGAATCTGTAGAATATGTAGAAAGAAAGTGGCTGACAGCACTTAGCCACTCCTTAAGATCTCAGTTGTTCATTGTAGAATATGTATGTGTGCCGCTGGGAATCTCGGGTATTCTGGCTACAGCTTGTGAGAGCTAGCGGCACGCCTCTTGAGTGATGCACAAAATAAAGCTCGTACTCTGAACCTCACATGAATTCCTGTGTATCTTCGACACTTCTACATGGTGTCAGAAGTCAGCCTCTGCCCAGCATGTCGCAGAACCTCCGACGGATTGATCCACTCGTCTTTGACGAAAACATCGCAGACAACTGGGTCAAGTTCAAGCGCGAATGGCGCGTTTACAGCATCGCGGGGCTAACGTCGGCTAGCAAACAGGTGAAAGCGTACACGCTCCTCAACCTCGCCGGTCCCGATGCGCTGGACAAGTATGACACATTCACCTTCGAACAAGGCGAAGATCCGGAGGATCCTGACACACTGGTAAAGAAATTTGATGAAATTTGCCTTCCTATAAAAAACGTCATTATGGACAGACATGCGTTCAATACTACAGGCCAGAAACCACACCAGTCTATCCAGTCATATGCGGCCACGTTAAGGTCTCTGGCCAAGAAATGTGAGTTCGGCCCGTTACATGATGAACTGATTAGAGACAGGTTGGTGTGGGGCGTCTGCGATGACACCCTCCGCACCCAGCTACTGAAAGAAAAGAAATTGACGCTAGATGCGGCCATGGAGATGTGTGTGCTACACGAGCAATCTGAAAAGGGCAACATGGAACTAAAGAAGGAAAAAGATGACAAAGAAATGAAAAAGGAAGGAGACCTGTGTGTAGTGCAATTCAACCTGTGCTCAAACTGCAGTGGGCAACACCCACCCAGTCACAGCAGCTGCCCAGCTTTCAATAAACGCTGCAACTCGTGTGGAAAATGGAACCACTTCTCCAAATGCTGCAGATCGAGCAGGGAGCGTAAACCCAGCGCACAGCGTGGGCAGCAGCCGAGCAGACCACCCCACACCCCACGCAGAGGAGGATACGCGCACAAAATAAGTGAACTGGACACAGAGACCGCACATGACCCAGCTGAACTCTTCTACTGTGAAAGCGTGGAAATGGCTACAGAAAAGGGCGAGATATTCACCATGCTGTCGTCCTCCACCACTGGAAAACAACTGAAAGTAAAGATTGACACTGGGGCTCGGTGCAATGTGATCTCCAAAGCCGCTCTTGACCACACCGACCCCAATGCGGGCATCGACCACAGCCATATAACCAACCTTGTGGCCTACGGAGGACAGGTGATAAGAACAATGGGCATGGCTACTGTACATCTCACATGTGGGACATTACACTTTCATGTTGTTGACAGTGATGTGAAACCTCTTCTCGGTCTCATTGATAGTGTAAAACTGGGCTTTGTGAAACTGGGACCAAATGTGCATGCACTCCAACAGGGGGCGCCAGAACTGACAGAATACAGAGACTTGTTTGACAACAGCACTGTAGGCAAGCTTCCGGTGGTGTACCACATGCGTCTGGACAACACAGTGCACCCCACGATCTGTGCTCCCAGGCGGGTACCACTAGCAATGAAGGACAAGATCATTCAGGAGCTCAACAGAATGACCAAGCTGGAAATCATCAAACCAGTCCACGAACCCACAGAATGGGTATCCGTAATGGTGGCTGCCTGCAAGAAGGATGGCAGCATCCGGCTGTGCATCGATCCAGTCCATCTCAACAAAGCACTTCTCAGGCCCCACCATCCCATGAAAACAGTCGAACAAGTGATAGCTGACATGCCGGGCGCCAAAGTGTTCAGCATCCTAGACGCAAAATGTGGATTCTGGCAGGTGCCACTCAGCAGAGAGTCCTCCAAACTGACCACATTCATGACACCAGTGGGCCGGTATGCTTTCCTCCGAATGCCCTATGGGATATCGACGGGGAGTGAGGTGTTCCAGAGGTGCATGGAGCAACTCTTTGAAGGGCAGCCATGTGCAATTGTCGTCAACGACATCCTTGTCTGGGGCAGCACTACATCAGGTCATGGAGAGAGTGCGTGCCGTCAACCTCAAGCTGAACCCAGACAAATGCCGCTTCAGGATGTCTGCAGTCTCATACGTGGGGCACCTGCTCACCGGCCAGGGGATCAAACCGGATCCTGCCAAGACTGCCGCGGTTCGCCTGATGCCTCCCCCAGAGGACAAGCATGGGGTCCAGAGATTCCTCGGCATGACAAACTACCTGTCAAAGTTCATCCCAGGCTACAGTGAAGTCACAGCACCCCTGCGTCAGCTCCTCCTTCAAGATGTGGACTGGGTCTGGCAGGAGCATCACACAGCGGCCTTCAACAAACTCAAGGACCTTCTCACCAGCCCCCCAGTCCTTCAGTATTTCGATGTACACCAGCCAGTGGTGCTGTCTGCTGATGCCTCTCAGCATGGTCTAGGGGCTGTCTGCCTACAAAACAACAAACCTGTGGTGTTTGCCTCCAGAGCCCTCACGGAGACAGAGGGGCGCTATGCACAAATAGAAAAGGAGCTCCTGGCTCTAGTCTACGCCTGTCAAAAATTCCACGACTACATATATGGCCGTCCTGTGACAGTGGAGACTGATCATCAGCCCCTCATCACCATACTGCGAAAGCCCCTCCACTCTGCATCCGCTCGCCTCCAGAGAATGATGCTGAAGCTGCAGCGTTACAACCTTAAGGTTACCTACAAAAGAGGCAAAGAACTGTATGTTGCAGACACCCTCTCACGTGCACATCTGCCGGCTGCTGACCAGACCGACAGTGCTGAGGACTACGATGTCATGGCGGTGGAGGTGCTCTCCTCAAGAAGACTGGAGGAACTGAGATGTGAAGCACTGGCAGACCCTACATGCCGCTGGCTAGCTGAGGTCATCACCACAGGCTGGCCTGACTCGTCAAAGAAACTGCCTCATGATCTCAGACCATTCTACAGCATGAGAGATGAGCTCACGACGGACGATGGCCTGCTGCTTCGCGGTCTGCGCTTCGTCATCCCCCACTCTTTGCGACACTACTACGTCAAACAGCTGCATCAAGGCCACCCTGGCCCCGAAGCAACAAAACGCAGGGCCAGAGAAACCATGTTCTGGCCCACAATCAACCAGGACATTGAGAATGAGCTCTCCAAATGTGCTCCATGTAATGCACTGCAACCTCACCAGACAAGAGAGCCTCTGCAACTACATGATGTACCTGACCTACCGTGGGCCCTCACGGCAGCTGATGTCTTCGAGTGGGAGGGAAAAGAACACCTGGTGCTTGTCGACTCGTACTCTGGCTGGTATGAAATGGATCAGCTCCCCAACACCACTAGTGCAACCATCATCACCAGGCTGAAACGGCACTTTGCCACACACGGTGCACCTCAGCAGCTCATGACTGACAATGCTGCATATTTCACTAGCAGGGAATTCCAGGAATTTGCCCACACATGGGACTTTACCCACGTCACCAGCAGCCCCCACTACCCACAATCAAATGGGTTAGCTGAAAGGGCCGTTCGTTCAGCCAAACACCTGCTGGAGAAATGTGCACGTGATGGTACAGATGTCTATGTGGCCCTACTCAACATACGAAACACACCAAGAGATGGACTGCCCTCGCCAGCGCAGCGTTTGCTGTCTCGGCGCACAAAGGGAGGGCTCACTTCTGCCCTCCCAAGAGAGTAGACGCTTTTTTCTTCTCTCCTGCTCTGACTTTTTCCTCCCCTCCTAGCTACTGGATCCCAGCTTGCTGTTGTCTGTCTGCGTCCAACTGCGACCGCCGAAAAGAAATTATGGAGTTAATAAGCTGGGCTTTGAACACAATTGACACTATTTTTTCAACAAGGAAAAGTGCTCCGGGGGAAGCTGTCTGCCCCGCTGGAACGGCTCCAGTGGGCTATTTACGTGACACAGGTAATTGGAAAATGCTGTGTCTCTCTAATCTCTCTATCGAAGATATTGAAGATTTGTTTATCTTCGTAATCTTGGTGATTGGGATAATTCTGATTGGGACGGGAATTGTCTTGGTTTACCGCAAATTGCTGAAGATGGATTCAACCTATCAAAATGCTGGCCAGGCGAGGTGCATCCAACAAATTGAAAAACTGGAGAAGACCCTGATAGCGACTACTGGAGAACTGTCTCGTAAGGTGGATTACATCATGGGTTCGCTCAGGTCTTTCCACGACGAATTCAAAGCTGCGCAATGAAGGATTAATGTACTGAATCTACAGAAGAAATACAAGTCTTCTCTGTGATCAGTCCTATTTGGCATTATTATTCCCCATGAAAATTCCTCCTGGCTGTCTGCAGACTGTGTTTTTTCAAAATCATGAGCACAAGGCCTTGGACAGCCAGCTGCAGCGCCAGATAAGACTGGCGCCAGACAGACAAAACATCTTCTGCCAAGGGTCCTTGGGTCTCTCTTATTATCATCAACATTGCTCAACACCGCACACACATTGATCCATGAACTGAATAAAGATAACACTGCTCTCTTGTGTCCTGTGAATTCTGTGTGTAGCGAATATATGTGCATGAGCTTTTTTTTCCCTTGAACTCTTAATATTGATTAAGTATGTAACCAGTATTTTGAATCAATGATTTTTTTGCTCCTTCCTATTGTATCATCTTTATGCGACCTGTACCCTCCTGCTGACAGGCGCGTTGCAGATGCGCCGCGGCACGGAAATGCAGGTTCATTACTGTGTCAAGTCAAATTCTCTCGTATGTTATCAGTGATCTGTTAATGTACTTGGCAATAAATCTTTTTCTGATTCTGATTCTGATTCTGAAAGACCCTCATTCCCATGACCAAAGCAATGTACCTACCCAGGGTGCAAACACAGGTGCAGGCTGCTCTCACACACGCAAGGCAGCGACGCAAGGCACACTACGACAAATCAGCCAAACGCCTAACACCACTGCAAACAGGGAACATGGTCAGGATGCAGACGGCCAGGGGATACGACCAGCTCGCAGTGGTCACGGGAGCTGCAGCACAACCCAACAGCTACCAGGTCCAGGTCGGGGATGCCACGTACACAAGGAACAGATGTCATCTGCTACTCACCCCGGAGACCTACACCCCTCATACATCAAGCCTCCCATCTAGCACCACTCCAGACCGACCAGCGGATCCACAGCCTGTCGCCGCCCAGCCAGAGGCGGCCCCAGCCCAGGAAGGCGTGATCATCACCCGCTCAGGAAGAGTATCGAGGCCCAACACCCTCTACAAAGACTACACCACCTAGACACCTTCACTCACTCACACTCACACACACTCACTCACTCACTTAAAAAAGTGTCACTGTACAATGTCACTGTTCATTCTTCATGCGCATTCTTATTCACGTTAAGTTAATGAATTTGTAATATAGTTGAATATTGTTATTCTGGCATTTCCAACTTCCCCTCATGTGCCTTACCCTAATAGGAGCACTTAGGCTGTTCTTTTATCTGTCAAAACCGCCAACCTCCCCTGTTTGTTATACTTTATTGAGAGGGGGGATGTAGAATATTGTAACGTCGGGGCCATTTTAAGGGAGCCAGGGATTTCCCAGCATGC
Source organism: Pholidichthys leucotaenia (assembly GCA_020510985.1). Taxonomy (NCBI): domain Eukaryota; kingdom Metazoa; phylum Chordata; class Actinopteri; order Cichliformes; family Pholidichthyidae; genus Pholidichthys; species Pholidichthys leucotaenia. The sequence goes on from CM035842.1 coordinate 90,676, forward strand.
TTTGCCAGTTTGAAACGTTACTGTGTGTGTTAAATGTGTTACTTCTGAGTTATACTGCTGTGTCATTATAACTGCATTATAATGGCCCAGCAGTGTTTAGCAGGATTAGGGCAAGATGTATCATGTGTGTGTAACCGTGATGTAAACAGAGGTCTGTGAGAATGACCTCCCCGGCTCTGTGTACTAAGTTGCAGGTTGGGGGTCGGGGTGTGTGAAAATAAATCTGGTTGATCACAGCCATCTGCTCCATTGTCTTTTTGTGTGAACCCCTGCAAACGTCACACTGGTGTCAGGAGTGGGATATGGAGCGAGATGAGGATCCAGGCGGAGGTACAGCGGCCGGAGCGATTCATCGCTCAGCCGGGAACGGAGTATAGAGCAGAGACGCCGGCCCCTGGAGAGCTTCGCTGCGATGGACGGAGCAGAGCAAACCAGCCCCGTTTCCCGCCCTTTTCAGGGCAGGACGGGCTGGCGATTCCAGAGCAATTAGGAGCGGCAATCTACCGGGAGATGACCGTCCCATCCATCCAGCAGCGGGCCAAGATTCCCCGCTACAACGGCGAGAACCTGTTGGATGACCGCCTGGCCCAGGTCGAGTTGGCTGCCGCGCTGATCATCAGAGGAAACCACCGTGCTGAGAGCGAGTGGAGGAGGAGCTACGGCAGATCACAGCAGCGCGTGCACGAAGGAAACAGCCGTGGCGACGCGAGGAAGGACGGCTTCCGCTGCACAGTGCCAGGGTACATGGCATGGTACCGCCCCGCACACAGCACACGACAAACTGGCCCCTCGCCGACGCTAAATTAGAGCGAGGTGGCATGGACGGGAAAAAAAAAAAGCCGCCTCCTGCAGATGCTTCCCCCGGCAGATGACGTCACAGAGGCGCAGGAGCGACGCAGCGGAGCGAGCAGGACGAAGATGCGGCCACTTTCCAGGCGCGGCAAAGGCTGGACGCATGGATGCGGGCCAGCGGCCGCCTGGGAGAACTGGCAGCAGTGGGAGTCGGCCAGAGCGGGCCTGGGACTCCCGCTGCCAGGGAAGGGACTGTGCGTGGTCCTACAGAGGCTGTCAGATGTGTCCATCCGCCCGCTGATGGCCAAACCGGAACCCTACCCCAACCAGATGCTCTGACCGAGACTCAGATGGCCCGTGCATGCCGCCCTGGCACCGGGCTGACTCGCGTTGGATTTCTGAAAGTGGACTTTGAATTTTCTGGGGACAGAAACCAGTCCAGGGGGGGGCAGTGTAACGTCGGGGCCATTTTAAGGGAGCCAGGGATTTCCCAGCATGCTTTGCCAGTTTGAAACATTACTGTGTGTGTTAAATGTGTTACTTCTGAGTTATACTGCTGTGTCATTATAACTGCATTATAATGACCCAGCAGTGTTTAGCAGGATTAGGGCAAGATGTATCATGTGTGTGTAACCGTGATGTAAACAGAGGTCTGTGAGAATGACCTCCCCGGCTCTGTGTACTAAGTTGCAGGTTGGGGGTCGGGGTGTGTGAAAATAAATCTGGTTGATCACAGCCATCTGCTCCATTGTCTTTTTGTGTGAACCCCTGCAAACGTCACAATATGTAGAAAGAAAGTGGCTGACAGCACTTAGCCACTCCTTAAGATCTCAGTTGTTCATTGTAGAATATGTATGTGTGCCGCTGGGAATCTCGGGTATTCTGGCTACAGCTGGTGAGAGCTAGCGGCACGCCTCTTGAGGGATGCACAAAATAAAGCTCGTACTCTGAACCTCACGTGAATTGCTGTGTATCTTCGACACTTCTACAGAATCCTTCTGTCAAGGATGCCCCTCCAGGGTGAAGAAGAGGACCCAATTGCAAGGTGAATTTGGTAAACCATGATTTATTAACTGACTGAACAGAAAACAGAAAATAAAGCAGTGCATGGACTGAAACAAAGGCAAAAACATGGCTGACTTCTGACAGGCAGGCTCATTCGGACAAAGGCAAAAAACAGGCTAGATGGAAGCATGGGGAACACACCGACATGAGACAAGGACATCACGACTGACAAGGAATGACACATATACACACGTGGACAAAATTGTTGGTCCCCCTCTGTTAATGAAAGAAAAACCCACAATGGTCACAGAAATAACTTGAATCTGACAACAGTGGTAATAAATAAAAATTCTATGAAAATGAACCAATGAAAATCAGACAATGCTTTTGAATTGTGGTTCAACAGAATTATTTTAAAAAACAAACTCATGAAACAGACCTGGACAAAAATGATGGCACCCTTAACTTAATATTTTGTTGCACTATGGCTGTGTTGTGAGACATGTATATGTTGGACACTGCATATGTGATTTAACCTCACGATGAAGGAGAGCCAGCCCCCTGCGGTGCGGAGCCACAGAGCCTGGACCCCCTGCGGAGGACAGGGGACAGAAGACTTCCTGACCACTGAGGCTCGAGAGGAGAGAAGGGGGAGTTATGTAAATAAAAGGCTAATGAATGTGAATAAAGAGACTTTGATATAGATGTGTGATTTCCCCCGCGAGGGAAATGGTTTGATGTGAGAATGTTTAAATGAGAGAACTTTGGTGTGTTCACTCTCTTTGTTCGCTGCTCAAGAATAAGAGCAGACAGTGGAATGATTTCTTGAATAAACTGAAATGGAAGACAATTCGGTTTCGTTATTCAAGTCTCCCCACATTGGTGACTGACGACGTTGAGAATGAACGAAGAAATTCTCAGGGTCCCGGACTCACAGCGCTCAGAGCTGGCGAGCGCAGTGGCCGTTAAGCTGCCTGATTTCTGGCAGGATAACCCACGGTCGTGGTTTCTGCAAGCAGAGTCGCAGTTCGCGCTCGCAGGAGTAACGGTGGATGACACTAAGTTCCACCATGTCATCGCTAAACTGGACAACAGCACAGCTCGGTGCGTGCAAAGCTTGGTGGAGCAGCCACCCGCGACCGACAGGTACGGCAAGCTGAAATCCACCCTCATCAAGTTTTTCACCCCCTCGGCTGAAGTGAGGGCGAGGAGGATCCTGTCTTTGCTAGACCAAGGTGGACACAGGCCGAGCGCCCTGATGGAGGAGATGATACAGCTGAGAGGTTTGGACAACGATGATTTCATTTTTCAGTTCATCTTCCTCTCCAACCTCCCGGCGCATGCGAGAAGCACGCTGGCCGGCAAAAAGTGTCACACCCTGGAGGAGTTCCGGGAGCTGGCCCAGGAGGCAGATGGGATCCTGGACGCCTGCGGCGGGCAAGCAGCCACAGCAGCGACCCGAGACAGCGGGGAGCCAGAGGCGGCAGAACCAGACTGGCCGACGACGGCGGCAACACGACCGCGACGAGGGGGAGCCAATAGCCCGGCGACAGAGGCGCGGGCACGACACAGCGGAGGAGAAGATCTCTGCTTTTACCATCGGAGGTTCGCAGAGAAGGCACGCAGGTGTGTGCCGCCCTGCATCTTCAGGAGTTCGGGAAACGGCAAGACCGGGGGTCGCTAGCAGCTTCGACCCTCGGAGAACGCAACAAGCTGCTCTACATCACGGATGCGCACTCCGGACGAGTGTTCCTCGTTGACACCGGAGCACAAGTGAGCTTCATCACCCCAACATACGCGGACCGGGTGGCTGGACCCCACGGTGACGGAGCTACAGCGGCAAATGGCTCGAACATCAACACCTACGGGAGAAGGACCTTGCCTTTATGCTTACATGGCCGCACATATGAATGGACTTTTGTAATAGCGGCGGTGAGTTTCAACATGTTGGGCGCGGATTTTTTGTGTTCACACAATCTGTTAGTTGATCTTGCTAATAGACGGCTGGTAAATGCACTCTCTTTTTACTCTCTCCCCTGTTCAGCTCGAGTGTCCCCGCCACCAGTACAGACCCACGTCGCTACAGCAGGTGGTAAGTTTCACACACTCCTCACCCAATTTCCAGCGCTCACTGTGCCCACTTTTTCAGCGACGGTCGCGAAGCACGGGGTGAAACACTTTATCCCCACTTCTGGTCCTCCCGTGTTTGCAAAAGCTCGGCGCTTGGATGCAGTTAAGCTCGCCATTGCGCGCGAGGAGTTCGCCAGCCTGGAGAGGCTGGGCATCGTTCGTAGGTCGAAGAGCCCGTGGGCTTCGCCGCTGCACATGGTACCGAAAGCCGATGGCTCCTGGAGACCGTGCGGGGATTACCGCAGGCTAAACAACGCTACGGCGCACGATCGTTATCCCATCCCGCACATTCAGGATTTTTCGGTGCACCTGGAGGGGGCGCGCATTTTTTCAAAGATTGATCTAGTTCGCGGCTATCACCAAGTCCCGGTCCAACCGGAGGACATTCCTAAAACAGCGGTAATAACCCCGTTCGGACTTTTCGAATTTTTACGCATGCCGTTTGGTCTCAAAGGGGCGGCGCAAACATTTCAGCGGATGATGGATGCCGTGTTACGCGATCTCCCTTTCGTGTTTGTGTACCTCGACGACATTTTGGTCGCGAGTACTTCAGAGGACGAACACGAAACGCACCTCACAGCAGTTTTTAGGAGGCTGGGAGAGCACGGCTTAATAGTTAACCCAGCCAAGTGCCAGTTCGGCGTTGAGCGGATTGATTTTTTGGGTCACCGCGTCTCCCCGGAGGGAGCGGTTCCGTTACCAGAGAAAGTACGCGCGGTAGCGGATTTTCCCCGTCCACAAACGGTCAAATCACTACAGGAATTCTTGGGGATGGTGAATTTTTATAACCGGTTCCTGCCCCACGCAGCTCAAATCATGCAACCGTTATATGCCGCGCTCAAAAAACAAAAGCCGACCCAGGCGGTCGAATGGTCCCCGGAGCGGGAGCGCGCGTTCACAGAGGTTAAAAAAGCCTTGGCTGACGCTGCGCTCCTGGCCCACCCAGACCCTGCAGCACGTATCGCGCTGACGACAGACGCTTCAGATTTAGCCATAGGGGCCGTTATTGAGCAACAGGTAGCCGGAGTTTGGCAGCCTTTGGCTTTCTTTAGCAAATCTTTAAGCGCGGCTGAACGAAAATACAGCGCGTTTGACAGAGAACTGTTGGCGCTGCATTTGGCTATTCGTCATTTCCAGTTCTGGCTGGAAGGACGGTGCTTCACCGCTTATGTGGACCACAAGCCGCTCACATACGCCATGGCCAAAATTTCAGATCCGTGGTCCGGCAGGCAGCAGAGGCAGCTGGCCGCAATCTCGGAATTTACCACTGACATTAGGCACGTCGCGGGCAAATTCAATGTAGTAGCGGATTGTCTCTCACGCGCGTTCACGACCCCAACACGCGCAGAGGCAGAACGGGCCACCGTGACCGCGCCGCAGGAGAGCGGCACGGTGGCGCGCGCAGCCCCGGTGCACGTGGGTATAGATTACGCAGCCATGGCAGCGGACCAGGGGGCGGACGCAGACGTGCGCTCGCTCCAGTCTGGACCAACAGGGTTGAGGCTGGAGAGCAAGTGTTTACAAACCGGTATGCCCCCCCTGATCTGCGATATGTCGACGGGGCGCCCGCGTCCGGTGGTTCCGGCCACGTGGCGCCGCCGTGTTTTTGACTCGGTCCACTCACTGGCGCACCCGGGGGTGCGCGCGTCGGTGAAACTAGTGGCGGAAAAGTTTGTTTGGCCGTGCCTGCGCAAGCACGTGAAGGAATGGGCAAAAACCTGCATTTCCTGTCAACGGGCCAAAATTCACAGGCACACAAGAGCCCCGTTAGAACCGTTCCGCATTCCAGCCAGAAGGTTCGACCATGTGCACGTCGACCTTGTGGGCCCCCTACCGGCATCACAGGGGTTCACGTATCTTTTGACAATGGTGGACCGCACCACACGTTGGCCGGAAGTGGTCCCACTTGCGACGACCACAGCCGCGGAGGTGGCTCGCGTTTTTTTAACGGCTTGGGTGGCGCGCTTCGGGGTTCCGTCGGACATTACGTCCGATAGAGGACCGCAATTCATCTCTGAGCTGTGGTCAGCGATGGCCAACGGCTTAGGAGCCAAAATTCACCGCACTACGGCTTACCACCCTCAGGCTAATGGTTTATGCGAGCGTTTTCATAGGTCTTTGAAGGCAGCACTCAGAGCGTCGCTCACGGATGCAGATTGGGTAAATAAACTTCCATGGGTTTTATTAGGGTTGCGTTCTGCGCCTAAAGAGGACTTAGACGCCTCCCCAGCGGAGCTGGTATTCGCACAAACTCTGAGGCTGCCGGGCGAGTTTTTACCAGAGCACCCAGAGCCCCCACCTCTCTCTGCTCTGGGACCGTTAGTCGGCACGGGGGCAGACACGCTCCCGGGTCCGGTTCATCACGCTTTTCCACGAGTTTTCGTCCCCAAGGCTTTGAAAAATGCCGATTTCGTTTTTGTCAGGCGCGAAGCCCTTAAAGCAACGCTCAAACCACCTTACGAAGGGCCATTTCGAGTGCTGGAGGCAGGTGATAAGCAATTTGTGCTAGATTTTGGAGACAGAAAAGAGACAGTCAGCATTGACAGACTGAAACCTGCTTTTGTCATGAAGGACGTTTCTGTACCGGTCGCGGTGGCGCCTCGACGAGGCAGGCCCCCGCAGAGGGCAATTAACCACTCTCTTCCTCAGTCAACAGACCCGAAGCAGAACAGCACCGCAGGCAAGGCGGGGCCAACGCACAGCAGATTCGGCAGACGGCTGAAGCCCAAGCGGCACACAGACTGAATGTTGGTGTTGATTATTCAGTAGTGAGTAAGGTGCTATTAAATTTTGGGAATTAGTCTGTTCTTCATCGTTTGGGGGGGGTTATATGGCTGTGTTGTGAGACATGTATATGTTGGACACTGCATATGTGATTTAACCTCACGATGAAGGAGAGCCAGCCCCCTGCGGTGCGGAGCCACAGAGCCTGGACCCCCTGCGGAGGACAGGGGACAGAAGACTTCCTGACCACTGAGGCTCGAGAGGAGAGAAGGGGGAGTTATGTAAATAAAAGGCTAATGAATGTGAATAAAGAGACTTTGATATAGATGTGTGATTTCCCCCGCGAGGGAAATGGTTTGATGTGAGAATGTTTAAATGAGAGAACTTTGGTGTGTTCACTCTCTTTGTTCGCTGCTCAAGAATAAGAGCAGACAGTGGAATGATTTCTTGAATAAACTGAAATGGAAGACAATTCGGTTTCGTTATTCAAGTCTCCCCACAGCACAACCTTTTGAGGCAATCACTGCAATCAAACGATTTCTGTAACTGTCAATGAGACTTCTGCACCTCTCAGCAGGTATTAAGATAAGATAAGATAAGCCTTTATTAGTCCCACAACGGGGAAATTCCAGGATTGCAACAGCACAGGGATAGCAACACTCAGAGCAACAATCAGAAGGCAAGAAAAAAAACAAGCAAGCAAGAGCAGCTAATAAACATATGTACGTATTACTATAAAATATATATATATACACACACACACAGACACACAGTGCAGAGCATTGTAGCTGGATGGAATAAATATATGAATATATGAACACACAGTGCAGAGCATTGTAGCTAGATGGAATAAATATGTAAATATATAAACACCCACAGTACGGAGCATTGCAGCTAGGTGGAATAAATATGCAAGTATATAAACACACACAGTGCGGAGCAATGTAGCTAGATGGAATAAATATGCAAATATATAAACACACACAGTGCAGAGCATTGTTGCTAGATGGAATGAAACAGCATAACCGTCTACTTAGTTATCCTACATGGTATGATTATGTGCCCATACATATTCTCACCCTCCATAGCGACCGGTATGTTCCTAGTTGTATGCCGGAGGGGACCATTGTGTAAGTCTATTGCATCTTTTGCATTCAAAAAACTATTAGTTTGTTACGTCTTTTTGCTATCTCTGCGAGCAGCCCTGCTTAGGTTGTACAGTCTGACAGCCGTTGGTAGGAAGGACCTACGAAACCTCTCGGTTGTGCACCTGGGATGATGTAGTCTGCTGCTAAATGAGCTCCTCAGTGCATTCAGTATGTCCTGCATAGGGTGGAACTCGGACTCCAGCAGAGATGACAGTTTAGCCACCGTCCTTCTCTCTCCTATCTCCTCCATCGGATCAAGGCGCTGCCCCAGGACAGAGCTAGCTTTCTTAATCAGTTTGTTCACTCTCTTCCTATCGGCTGCAGTAATGCCACTGCCCCAGCAGACCACTCCAAAAGTGATGGCTGATGCCACCACCGTGTCATAGAATGACTTCAGCAGCGCCCCTTGTACACCAAAAGACCTGAGTCTCCTCAGCAGGAACAGCCTGCGCTGTCCCTTCTTGTAGAGTGCATCAGTATTGTGTGACCAGTCTAGTTTATTGTTCAGATGAATACCCAGGTACTTATAGGATGTCACCATCTCGATGTCTGTTCCCTGTATATTTACTGGTACTGTGAGGGGCTGCCCATGCCTGCGGCAGTCCACCACCAGCTCCTTAGTTTTCCTCGCGTTGATCTGGAGGCAGTTCCGATGGCACCAGTCCACGAAGTCCTGGATAAGCCCTCTGTACTCAGCTTCATCTCCATTGGAGATGAGGCCAACGATCGCAGAGTCATCAGAGAACTTCTGTAGATGGCAGTGTGTTGTGTTGTGTGAGAAGTCCGCAGTATAAAGAGTGAACAGGAAGGGAGCCAGCACCGTTCCCTGGGGGGCCCCCGTGCTACTGATGATCGTGTCGGACACACAGTCCCGGGTTCTCACAAACTGAGGCCGGTTCGTGAGGTAGTCCAGGATCCATGATGACAGGTGCTGGTCCACCCCTGCGCGCAGCAGCTTGTCCTTCAGGATCATCGGTTGGATGGTGTTGAAAGCACTGGAGAAGTCAAAGAACATGATCCTCACCATATTCCCGGGCTTCTCCAGGTGGGACAGAGAACGGTGAAGGAGGAAGATCACCGCATCCTCCACCCCAATGCCATGCTGGTAGGCGAACTGGAGTGGATCCATCGCTGGTTCCACCAGGGGGCGGAGGTGAGCAAGGAGCAGTCTCTCCAGGGTCTTCATCAAGTGGGACGTCAAGGCCACCGGTCTGTAGCTGTTCAGGTCTTTGGGGTGGGAAGTTTTTGGTACAGGTACCACACAAGATGTTTTCCACAGCTGTGGTACCCTCCCCAGTTTCAGGCTCATGTTGAAGATATACGTCACAATCCCACACAGCTGGTCTGCACAGGACTTGAGGAGCTTTGCGCTGATGCCGTCCGGTCCCGGCGCCTTCCTCGCCTTGATCTTCCTCAGCTCCGTCCTCACCTGGGTCCTGGTCAGGGTCAGGATGGGGGGCTGTGTGTTGGGAGTGGGGGGGTGTTGGTGGAGTGGGGAGTGGGCAGCAGGACTTGATTTCTTTAGAGGCAGCAGTGGTTGTTGTGCAGTCAGGGGGGAGGGCGGTTGGTCAAATCTATTGAAAAACAGATTCAGGTTGTTCGCCCACTCCCTGCCCCGTGGCCTGGGGGGAGGTATTCTGGAGCCCCGAGATGGTTTTGAGGTTTCTCCAGACCCCGCTGATGTCGCTCTGTTGCAACTTGTCCTCCATCTTCTTCCTGAAGCTGTCCTTGCCTTCTCTGATCTTTCTCCTCAGCTCCTTCTGTACGGACTTCAGCATCTCCCTGTTCCCTGACCTGAAGATCCTCTTCTTCTCTCTCAGAAGTGTTTTTATCTCAGGGTTGATCCAGGGTTTGTTGTTTGAGTGACGCCGTATGGTCTTGGTGGGAACGGATTTGTCCACACAGAAGCTGAGGTAGCCCGTGAAGGTGTGAATGAGGCCATCGATGTCCTCACCATGTGGATCGCAGAGCTGCTTCCAGGCGGTGGCTTCAAAACAGCCCTTTAGGGTGTCCATTGTCTCCTCAGACCATAACTCCACAGTGTGCATGGCCGGAGGTTGTCTGTGCACTAGGGGTTTGTACACCGGCCGGAGATGAACCAAGTTGTGATCCGATCTCCCGAGTGGGGGGAGTTGTGATGAGGTGTACGCCTCCTTAGTGTTTGCGTAGAATAATATTCATGAGCAAACTGCTCCAGTTGTCTCAGGTTTGAAGGGTGCCTTCTCCAGACGGCATATTTCAGCTCCTTCCACAGATGTTCAATAGGATTTAGATCAGGGCTCATAGAAGGTCACTTTAGAATAGTCCAGTGTTTTGCTCTTAGCCATTCTTGGGTGTTTTTAGCTGTGTGTTTTGGGTCATTATCCTGTTGCAAGACCCTGACCTGCGACTGAGACCAAGCTGTCTGACACTGGGCAGCACATTTATCTCTAGAATACCTTGATAGTCTTGAGATTTCATTGTACCCTGCACAGATTCAAGACACCCTGTGCCAGATGCAGCAAAGCAGCCCCAGAACATAACAGAACCTCCTCCATGTTTCACAGTAGGGACAGTGTTCTTTTCTTGGTATGCTTCATTTTTGCGTCTGTGAACATAGAGCTGATGTGCCTTGCCAAAAAGTTCCAGTTTTGTCTCATCTGTCCATAGGACATTCTCCCAGAAGCTTTGTGGCTTGTCAACATGCAGTTTGGCAAATTCCAGTCTGGCTTTTTTATGATTTGTTTTCAACAGTGGTGTCCTCCTTGGTCGTCTCCCATGAAGTCCACTTTGGCTCAAACAACGATGGATGGTGCGATCTGACACTGATGTACCTTGACCTTGGAGTTCACCATGAATGTGTTTAGAGGTTGTTCTGGGTTCTTTTGTTACCATTCTTCATCAAGTTTCCTCCTGTGGCCACGTCCAGGGAGGTTGGCTACAGTCCTGTGGATCTTAAATTTCTGAATAATATGTGCAACTGTAGTCACAGGAACATCAAGCTGCTTGGAGATGGTCTTAAAGCCTTTACCTTTAACATGCTTGTCTATAATTTTCTTTCTAATCTCCTGAGACAACTCTCTCCTTTGCTTCCTCTGGTCCATGTTTAGTGTGGTACACACCATGTCACCAAACAGCACAGTGACTACTTGTCACCCTTTAAATAGGTCGACTGACTGATTACAAGTTTGTAGACACCTGTGATGTTAATTAGAGGACACATCTTGGTTGAACATGTCCCTACGGTCACATTATTTTCAATCTTTTCTAGGGGTACCATCATTTTTGTCCAGGTCTGTTTCATGAGTTTGTTTTTTAAAATAATTCTGTTGAACCACAATTCAAAAGCATTGTCTGATTTTCATTGGTTAATTTTCATAGAATTTTTATTTATTACCACTTTTGTCAGATTCAAGTTATTTCTGTGACCATTGTGGGTTTTTCTTTCATTAACAGGGGGGTACCAACAATTCTGTCCACGGCTGTATAGACAGGGGGATGATTGGCAGACACAGGACAGGTGGGAGCAATCAGGGGGAATCAGAGACAGCGAGGAGTGGCTACAGGCACAGAAAACATGAGGGACTGAGACAAAAGGTACACAGGACCGGAGGGTAAACCAGAGACATGAGCACAGAACCAGGGAATACACAACCATGGCAAATAATGATAATAACAAACAGAGAATCATACAAAACTAAACGCAAACTCCAGACCAGAATAAAGAGCATGACTATGATAATGAATAATAATACCAAGAATTACAAAATACCAACTGAACTGAGGCAGGGGAAACCGAGAATAGCAAAAATGAACTTCAAGTGTGAGCATGGTCTCCAGCCCATGCTCAGACCCTGACAGTTGGCTCTTCTCCGGGGCCTCGGTGACAGTCGTTTTCCTGGTGTAGGGCAGACTGGTCCCGCTGCGGTCTGGTAGTTAAAAAAAAAAGGGATTGAATCGTAAACCCACGCACCATTTTTGTTTCCTCTGTGCAGTGAAAAACTGTGCTGTGCCATCAAATAGTTCATATTGTGACGTAGTGGGGGTTCACACAAGAAAGGAGAGATGACTGTGATGAAACAGGCTTTATTAAAACACCCCCCCTCAACACAGACAGGAGGGGAGGTCATTCCCACAGACCTCCTTCTCACTGAGGGAGACACAAACACATGATCAGTCACTGCTCTGACTCTTCTTATAACACTGCTGTGTCATTATAACACAGTTATAATGACACAGCAATAACACTTAGAACACACGAATGATAACACCCTTTGAATCATCCGCTGCCAAAGCATGCTGGGAAAATCCCCGCCCCCTTAACACAGCCCGGACGTTACACCGTCTCCCCCCCCCCCCCAGACTGGTTTCTGTCCCCAGAATAATAAAAGTCCAGCTCAAAAGTCCAACAGAAATCCATCCAACTGTCGGGGCGGGCTCCGTTGTCAACGACCAGCACGCACAGGCCCACTAGTGTTCATCTGTGCCTCGGTTGAAGTATTTGGTCGAGCCGGATGGATGGCTGGTACGGCGCGAGACGGTCACGGTGGAGTACCACAACCCGGTCCCTTTTCTGCAGCCTCACCCTGTACACCACATCCAACAGTCTCTGTAGGACCTCACACGGTCCCGACCAATGGCTCACCATTTTTGGTGACAGTCCCCTTTTTCGCTCCAAGCAGAAAACCCAAGACTCGATCTACTGGTGCAAAGTCCCTTCCCTGGCAGCGGGAGTCATATGCCTGCTTCTGCCAGCTCCCCGCCGCTGCCAGGGCCTCCCGAGCCAGTCCGTGCACCGTGTGGAGACGTTCCTTCAAGCAAAACAAATAATCCAACCCCGGTTTGCCCTCCACCTCCGGCTCGAGGGGGTGGGGTGGGGATACCAAGTCCACCAGTGTGCGCAGCTCGCATCCAAACATCAGCGCTGCAGGGGTGCACTGGGTGGATTCCTGAGCTGCCGTCCGGTACGCCCACAGAACAAAGGGCAGATGCAGGTCCCAGTCTCGCTGTCGCTGGTCCACTAGGACAGCAAGCTGGGTGGTAAGGGTCCGGTTGAACCATTCGACCAGGCCATCGCTCTGTGGATGTAGCGGGGTGGTCCGGGTCTTCCGGATGCCAAGCCGCTTGCAGACCTCCCTGAAGACCTCTGCCTCAAAGTTCCGACCCTGATCGCTGTGCAGCTCCTCCGGTGCGCCAAACCAACAGAACATCTCGTCCACCAGTTTTGATGCCGTGGTGGCAGCACTCTGATTAGGGACCGCGTACACCTCTGGCCATTTGGTGAAATAATCCATTGAATGAATTGAATGAATGAATGAATGAATTTATTTATTTCGGATAGTACATTACAGGTTAAAAGAAACTGTATAATATAACAACAAGGTCAAATTAGACAAAGACTCCTTCTACTATACAATTCCACGTGAGTTATCCGAAATGGGTGATGGCTGAAGCCGCAGCTTATATTGCCCACCCATATTCCATCCAAGAATTCAAAGGAGAAAAAAGAGAAAACAAGACAAGAGCGATTACAATTTAAAACAAGGCTAAGACAAAATATGACTGAGAGAAAAAGAAAACTGAGCTAGTCTAAGTTAAGCGGTTACTATTCAAAAACAAATCTAAGACATAGTGTCACAGAGAAAAAAGAAGAACTAAGCTATAACACAACACAGGCTGGAAATGTCAATCCTTATGTGAGTTTACATGTCGTCTTGTAAATATGTTTGGAGTATTTCTTCCTTTAGTTTTTGTTTAAATTGTCCAAGCTTTGTACATGATTTTAATTCAGGTCCAAAATCGTTCCATAATCTGACTCCTTGCACTGAAATACAGTGTTGCTTGGTAGTTGTTCTCACTGTAGGCTTTTGAAATATACATGTTCCTCTGAAGTGATATCGTTTCTCCCTTGTTTGGAACAACTTTTGGATATTTGCGGGCAGTGATAGATTCTTCACTTTGAACATTATTATTGCGGTTTTAAAGTCGATCAGATCTTTCAACTTGAGAGTTTTTTGTTTAAGAAAAAGTGGGTTTGTTGGTTCCCTGTAAGCTGCTTTGTTGATTATTCTAATAGCTCTCTTTTGAAGCATAAAGAGTGGATATATGTTTGTTTTATATGTATTTCCCCATACTTCATTACAATATGTCATGTATGGGAGTATTAATGAATGATACAAGGTGTATAGTGTGGGTTGATTCAGCAAATTTTTCACTCTGTGTAATATTGCAATTGATTTGGATACTTTACCTTTTATATAATTAATATGTGGCTTCCAACACAGTTTGTTATCAATTATTACTCCAAGGAATTTAGTTTCGGATACCCTTTCAATCTCTACACCATTTACACTGAGTTTGGGTACTGGATTGTTGTGATGGTTGTTAAAGACTATAAATTTTGTCTTGCTTAAATTGAGCGTTAATTTGTTTGAATCAAACCACAGTTTCAGCTTTCCTAATTCCTTTCCGAGTGTATCCAGAAGTTGTTCCAAATTGTTTCCACTGCATAGCAGATTAGTGTCATCAGCAAACAATATTAAGTCCATTTTTTCTGAAACTTTACATATATCATTTATATACATATTGAATAATAATGGTCCCAAAACTGAACCCTGTGGGACTCCACAGGTGACCTTCAGTAGCTCTGAGTTTTTGTTGTTAACACATACAAACTGATATCTATTCTTTAAGTAACTTCTTAACCAGGACTGTGCTACCCCTCTAATACCACAATTTTGAAGTTTCTTTAATAATAGATTGTGATCTACTGTATCAAATGCTTTTTTAAGATCCAGGAATACTCCAACTGAATACTCTTTATTTTCAATGGCTGTTGATATTTTTTCTGTAAATTCCATTAAGGCATATGCTGTTGTCCTTTTGTGTCTGAACCCATATTGCTGCTCACACAATAAATCATTCTTCAGTATGAAGTTGTCAATTCTCTCATAGAATATTTTTTCAAGTATCTTGGAAAATTGCGGTAATTGCAACCATTGCAACCATTGCAACCAGCATGTAGTGGTTCCCCTGGTCCGTGGTCGGGAAAGGGCCCAGAATGTCCACTCCTACGCACTCCATCGGTGCTCCCACCTGGTACTGCTGCAAGGGAGCGTGGGATCGCTGAGTTGGCCCCTTCTGAGCCGTGCAGGTGTTGCAGCGATGGACATGGAGCTCTACATCCTGGTGACATCTGGGCCAGTAGAACTGGGCTCGAAGACGCTGCAGAGTCTTTGTCACCCCGAAGTGGCCCACTCCTACCGCCCCGTGGACCAGCTGGAATACCCTGGGCCGGAGCCGTTGGGGAACCAGCAGCTGCCAGACGTGACGCTGCCCAGCTGGAGTCTGCCACTGCCAATACACAACACCCTTGTGACAGCGGAGATTGGCTCACTGCGAGTGCAGGGCCTTGGTCTCTGGGTCCAGCACAGACACAGCCTCCCAGGCGGGCCGCTGGCCCACATCCAGCCACTGCCGAACCCGGGAAATAACCGGATCTCTGACCTGCTCGCTCTGCAGCTGCTGCGCGCCAAGGGCCTCTGTGACATCATCGCTGGGGAGAGCTGCCTGATTATCCGAGGAGGAGCTGTGTGCCGCTGTGTTATTCCTGCTCACAGTGGTCCGAAGAGCAGCAGCCCGTGGGATGGCTTGGTCTCGATCCTCTGCCCGCTGGCAGTGACAACAGTCCTCCGCCGCACAGGGACACTGGGACAGCGTGTCAGCATTGGCATGGAGGCGGCCTGCCCGATGCACAATCTGAAAATCATAATCCTGCAGTGCCTCCAGCTATCTCGCCAACTGTCCATCCGGCTCTTTAAAGTCCAGCAGCCAGGTCAGGGAAGCATGATCCATCCTGAGCTGGAACCTCCCCCCGTACACATAAGGGCGAAAATGGCGAAGCCCTTGGATGACAGCCAACAGCTCTCTGCGAGTAATGCAATAATTCCTTTCAGCTCTGCTGAGAGTGAGGCTGAAAAAAGCAACTGCCTCCTTTCCGCGTTCTCCCTCCTGGGATAACATCGCCCCGATGCCCTGGTTGCTGGCATCCATGTCCACGATGAAAGGGCGGTTCGGGTTGGGATACTGCAGGATGGGGGCTCTGATGAGCGCTGAGCGAAGCTGGGAAAAAGCAGCAGCACAGTTCTCACTCCACTGAAACGCACGGCGCTTCTGTGTCAGCTGATGTAGCGGGCTGGCGATGGTGGCGAAGTCTTTCACAAATCTCCTATAATAGGAGACCAGTCCGAGAAGACTCCATAGCTCTCCCACATCCACGGCACTGGCCAGTTTTTCACTGCTGCCTCTTTCTCTGGATCAGTGGCGACTCCCGCTGCGCTGACGACGTGGCCCAGGAAGGTGGTCTCCCGCCAAAATAGGTGGCATTTCCGTGGGTGTAGCCGCAGCCTGGCCTGTCGGATGGCATCCAATACTTCCCGGAGGTTGGACAGGGCGCTGTCAGAATCAGCTGCGTGAACCAGCAGGTCATCCAGATAAACAATGCAGTGGCTCCGGGGCACGTGAGCCAACACTCGCTCCATCAGACGTTCAAAGGTGGCCGGGGCGTTGCAAAGTCCAAACGGCATCACCTTGAACTGATACAGTCCCTGCCCAATGGAGAAGGCTGTTTTCTGGCGGGCCTCAGGTGACAGCTCTACTTGCCAATAGCCGCTGCCGAGGTCCAGCGAGCTGAACCAGCTGGAGCCGGCGATGTGGTCCAGCGCATCATCGATGCGGGGCAGGGGGTAGGAATCCTTGCGGGTGACGTCATTCAGGCGTCAGTAATCCACACAGAACCGCCACGAACCGTCCTTCTTCCTAACCAGCACCATCGGCGCTGCCCAGGGGCTGCTGGAGGGCTCAATAATGTCTGCCTCCAGCATTTCTCGTGCTTTTTGTTCTGCTGCCGCCTGCCTTGAAAAAGGCAGATGGCATGGGTGGAGCCAGAATGGCCTGGTCTCACCGGTGTCGATCCCATGCTGCACCAAGCTGGTTCGGGTGCATTCCTCATCCTTCGCAGCGAAGACGTCCATGTAGCAGTGCAACAGCTCCTGCAGCTGGCATCTCTGTCCCAATTCCAGTCTGCTGCTGCTCTGCTGGAACAATTCCTCGACTGCCTACTGTATTTCTGCTGACACACTGACCCGCTCCGCAGTGGCCCTCCCCCTTGCTGTCTTTATCGGTGATCGTGCTCCCTCTGCTCGTGCTGGTGGCGCCGTTGGGTTCAATACTTGCGGTGACCCGCCCAGTTCGGTCCGTCCTGGTGGTCCCTCGATCACACAAGCCTCCAGGTTCCTCCTCTGGGCCCCACTGCAGAGCGTGATGGTCCGAGTTCCCAGCAGGAGGGAGCAATTTTTGCGCTCCATGCTGTGAGCAGATCGAGTCCAATAATGCAGGGGTCTTGGATGTCAGCCAGCCAGAACGGGTGGTTTGGGTTCTGGCTGGCCACCCCCACCACAAGAACTCTTCGCCCTCCCAGTCTGGCGCACTCACTGGTAGCTGTGGTGATGCAGCGCCCAGTGGGTTCCCACCCTTGCGGTTCTGTCTCGTCCGTGCCTGTCAGCACACCGGGTCGGACCAGGGAGATGGTAGAACCGGTGTTGATCAGGGCCCGGATCGGCGTCTTGTCCAGGCTGCACTGTAGGTACATCCCAGGCGAGTGTCCAATTCGGCCCACACACGGTGACAGTTCATCGGGGAAAATGTCTGTGGGAGGCGGCCTGTCCCCGTCCATGCCACCTCGCTCTAGTTTAACGTTGGTGAGGGTCTGGTTTGTCATGGGGTGGGTGCTGGGCAGTACCGCGCGATGTGTCCTGGCTCCCTGCAGCGGAAGCACCCTTCCTTGCACCACCGCGGCTGTCTTCTCCGTGGGTGCGCCGCCGTGGTCTGCTGCAGCTCCTCCTCCTCCTCCTCCCTCTCAGCCTTGGCCTGGAAGGCTCTCTGTCTCTGTGCCGATGTATCAGCTGTACAATCCATTAGCGGTTCCACCCGCTCCGCTTCTGCCACAGCCGTCTCCCAGCTGTTCACGGCATTAATCCAGATGTGGCTCTGGAGCTAGGCCAGGTGGAGACCCCAGATGAAGTTCCGGAGGGCGAGCTTCTCCACTACCTCTGGCTCGAAATCCAGGTAGCTGTGCCGTGTCAGCAGCCGTATGTCCGCTGCGTAGGCTCCCAGGCTCTCCCGGCTGCCTCGCTGGCGGTTGGCCAGCTGTTCCTTGGCGTGCTCAGCATTGGCCGTTCTCCCAAACTGCCTCCGGAGCGCTCCTTGTAGTGCTGGCCAGCTGTGGCGTTCCTAGGGCAGGAGATTGGACAGCGTGTGGAAAGCCTTCCCTCCAGGGCCAGCGTGACCTGTACGGCGGTCTCTCCGGGTGGCCAGCCATTCAACACAGCAGCCAGCTCGACCTGGACCAGGTAGTCGTCCAACAGGGTTTCACCGTTCAAAGCGGGGAACCCTGGCCCGCTGCTGGATGGGTGGGACAGTCGCCTCTTGGTCGATCGCTGCCCCTGGTTGCAGTGGAATCACCGGCCCGTCCTGCCCTGAAAAGGGCGGGGAGCGAGGCTGATATGCTCTGCTCAGCCCGCCCTGCCTTAAGAAAGGCAGAAGGTGGGGTACGCTGGTCACTTCGGGTCTTCTGCTCCATTCATCCCGGCGAGCAACTCTGGGGGTCGGTGTACCAGCTCTGTTGTCCATCCCCAGCTGAGCGATGAATCGCTCCAGCAGCTGGATCTCTGCTCTGATCCTAGCTTCCATCTGCTCCATATCCCACTCCTGACACCAGTCTGGCGTAGTGGGAGTTCACACAAGAAAGGAGAGATGACTGTGACCAAACAGGCTTTACTCAAACACACTTCCTTAACACAGACCTCTGTCTCACTGAGGGTGACACAAACGCATGATCAGTCACTGCTCTGACTCTTATAACACTGCTGTGTCATTATAACTGCGTTATAACTGCATTACAAATGCGTTATAACGGTGTTATAATGACACAGCAATAACACTTTAGAACACATGAATGATAACACCCTTTGAATCCTCTGCTGCCAAAGCATGCCGGGAGAATCCCCGCCCCCTTAACACAGCCCTGACATTACAATATTTAACTGTCCTCATTTAACAAAAAACAAAGGCTGTATGTTTTTCATTAATTGGGATATATGAATACAAACATACATGGGATATGATGTGATATGATGACTCAACACATAATAGATTAGTGGACAGAATACTTTTCCACAGAAGAGGTTTGTAGTTTAAAATCTTCAGACCGACAGTAGGACTGAGCGATACACCGAATATATTCGTTATATCGATACATTCTATGTGTGATACATAAAATGCCTTTATCATGGATATCAAGCACAAATTATAGTCTCATCCAAACAAATAAATGCTGACAGCTTAATACTGCCAGCATTTATTTGTCTGGATGAGACTCCTCTCACACAGCTGCACTGCACCTCAGTTGCTCCCCCCACATCCCCGTGCAGCGTTTCCTATCAGGGTCATTGCCAGGTCTGTTTTTTTCCTGCAATTTTTTCTGTAGAAACAGCTTCTTTTGAGACTGTTTTCGTGGAGCAGAGACACTGATTTTTACGCACCATCTGGCAACACTGGCAGCGCATGGGGAGAGGGGAAAAAGGAGGAAGAAAAATACACACACTGGCTGCAGTGGAAGCAGACTTGAACAAAATAATTCCAAGGAGAAAAAGCACCGGTTCCATTGTCTGGCAGCAGTTTGAATTTCATAAGGTAGAAACTGAACAAAATACACTTCTGTCCAAATTATGTCGTAAAGCCCTTGTCTTTAAAGGTAGCAGTACCATTAATTTGTTTCACCACTTGAGATGTCATCCACTACAATAAGAAGAATGCATTAAAATCCATTCTCAACATTCCGGGTAGTCCCTACAAAAAATTAAAGGAAGCAGCCCTAAGAAAATGACTAGATGGCTTCTTGGAAAATTTATCCCATACAGCAAAAGTGCCAAATAGAAAGAAATCACAACTGTGGTCACAAATTATACTGCCAAAGACATGGCCCTTATTGTTAAAACATGACCAACAGAAAAAGTGGACTTTAATCGATATGGTTTTAAAATATTGTTCTTTAGAATTCTTGCTTAATGTACTTTTTTATTGTGTTTGAGTCTTTTTTTTTGCTTTGTTTTTATTGGTTTACAGGCCATAATAGGTCAGCCTACCATTATTTATTCTGATTTGTTGCAAATTTGAGTGGGGTTGCCTGACTGATTCAATAAAGTTTGCTAAATTTAGCTTGATTTAACCACCACCCCCTTTTTTGTATGCGGTTTAAAAAAAAATGCAGTACACGGGTCTGTTTCTATTAAGATGCCGGTGTCATTTTATGCAAAGGTTTTGCATTGACATTTATACAGTGGTTCGGAGAAGATCTTGAGATATCACGATATGTACTGCAATCACGATAAAACTGTAAATGTATCATGATACATGTTAAAAGCCAAGATCGCCCAGCCCTGACAGTGTCGCATGACACCTTCTTTGTGTACCGCATCCACACCAGAATGCACACACATTCCCTGTTCATTCATAGTCCCCTAAAAAAATGAAATACATTAATCCCTAATCTATAAGCCATACTCCAATGGTCTGTGATTAAAATAAAAATGTGTGGAATCCCAAACTATTACGTGTATCACCATATTTTAATGGATGGAGTTGTAATTCCATTAAACTCCTCATTGTAATTATAACAGAAAATCCCAGTGTATGCCATTTCCTCATGAGCTGGCAGTAGAAGCTGCACAATTTCAAAACACACCGCTAAACAGCAGTAAAAATGCGCTTCTGACGACAGACCTCCTTTTTCCTGATCAAAAGCACAGTCATAAAATGCACCAAAAACACCAAAGCACTGAGACTGCACACGGCCACCCGTCTTTGAAATGAGCCTCCTTCTCCCGGCGCACTGTCTACTTGCAATTAGATGGCATGATGCAAAATGTAAAAAAACAGACAATGCACTGACAGAAACTAACAGAAGCACTGCTGTACAGCAGGAAGCGCAGGGTGAAAATGCACCGTTGATCCTCATAAATGGATCCTAAGTGTGTAGCTAAACTAAACAGACTCAGGAGGTGAAGGCCTGCATGAACATGTTCAGATGGGTCAGCAGGCACTGGATAAAAGTAGATACTGGTTTTTTCCCTGGGAAACGAGAGATACTTAAAATGTATTTTTAATGCATTTTATTTAAAATGCATTTTCCTTCATAGATTACATTCAGTATAAATGTTCAAGCTTAATATTTGAATTCCCAGTACACAATTATTGCATGCTGTTTATGAAAATAAGAGTCGATATTCACAAAATGTCAAAAGGTAAAAATCAACTAAAACAGTCACCTCCATAAATAAACTTTATTTCCTGGACAGAATTAGGCTTATTATCACCATATTCCATGCCATTAATTAGGGATACCAAAAATGTGGATAAATCCTTCATTTTACTAACAAACAAAAAGATTACAGTATAATAACCTTGAGACATGTGGAACACTCCACTAACAAATGAATTTATTAAAATAAGATGAAAAGCATTACATATATACACAGCATCATTAAAAAGGCCATGACATTACCTGGACAGCACCAAGGCTACCAACAGGTCATGTGTTAAATTATTTTTACTACGTGGCCAATTACAGGAACTATAAAACATTTTTTTTATGAAGAAAACTGACTTTAGTGTGAAGGTGGTCAGAATGGTTCAGGTCATGTGAGGTGGACCTGATGACTTTATGACGTGTGGAATCTGCTGATGTTGATGCTGTAATACTGCTGAGGTTCTGTGTCTGAGGGTCACTGAACATACAATTCATGTGCTTCGGTAGTGATTAAATAAAAAAGTGCATCTCTTCCATTTTGTTTCCTGTCTGATGAGTTCATTTCCTTCTTCCTGGCAGTGATGCTCAGCTGGAGAATGGGGCCCATCTGCTATAGCTTCTTAAAAAGTTTAATGAGTTGATAAAACCTCTCAGCAACCTGAGGAAAGACAGTGAACAGTTACTGCATGCTCTGATTAGTACAGTGACAGCAGAACCTGTAAAACACTCTTATACCAGGTTAGATGGTTTGTCGAGTTTTTCTGAGAGGGCAGAGAATGTCTCACGCGACGCACCCTTCATCTTCAGCTCCATCAGAATAGTTCGATCTTCATCTCTGGAAAACACAAAAATGACCAAACTTTCTCCACATCTTTAGACTGAAAACCTGCACAACTGCCCCACATTCTGATCAGCCGAATGTTTAATCAAGTCTTAATAATAATAATGGATTAGATTTAAGTGACATC
Source organism: Pholidichthys leucotaenia (assembly GCA_020510985.1). Classification (NCBI taxonomy): domain Eukaryota; kingdom Metazoa; phylum Chordata; class Actinopteri; order Cichliformes; family Pholidichthyidae; genus Pholidichthys; species Pholidichthys leucotaenia. The sequence continues at coordinate 112,788 of CM035842.1, forward strand.
TCAAAGCACTTACAGTGAGTCCATTATTCACTCACTCCAGACACTGATAGTGGTAAGCTACCTCTGTAGCCACAGCTGCCCTGGGGCAGACTGACGGAAACCATCCATCCATCCATCTTCTACCGCTTTTCCGGAGGTCCGGGTCGCGGAGGCAGCAGTTCAAGCAGAAAAGCCCAGACTTCCCTCTCCCCAGCCACCTGCTCCAGCTCTTCAGAGGGGATACCAAGGTGTTCCCAGACCAGCTGGGAGACATAGTCTCTCCACCGAGTCCTGGGTCTGCCCCGGGGTCTCCTCCCAGTGGGACGTACCTGAAACACCTCAAGTGGGAGGCGTCCAGGAGGCATCCTAATCAGATGCCCATACCACCTCAACTGACTCCTTTCAATGTGGAGGAGCAGCGGTTCTACTCTGAGCCTCTCCCGGATGACTGAGCTCCTCACCCTATCTCTGAGGGTGAGCCCAGCAATCCTACGGAGAAAGCTCATTTCAGCCGCTTGTATCCGCGATCTCGTTCTTTCGGTCATTACCCAAAGCTCGTGACCATAGGTGAGAGTAGGAACGTAGATTGACTGGTAAATCGACAGCTTTGTCTTAGAACTAAGCTCCCTCTTCACCACAACAGACCGGTACAACGTCCGCATCACTGCAGCTGCTGCTCCAATCCGTCTGTCGATCTCTCGCTCCATTTTCCCCTCACTCGTGAACAAGACCCCAAGATACTTAAACTCCTCCACTTGGGGCAGGAGCCTGTCCCAAACCCGGAGAGGACAATCCACCTTTTTCCGACTGAGGACCATGGACTCGGACTTGGAGGTGCTGATTCTCATCCCAGCCGCTTCACACTCAGCGGCAAACCGTCCCAGCAAGAGCTGTAGGTCATTGCTGGATGAAGCCAACAGGACAACATCATCTGCAAACAACAGAGATGAGATCCTGTGGTCACCAAGCATGACACCCTCCATTCCCTGGCTGCGCCTAGAAATCCTGTCCATAAAAATTATGAACAGGATCGGTGACAAAGGGCAGCCCTGGCGGAGTCCAACTCTCACTGGGAATGACTCCGACCAAGTGTTGGCAATACGAACCAAACTCTCACAACGGTCGTACAGAGACCGAATAGCTCGTAACAACAAGCCCGATACCCCATACTCCCGAAGCACCCCCCACAAAAATCCACGAGGGACGCGGTCAAATGCCTTCTCCAAGTCCACAAAACACATGTAAACTGGTTGGGCAAACTCCCACGAACCCTCAAGAATTCTCGAGAGGGTAAAGAGCTGGTCCGATGTGCCACGGCCAGTACGAAAACCACATTGCTCCTCCTGAATCCGAGGTTCGACCAACGGCCGGACTCTCCTCTCCAGTACCTTGGCATAGACCTTCCCAGGGAGGCTGAGGAGTGTGATCCCTCTAAAGTTGGAGCACACCCTCCGGTCCCCTTTTTTGAAGAGAGGAACCACCACCCCGGTTTGCCATGCCAAAGGCACTGCCCCCGACCTCCACGCAATGTTGCAGAGGCGTGTCAACCATGACAACCCAACAACATCCAGGGCCTTGAGGTACTCAGGGCGAATCTCGTCCACCCCCGGGGCCCGGCCACCAAGGAGATTTTTAACCACCTTGGCGACCTCAGCCCCTGTGATAGGCGAGTCATCCCCCTCGTCCCCAAACCCTGCTTCCTCTGTGGAAGGCGTATCAGTGGGATTGAGGAGATCCTCGAAGTATTCCTTCCACCGCCCGACGATATCCCCAGTTGAAGTCAACAGTGTCCCATCCGCACCATACACAGTGTGGACGGGGAGCTGCTTTCCCCTCCTGAGCCGCCGAACAGTTTGCCAGAATCTCTTTGAAGCCGACCGAAAGTCTTGTTCCATGGCCTCACCGAACTCCTCCCATACCCGGGTTTTTGCTTCAGCAACCACCCGAGCTGCACTCCGCTTGGCCTGCCGGTACACCTCAGCTGCTTCGGGAGTCCCACAAGCCTGACGGAAACATGGCTGCTAATCCATGCCAACGGCCTTCACCTGTAGGATGTTTTGGCTGGGTCCATTTATGGCCCAAGCACCAACTAGTGCAAAGACCTTCTGAATCTATTGTGTTTAGAAAGAAGAGCTGAAAAACCGTTGTACTGCTCTAGTAATGGATGTGTTTCAAGAGTTTGGACCAATCCAACTAGACGTTTTTGATGTATTGGTATTTAAATATTAAAGATTTTCCTTTTTTTTTTTTTTTTGAAAAACATGAAAAGATACTGGGCCTCATTCATGAAGCGTGAGCAGAGCAGACTTGTTCGTAAGCTGTTAGTAGAGAGAAATTTATGAATGTTTTCACGTCATGTTTAATTATATTAAAATGACATTTGTTATTGATAATTATAGACTTCCGTTGAGTCAAGTTTTACCAGTTTAAATTATGGAATAAATCTCTCAGCAGGCTGGTCTGTTCTTAAATATCCAGTTTAAAAAAATACATTGATTATTTTGCCTATTGATCATTTTCACATCTTTTAATGACTGATAAATGACCACACACGCTCAAAAGAGTGCATTTAATACTCGTACATTTGTTTAGATACAAACACTTCATAGGCCTAAACTATTTAAAATACTTTTCGTTAATAAAAACTAGTGCATACCCATGCATGCCCATAGAAAGCAAGTGTAAGCAAACATTTCTGTATGGCCATAGAAAGTTACTGCTACCATGGCAACAGCAACCATGGTGAAACCTGCTTTGGATCTTAGATGTCACCACTTGTTCGTTGATGCCTGCCTTTGATCTGTGATGGCTGCCTTTGATAATGTCATAGCGAGTGCTATGGATTTGAGTAATGCCTGCCTCTGAGTTTTGATGCGGTCATAGCGAGTCCTATGATCGTGAGTGCCGCCTGCCTTGTTGATGCCTGCCTTTCCATACCATTTTCTGTAACCATGCCCTGCCGTCTCTGTTTGCCCCTGCTTGTTACTTCTTCTTCTGCTCGTTACTGTTCTGTGTTATGTTGATTACCTGTGTGTGTATATATACATATGTCTTTTAGAGAGTCCTTAGCGACTCCTATGATTGTGACATCATGACATTGTGACAGACGGAGATTTCTTGAATTATATCCACTAGCACATACCCGTGTATACCCGTCCATGCCCGTAGAAACCAAGTATAAGCAAGTATTTCTGCATGCCCGTTGCTGAAGGGTCTCCTCCTGTCTCAGACGACTGTGTTGTTCACAGTCATGCCTGTGGCGTACTGCTGGAACCTGAGGTGTTTCATGTTCACGGCGTCTTTTCTGACGTGCAGCAGTTCTCCTCATTCTATTGCTCTCCATCTGGTGGGTTTTCTTCTTCTTCTTCCTCTTCGTTCAGACCACTGGTTGAGGGATAGGTGTGTCGTAATTCCAGTTCATGGGCAGGATCATGAAAATAGATCTGAGCAAAAAGTGGCTTTCGACCCTGTTCAGGAAGGTCCATGCATGACCGTAGAAACCAAGAAAGCAGAGCATCTAGAGAAAATCAGCGCTTTGCTTGGCATTTTACACATTTGTAGTGTAGACTGGCATTCTTCAAGGTTACACATTTTTACTGTGTCAGCACCTCTTTAAAAATGACATTGCTGAGAAAGCGACGCTTTTGCTTAGCTTCTTATCTTGAGCAACAATACAAAGACTGCTTGATCTGGCAACTCTGCTCGCAGCAATGTAGAATTGGCCATGGCTGCAGAAATCTGTTGTGCAGAAAACATGAACGTGCTGTAAAGACTGGCCCTGTGACTTATTCACCTTGCCAATTTTGAGCCATATGACATCATAGAAACACATTAGTCTAGGCATAGTGAGTGATGGTCTATATGACATCATAAAGACATTTGTCTAAGTGCCGTCATATAGAGATCATATCTTACCGACGGCATTGCAAGTCCTATGATGTCTGAGTTCATAGGACGTCCTATGATGTCCTACAAACGTGACAGACACAGAGATTTCTTGCTTTTATAGAGTAACGAAGAGTGATACTCCTTGTCTCCAGCTGCTCACTTTACTGCTAGAACCTCAGCTGTGTCATCTTCACGCGTCCTGACGTGCAGCAGTTCTCCCCACTCTATTGCTCTTCATTCTTCATCTTCTTCTTCTTCTCTCAGTTACTGGTGGATAGCAAACAACTGAAAGGTGCATACCGCCACCTACTGCACAAGAGTGCATAACATTATGTCATCTGAGCCCGACCCCTAAATTCTATTGCTCTCCATTTATGTAGCATCTGGTTTAAATTAGTGTGTCCTATTCTTAATGGGGTGATGAGTATTTCTTCTTTCCTGTTTCTGACAACTCCCATTCCAGTTTACGTGCTTTTGAATGTCATAAAGATGTCTTCCTGTATCTACTGATGATGTAGGCATGATGTCCTATGATACCTGATATCATATAGACCATCACTCACCAAAGAAGGGATAATCATCACCCAATTACGAATAGGACACAGCACTTTAAACCACACCCATTCGAAGCAGTAAGTCTATATGACATGATATACTGCTTCGAATGGGTGTGGTTTAAAGTAGTGTGTTCCATTGTTAATGGAGTGATGAGTAAGATTTCCAGATTTACTGCTTCGAATGGGTTTGGTTTAAAGTGCTGTGTCCTATTCGTAACATCTTATTACACTGTCACAAAAATGTAAATTAAAGACAGATAACGGAAAATGAAGTTCGAGAGGGTGGTTCGTCGGCCTCCGTCGGTCTATGATGACCATGGAAGAGAATCCTAAACGTCTACTCTGCTGGAACAGCACCGCCTGTGGCTGAACAGGCCGATGCGCGAATGACAGTCCCTGTCACACAGGTCACACTTGTGGGTGGTCTCCGTGCTGCTGGGTCTGTGGCGGTTCTTCCTGCGGGTCCTTTTTTCATCTGCTGCAGCAGTCAGTCTCTCTTCACCCGCCTTGAGCTGTCTGGTCAGGGTGCCTCTCCATTTGGAGCGGTCCGTTGCAAGGTCCTCCCAGCGCTCTGTGTTGATATCCAGGGCCTTCATGTCTCTCTTGCAGACGTCTCTAAAGTGCAGCTGTGGGCGGCCAACGTCTCTCCTGCCAGTTGCCAGTTCTCCATAGAGGACGTCTTTGGGGATTCTGCCATCCTCCATACGGTGAACGTGGCCTAGCCAGCGGAGCCTGCGCTGCCTGAGTAGAATGAACATGGAGGGAAGGCCGGCGCAGGACAGAACTTCTGTGTTGGGCACTTTGTCCTGCCAGGATATGTCCAGGATGTGGCGAATGCAGCGCAAGTGGAAGGAGTTCAGTCTCTTTTCCTGCCGGGCGTATGTTGTCCACGTCTCACTCCCATAGAGCAGTGTGCTGATGATGCAGGCGTTGTACACTGCCATCTTCATCTTGACAGAGAGTTTGGGATTCTCCCACACTCGTGTGGTGAGGCGAGCGAGAGTGAAGGCTGATTTTCCAATCCTCTTGTTGATCTCTGTATCAAGGGAGAGGTTGTTGCTGATCGTGGACCCCAGGTACGTGAACTGATTCACGACCTCCAGCTTGTAGTCATCAATGGTGATGGTTGGTGGTGCTTCCGTGCCTTGCGCCAAGACGTTAGTCTTCTTCAGGCTGATGGTAAGCCCGAAGTCCTTGCATGCCTGGGAGAAGCGGTCCATCAGGGTCTGAAGCTCCTGCTGTGTGTGGGTTGCGACTGCAGCGTCATCTGCGAACAGCATGTCTCTGATTAGAGCCTCGCGTACTTTGGTTCTGGCTTTCAGGTGGGCGAGGTTGAAAAGCCTGCCATCAGATCTTGTGTGCAGGTAGATTCCCTCTGTTGCTGTGCTGAAGGCATGCCTCAGGAGCATAGCAAAGAAAATCCCAAAGAGGGTTGGCGCAAGTACACAGCCCTGTTTCACTCGGCTGCGTATGTTGAATGGCTCTGAGACGTTGCCATCGTGCTGCACTATCCCCTGCATGTTGGTGTGAAACGATTCGATGAGGCTTTGCAACTTTGGTGGGCATCCTATCTTTGGCAGGATCTTGAAAAGGCCCTCTCTGCTGACCAGATCGAACGCTTTGGTGAGGTCGATGAAGGCGACGTACAGAGGCATGTTCTGTTCTCTGCATTTCTCCTGGAGTTGGCGGATGGAGAATATCATGTCTACCGTCGATCGCTCAGCGCGGAAGCCACACTGAGACTCGGGGTAGACACGTTCGGCAAGCTTCTGTAGACGAACGAGAACAACTCGTGCGTAGACTTTGCCAACAACGCTGAGGAGGGAAATGCCCCTGTAGTTGTTGCAGTCGCTTCTCTCCCCTTTGTTTTTGTAGAGGGTGATGATCTTGGCGTCCCTCATGTCCTGTGGTACGGCACCTTCCTTCCAGCACTGGCAGAGGACGTCATGCAATGGCAGCAGTAGGGCGGTCTTGCAGTGCTTGATCAGGTCAGGGGGTATGCCGTCGTTGCCGGGTGCCTTGCCAGCGGCCAAGCTATCAATGGCCTTACTGAGTTCGTCGATGGTTGGCTCGGCGTCAAGTTCGTCCATGGATGGCAGGCAGTCGATGGCATCAAGGGCTGACGGTGTCACGGTGTTCTGTCTAGAGTAGAGGTCGGAGTAGTGTTCCACCCATCTCTCCATCTGCTTGTTCTTCTCTGTGATCATCTCCCCAGTGGAAGATTTGAGGGGGGCCGTCTTGCTCTGAGCCGGACCAAGTGCTTTCTTGATGCCATCGTACATACCACGGATGTTCCCTGTTATGGCAGCGGTTTGAATGTCTTGGCTGAGCTGAGTCCAGTACTCATTGGCACAGCGCCGAGCAGTCTGCTAAACTTTGCTTCTCGCAGCCCTGAGAATCTGGAGATTCTTCTCGTTTGGGTACTTCTTGTACTCAGCAAGTGCTGAGCGCTTGGCTTCAATGACGGGGGTCATCTCGGTCAACTTGGCATCAAACCAGTCCTGTGACTTCGAGGTCTTGGGCTGCACGGTGGCGCAGTGGTTAGCACTGTGGCAGCACAGTTTACCCTTGGCCGGGGGATTGTGGGGATCGTGGGTTCGATCCCAGCCCCCGACCAACAGTGATCTGTGTGGAGTTTGCATGTTCTCCCCGTGTTGCGTGGGTTTACTCCGGGATTTCTCCGGTTTCCTCCCACATGCCAAAAACATGCATGTTAGGTTAATTGGCTGTTCTAAATTGTCCCTAGATATCTGTTTCCTATAGGCCCTTAAAATAGAGGGTTAGTATTAATGAAAGCGCTTTGAGTGGTCTTTGTGACTAGAAAAGCGCTATATAAGTGCAGGTTAGTTAGTTAGTTAGTTAGTTAGTCTTCCTCCCAAAGGTAGCCACGGCTGTGCGGTAGATGGTGTTTCGCAGCTCTTCCCACTTCTGCTTTGCAGATTCTCCTCCTTGTGGTACACCAAGTTCCTTCTCAAAGGTGGAGGCAAACTGCTCAACAAGTTCTGGTTGGGCCATCTTGCTGGTGTCAATCCGTGCCTTTCCAGGTTGTCTAGCATGATGGAATTTCTTCAGCTGCAGCTTGACCTTGCAACACACCAATGAATGGTCTGTGTCGCAATCTGCACTCTAGAACGAACGGGTGATTAGCACGTTCTTCAGTGAGGTGCGCCTGGTCAGGATCAAGTCTAGCTGGTGCCAGTGCTTTGAGCGCGGATGTTGCCAGGAAACCTTGTGTTGGGGCTTGGTCTTGAAGAACGAGTTTGTGATGCACAGATCGTGATATGTGCAGAACTCGAGCAGCCGCTGTCCGTTGTCGTTCATTCTGCCCACGCCAAAAGGTCCAAGACAGGAGGGCCAGGAGTCGTGGTCAGCACCCACTCTGGCATTGAAGTCTCCAAGGAGAATGAGTTGTTCAGAGTTGGGGATGATCCTGACAGTTGTTGCGAGATTCTCGTAGAACTCGTCTTTTGCCTCTGGTGTGGCTGTCTGTGTTGGGGCATACACACTGACGAGGGTGACTGGGCCTTCAGTGGTGTTCAGGCGGAGGGTGAGGAGTCGTGCAGAGCCAGTGCTGCCCGGTTCCACCATCTTCAGCAAAGTGTTCTTCACTGCGAAGCCCACTCCGTGTTCCCTGTGTTCGTCACTGCCCTTTCCCTGCCAGTAGAACGTGTAGTCCTTCTCTCTCAGTGTGCCTGCATCAGCTAACCGTGTTTCCTGGAGAGTGGCGATATCCACTCCCAGTCCCTTCAGCTCATTATTGATGATGGCAGTCTTCCTGGTGTCGTTGATGTCCTTGAGGTTAGCAGCGAGTCCTGTCATCATAGTGCGGACGTTCCAAGTTCCCAGTTTTAGAGTTGGTCTCTTTTGTTTTATTGTCTTGCCTGGTGCGAAGGTTCTCAGCCTGCTGTTTGGATTTCTCCTTATCCCCATGCACCCAATGAGGAAAGCAAACTGTGGCGGGACAACACCTTATTGGCTGGGGGCTGCCCAGCTTGAGGCGGGCGGTAGCTGTCCAGTGAGATCTGATGATCCCTCCCACTGTCGGGAACAACCCCTGGCGCCACGCTCTACGCCAATTGAGCAGTGGCTTATAACCGGTAACTGTCATTCCCCGTGTTTTGTCTACACCAAAGGCGAAGCTGGAGTGTCCTCTCCAGTGATCCGGTGTTCTACCTTCCAGCGTTGGTAGGATTCAAGCCTGGGCAGGAAGATATGGAGGACAAGATGTTGCCCATGCAGCATGTCCCCCCTCTCCACGTCACTGATGAATCCAAAGGAACAGCAGGGCTGCTACAGTTTGGCACCAGCGCCGTTGCAGGAGCTGCCAGAACGATGTTGAGCACAACATAGAACTGCCTTAGGGGCTCCGACTCCGGATTTTTCCTCAGGGTTGACTCCCAAAGCCTTTCCCGTGACCGGGTATGCCGCAAGGCAGCAGAGGTTTGAAATCAGGGTTTACCTTCCCCTAGATGGGCTACCTTCCCAGGTTGACGAGCCACCATCTACCTGAAGCATCTGGTTGATCCGCCCTCGCCCCTTCTCCTATTAGTAAAAGCAGTTCCGCCGGGCTTAGAGACTAAACCACACGGGCAGGCTAGGAGTTGGACTTAGTTGTCAGAGGCTTTTCGAGACGCACGCCATAAGGAGCATTTTATGAGCACTGGGAGCTTAACCCCAGTGCCGCTCCTGGCTATGACAACCTTGGAACCAATGGGATTTAATTGGGATTCTGGGAACAAATGGAGAGGCAATAAGAATAAGAGAGGCAATAAGAATCACGAGAAGGGCTCTTTTGTCTTTTTTAAATAACACAGGATTAAGTCATAGAATTTAGGAGTCGGGCTCAGATGACATAATGTTACACACTCTTGTACAGTAGGTGGCGGTATGCACCTTTCAGTTGTTTGCTATCTGCCAGTAAGCGAGAGAAGAAGAAGTAATCAGGTGATGAGTATCTCTTCTTTGGTGAGGGATAGTCTATATGACATAAAGACATCAAGGCAGGCATCATAGGACATCATGCCTACGTCAAAGGTAGCCAGTCCTATTGTCTATATGACGCCATCGCGAGTCCTATGTTGCCTGATATCATAGGATCATCAAAGGACATCATTTTTTTTTTCTTTTCCTTATCCGTCTTTCTTTTTACCTGTTTCTTCTTTCTAAAGCCCATCCAGGGACAAGAGTTGCAAATTAGCTAATAGCTATACACTCTTTGTGCAACATAGTGTTTGCCCCACCCTCCTGAACCCCACTGTGGTGCCCTTGAGCAAGGCCCTTAACCCCAACTGCTCCAGTGGCCACAGGTCAGTCTGTGGCTGTACTGGGCAGCTTCCAGGTGTGAATGTGTAACTGTGCGAGTGTGAACAGGGCGTCTTTGAAAGACAGATTGCCTCTCAATGGAATTACCCTGCAGTTAATTAACCCTAAAGGTTAACCTGTTGCACTCCGGGATTCCGCGGGCGGTCACGTCTCTGCGTCATAGTGCATCTCAGTGTGCACTGAAAAAAAAAAAAAAAGCTGCATTTCCGTTCTTCCACTACAGACACAGCCGCGAACAGAAAGCCAAAGGAGTGTTTTGAATGGTTTAGATTTGATTGATCTCTCATTCGACTAATTAGAGCCTTGATTTGGGTTTCTGAAACCTTGAAGAACCAATGACTGAAAACTTAGCAAGAAGGACCCGCCTACCAACGGCTGCGAATACAACGAGCCAATTGAAGCAGAGAAGTTCGACGATTGCAACGCGTGCGTTCCATGCGTAAAATCTGTTTTGTGTAAGCCGCTGGGTAACACACCAGTGTGGAGGATATGAATAAGGGTCACCAGTGTGGAGGCAAGGATCAAATAAGTGTAGGCGGACATGGCGAACTAAAGGTTAAAAGGGTGCTTTATTCTTCCTCCATCACAAGGCTCACTCAGTGCTGTGGCAGCACGCTGGTGTGAGCCCTGCGTCTCTAGAGTGTCAGAATGCGAGTGAGAGTTGTGTGTAACAGTAGCGTTCACCAGTCTTTTTTTATTACTACTGTTCTTATTTGTTTTGAAAAATCGTTCGCAAAAACCGCCATCATGGAAGCTGAGATGGTTTGATCGGGTCGCATGACCAGAACAACGAGTCGTAACAAGTGAACCAGTGTCATGTTCGTCTGACAATGAGGAACAGATGTTCGCCAACGACACTGCTGTTGTGGACAGGTAAGTGTTATAAGCTAAATTATTCTTTATCACTGAAAATAGGAATAAAAATGACTTTTGACCGATCGGTAATTACAACGGTGCGTCATGGCCACTTGACGGACCGTTTTTTGTGCGCCGAACTCCTCTGTAGCGGGGGGCGGGGGGAGTTGTTATCCTCTACATTGCAGATATTTTAGTATAATTTTTAGTGCACTGTAGGTTATTTTTTCTTGTAAAAAAAGGCCACACATTTTTTACGTGGCATGCTTCTTTGTGTGTGGGGGCTTGTTTGTTCATTCATTCATTCATGAATGAATAAACACCCCCCACACACACACACACACACAGCCCTGAGTGTCACCTTTCATTAGAGCCCAAGATGAAGCTTCTATATTGAATCATTCAAAAATTACAGACGTTTTTCCATCCATTTGGCACAATTTGGCACAGTTCAAAAACGCCTGGGAACAACCTGAGGAAAAAGCTGTGTAATATATTCATTTTTTGTGGTATTGTTACAAAATTTTGACCTCAGCTGGATAACACTTGGTTCTACATTTCTGTTGCATTTTCCAGCCCGGATCTGACAGCTGTGTGTTATTTGCAAGCATTTGTATCCAAAAAAAACACCCAGGCGAACTTTATTTCCTTCAAGTTCAGTATGTTTAGATGACCGTTACTCAGTGGCAGGAGCACTTAGAGAGATTATGACTGTTTGGCCAAAAAATTCAAAGTGTTTTCTTTTAAATGAGACCAACCCCATGAAGATGCTGCAAAGGGTTGAAGAACAGCTTTTGATTTACTTTGGGTATGTTATTTTTAGGCGTTTTTAGGGAAATTGACCAGAGTGCAAGGGGTTAAATAAAAAAATAAATTGTGCTGCACAGTCAGATCAACAGGAAGCAGCTCCCCACCTCCTTTTAAGGTGATTTATGCTAATTACTGACCAGCTGGAGCACGCCATTTACAAATGAATGGGACTCCTGAACTTACACATGAATCTACAGACAAATCAGGGTTTTACAGTGTTCATGAATCCAAAGTAAGTTTTTAGTACCAAGGTGATTTAGTCACAGATTTACTAACAGTTCATGAATGAGGCCCACTGATTTTAATCATGTGCAACATATTATTAAAGCTGAAAGGTTCCGATCACCGGTATCAGCCTAACTTTTTTCTGAATTTTACATTTCTGTCATGAAATTGGTCTGATTGTCTACAGTAAGACTGAGCCTGTTGACAACTACCAGAGAAACTACAGAGTTCAGGACTGTATTAACATGTATTGAAATAGTAAAGCATTTACAAATGGTTAAACTGTGCTTTAAACTATTCCTATACCTGGGATGCTTAAAAACAAATGTGACGAAATGCATTGCTTCCAAACCTTGTTAGTACTACATAAATCAGTTGATACGCCTTCTTTAACACGGTCATCTGTTTGTCAGTAACAATGGCTGCCTCCACTGGTGATTGACCATTATCTGTGACATTTAACTTTAGTTTCTTCAGTCTGCTTTAATTGTTGAATAATAAGCAATCATCTCTTTGTGCCAATAATAAATAAATAAACTGTCTGGAATCACATGTCCTAGCTCCCACTCAAGAGTCATATAATGCTAAATTGCAGAATTACTCCTAAATTCTTGAACAGTTTAAAATGTGAAGCAGAACTGAACAACATCTCAAGGAACATCACTTGTTAAAGTAATAATTCTTTACAGTAATCCGGTTCAGAATCAAGAACCAACCTGGTCCATGTCATCACCACCTCGCCCTTCTTCCTGATGACGTTCTTGGCAGACACACAGCTCGGTGACAGAGACAGCATTGAGGACTCTGAGTCCTCACTGCTTTTCTTATAATCTGATAAAGTTTCTTCTGTACAACCCTCTTCATTCTTTCTTGACCTCTTTGCATTGGATTTACCATGGTGCTTCCTTCGCTTCTTGCCTTTGTTACTATTCAGTTTCTCTTTATGTTGAGAATTGATCAGGTCCTCTGTAATGGTAAGACTTCTCTCTTCAGAATCTGAAACAATGGTGGATGTTCCTTTGCTCTGTGGATTTGTGTTTGCTGTTCTGGTCTGTTTGTTGGATTCAGGTAAACAGGTTAACAACAGACTCTTCTGTGGTGTCTCTTCTCTATGACATCTATGATTTCTGCTCCCATCAATCTTTAACGTGCTATTGTTCAAACAGTTTTCTGAAGACGCTAATTGAAACGGATCTGATGGAGACTCTTCAGGTGTCTTTTGTTGAGCCACCACATCTTCATAATTAGAGGACTGATCATTTATACTTGGGCTCTTTTCTTGAATTACACCAGTATCTATACTTGTGCTCGCCTGCCGAATCTTCACAATAAAGTGATCGTTGGATTTCTCCATCACCAGTGCCTGCATGGGCATGTCAGCCTTGAACACAAATGGTGTGGCCAGACTTTCAGAGGGCACACTGCAGCTGGAATCACAGCTGGAGTTGTCAGTGTCTAGGGCCAGATGAATGTCCTGCTCTGTTGCGTCCTCCCCGTCTAGCAGTGCATCCTCACTTATATGTGCACTAATGACACTGTCTGGAGTTGACGACATGACATGGGTCTGATTCGCTGGCTGTAGGAAGCTGAGGTGGCTATCGGACTTGAGCGGGGATGGAATGGTCAGCGACACTGCCAAATCTTCAGCTAGAATAGAATACGACTTCTGTGAAGACATGCTGGGTGCTACTGAGGCTCCCGTTCCTGAAGGAACCTCTAAGAGGCAGCTTTCATCAAGTAAAGCTGGATTTAGGGCACCCTGATCTTTAGGGAGTGGCAGTGACATCTTCTGAGGTGAAATGCTGCACCATGTGGCACTAAGTTTGGAAGGAGTATCAAATTTGGACTGGAGAAGCAGCTTAGACGGAGAATCAAACTTCAGAGGAGATTTAAAGCTGTTGAATTGCTCTCCTTCCTTCCTTGGAGTACTGAAGGACCAGGCAATGTTGTCTCCATTGATGTCACCACCCTCCAATAGGTCCGATCCCTGAAGCAAGCACTTAAAGATTTCCCCCATCTGAGAGTCTCTGACCAGGTTGAATGTCAAACTGGAGGTTTGCTGTTCTGTGAGCAGCTGAAAATCTGCTTTGTCATGCAAAGAACCATTGTGAGGAACCACGAAAGAACAAAGGTGTTTTTTCTCTGGAGCTGAAGGCAGAACTTTAGGAGGAAGGATGTGTGGTGAAGTGGAATCAGCATCCTGGTCTTTTTCCACATTTGTGATTCTAATATCTTTACCTCTGCTTCCAAGGCCTTTTTTGTAAGGAACTAAGGAATCTGACTTGGTCTCATATAGGTTGCTACCAGCAGACTGGGTTTCTTTCTGTTGTGGCTGCTGAAATACTCTCTCATCTCCACTGGACCCCTTGTCCTCGGCCTGTCCTCTCACTGGTGTGCAAAGGCTCTTTAGTGTTGTGTGAATATCAATGAACATGCAGTCAACCTGCCGATTTACAAAGTCCCACAACTTCTGCTTTAAATCGACTGCTTGCTGCTCAAAAATGCGTTTGACGATACCATTGTTTGACACTTTGCTGAACACATTTGAAATCAGTTTCTTCAGCTTTGACTTGAGCTCTCCGGGATGACTGCAGATCTGATCAAAATGAGCAGCCTCCACAAACCCAATAAAAGACTCCTGAAAATTCTCCATCATGCCGTAGAAGCTCTTCTTAGGAAATGTTTTATGAAGCTTCATGTACTTTTTTCTGATTTCAGTGCGAACCAGTTTAAATGTTTCCATTATTTCCTCAAGTGTGAGAAAAGAAGTTTTGCTTGCTGCAGGACAAACTGTTTTAAAACGGCTCTTTGGACTCCGTGATGATGTGCCCCCTGCTCCCTTTGAAGAGGCATGGCTCTGTACAGACCTTCTGTTTAACAAATGCGTCAAAGTTGGTTTATTTTTGACTGGCTGAGCAATGTTTGCTGTTTTTGCTGTAGCAACAGGGGAATTTGTAGACATCTCTTCACTTTCACTCAAGATTTCTCCTTCCTCCAAATCTGTGTCAGAATGACTTGAAGGCACTTTTGACACCTTATCCTCTAGGTGTTGTATGTCTTGATTTGCAGGAGAGCCCGGATGTTTGTTCTCTTTGTTTACATCCAGTTTATTTGAGGTGGCATCAGCAGCTGTAGCGGAAAAATCTGGGAGTAAAAACAGAATAAAACAAAGTGAATTTCAACTTTATTTATATAGTGCCATTTCACAACAAGAGTCATCTCATAGCACTATCAACTGTAGGGGGAACTTCTCATTTATAATTTCCTTAGAGAAACAAATGTCTGCGTCAGATCAGTGGTGCGAATAAGTCCTCTCCAGCATTCCTCTTGCCTGTTTATCACAGTTTAGCACAGGGAGCAGGCAAGGAGCAGACCCAAACAGTGGCAGGAGTCAAGATGAAGCAAGGATTTATTCATAAACAACAAAAACCCAAGGTACATCACTGAACACCAAGGGTGTTCAGTCAGGTCGACTTACTATTAGAACTGAGGTGCCACAGGGTTCTATCCTTGGACCTTTGCCATTTACAATATACATTAATAACCTAATCATACCGAACAACTTCTTTAATGTCCATTTTTTTGCTAATGATACTACTTTATATGCCCCAGATCCCACCTTAGCTCATGCTCTCAACCATCTTTAGTCCGTAATCAACATGCTCCAATATGCACTTCTAAATCATAAACTTGTTCTAAATGCTGATAAAACAAAACTCATGGTGTTCTCCACCTTCACCAGTGACCAAAGCTACATTCTGATCCATGGCGTACTTCAACTGTATTCCCTACCCCGTTCTCAGGGAATATCAGTTAACTGCTGTGCACAAAATTTCTCCATTTGAAACACCCTGTAACTGTTGATCTCCTCCTCTGTGCATTACCTCGGTAACCATGGACACATACTGATATTATGGTGTACAATTTATTTTTCTTAAATAAAATATTAATACAAATATATTTCTATAACTATCAGTTCTTATAAACAATAACCAACATCAGTTTAGCTTGTTAATAACGTTAGCAACAACAGCTTGTTTTACTCATATTTGAGGTGCAATGGCTTATGGGTAATGTTCTTGTCAGCTTCCTGTGAAGGGATGTAAGGTTGTTCACGTCTTCCCTCTTCAGTTTCCTATGAACTGAAGACAGTTCGCTCCCTTCGGTTTGGAATCTCATTCAATATGGCGGAATACCCTGTGCAGTCCACTTCACAGTACACTACTGGGCAATCGGAATGCACCTCAAGTCTCTCCTACTATTAGAACTGTATCTGGAACTCCTATTGCACAGACTGAATCATATAAAAACCTGAGTATATGGCTTGACAACAGACTTGCATTTAAAACTCACATTCTCCATCTATTTCAAAAATTAAGTTGGGCTTTATATAAAGAATCAAGAATTGTCTGTCCTCCTCCAGCCATAAAACTATTGTACAATCTACTCTGATAATCTAATCTATGTCTGGCCTAGATTATAGAGACATCCTCAACAGCACACATACAGTGGGAAGACATTTTATAGAGGTTTTTTGCATATTGGCATTGTGCCAACGTCTAGCCAACGTGCAAACTACTTCTGATGTAAACTTGGTACATCAGGCCGATCGATGTATGTGTGCTGTTGGGGACAGTTTATCGTCATGCTGCCCCTTCCACCCTTCAAAAATTAAATCTGGTTTACCATAGTGCTTTATGATTCATCCTCACAACGCTGTTTCTGTACTCATCACTGCTCTTTACATTATACAGTTGGTTGGACTTCATTACAGTCAAGAAGAAATATTCATCTCATGTTATTCATTTACAAAGCACTTCTGTCGAAACTTCCAAACGACCGCACATCTCTGCTGTCATTTAAATCTGGTATATACAATACACCATCCAGCAATTACTAGACCCTAATATTACTCATGCATGTACCAAGATTGGCAAAACTTGTTTCAGTTACTATACACCTTTTAAATGGAATTAAGTTCAAAATGTCCTCCAACTTCAGACTTTCATTCCCCTTGGACAGTTTAAAACCTTATTAATGTTTTTCATGAATCCTACAATTGTTTTTGACTTTCTTGTCTGTTGTTTATGCATGACTGTTTTTATGTATGGTTTTTTTTGTTCTCAGGCCTCTCTTGTTAAAGAGATTCATATCACGAGACTGCCTGATTAAATAAACTGGAGAACTCAGTGAAACACTGAGATACCTATGAAATATAAGCTGTGGCACAAGGGTCAGAAAAACAAAGCAAAACAAACACTGGGAAATAAACAACTAAAGAACAGAGAGCACGGATAACTACATAAAAACAAACCAGGAAGAAGACAAGGAGCCAGGAGACACAGGATTATTCATCAGGGATCATGGAGAGAAATCACATTACAGTAACAATGCCACAAGGAGGAGAAAGATGAGACTGGATTTAAAGGAACTAGTACATACCCGTCCATGCCAGTAGAAACCAAGTATAAGCAAGTATTTCTGCATGCCTGTTGCTGAAGGGTCTCCTCCTGTCTCAGACGGCTGTGTTGTTCACAGTCATGCCTGCGGCATACTGCTGGAACCTGAAGTGTTCATGTTCACGGCATCCCTTCTGACGTGCAGCAGTTCTCCTCATTCTATTGCTCTCCATCTGGTGGGTCGTCTTCTTCTTCGTTCAGACCACTGGTTGAGGGATAGGTGGGTCGTAATTAAAGTTCATGGGCACGATCCTGAAACTAGATCTGAGCAAAAAGTGGCTTTCGACCCTGTTCAGGAAGGCCCATGCATGTCCGTAGAAACCAAGAAACTGGAGCACCCAGAGAAAATCTGCGCTTTGCTTGGCATTTTACACATTTGTAGTGTAGACTGGCATTTGTCAAGGTTACACATTTGCCGTCATGTAGGCATCGAGAGTCGTCCTATGATGCCTGAGTTCATAGGACGTCCTATGATGATGAGGCAGAGATCATAGGCCATCCTAGGATGTCCTACAAACGTGCTTTAAAGTCTTTCGTACCCTATGCTGGTGAAGGGTGTCCTCCTGCCTCAGACGGGTACAATGTACTGCTGGAAACTCAGGTGTTTCATCTTCATGGCATCTTTTCTGATGTGCAGCAGTTGTCCTCATTCTTTTGCTCTCCATCTGGTGGGTCTTCTTCTTCGTTGAGACCACTGGTTGAAGGCTAGGCGCGTCATAATTCCAGTTCATGGACAGGATCATGAAAATAGATCTGAGCAAAAAGAGGTTTTCCGGCATGGACTCACTGTATATGACACCATAAAGACATGAAGGCAGCCTTGATGTATATGACATCATAAAGACATGTTGCCTGACGCCACTGTATATGACATCATAGGATGTCCTATGATGAACAGGCGGAGATCATAGGTCGTCCTATGTCCTATAAACGTGCTTTAAAGACATGAAGGCAGCCTTTATGTATATGACATCATAAAGACACATTTGTCTATGTGCCGTCATATAGGCATCACGAGTTGTCCTATGATACCTGAGTTCATAGGACGTCCTATGATGATCAGGCAGAGATCATAGGCAGAGATTTCTTGCTTTAATATGAGTGATGAAGGAGACAATCAGGGTGTCGGCAACAGGTGAAGGGAATCACGTAGACAAGGGAAAGGCAAACGGACAAATAAACAAGGGAATACACACACAGAAGACCAGAAACACAAACGAGGAATAAAGCTTCATCAAAACGTAGAAACCAAATACATAAATAATAACTGCACAAAATCTAAACTGAAAGCAACGCATAACCCACAAACTCTGAAATCAATCCAACTGTAAATCAGAGGAACATAAGGGCTAAACAGGAAGTATTATGAAAGTAAAACTAGAATCTAGCATTTCAAAAGAAAGCTGAGGCACAACTAACAAGACCAGGGGGTATTCCATAAGTCAGGTTTAGTGGCTTACCTGGGTAAATTAACTCAAAGAGTTTGTGGTAACGCTGAGTTTTCGGTTCCAAAAAGTTAAGAGTATATTTTGTAACTATGGTAACAAAGGCTGTGAACATAAGCTGCTCCTGACTAGGTTCTGTTCAGGGTATCTTTAGAATATTTAAATTTAAGAGGAACCACATCCACAAACATAAGTGTGATGGCAGAGAATCAGATACCTTGTCACTCAAAATCACTTTTAATAAAACACACCATCACTAATTTATTTTAACACGCCTTCTTTATTTCCTGAACAAACATCATTTTCCCCTCTATCTTAACATGCAGATATTTCATCTCCTAATCTATTTTCTGATTTTTTTTCTATTGAGATAGATTAGTCCAGGTCCTTTGCTGGCAACTGCAGTGAAATTCTTACATTTAGTGATCTTAAAGGTAAAATATTAATTTCGGTTTAGCAGTAATTTGTCTCACATTAAGCTCAATAAAATCAGTTTCTTCCATTGTCAAACTGCTGCCCAGATGTTGGGAGGATCATCCACTACACTGACCTGTTCAGTCTGATGGAACAGAAATACGTTCTGCTGCAGATCCTCCATCTTCAAACAACACAGTCACATATTGGATGCTTGGCATATATTGTCCATGTAGTTTAGTGGGCCCCCTATGTCCACTTCTGTCAAAGCTGATGCAGTCTTCTCCTCATTCAATGAAAAAAGATGGGGCTTGTGGGGGAAATTGGCTGAATAGAAAAACCCCTTAAAAAGGTTTGTATAAATTAACACTACAGCAAGGCTTGCATAGTGATGCCTTATTGTAACTGCAATATGGGAAAAAATTAAAATCCATACTGTATAATGTGATTATGTAGGTATGTGGAAAAGTTAAAAAGCCTTAACAGAGCTTCACAAAATAAACAATGAAGGATGGCGTCATCAGACTTTCTTACATTTTATTAGGGCAGAACCCAGATGTTCTCTGATCTGGATATCAGTTCATGACAGGGGGATTGTTTTAAAATTTGGTATTTGGATATTTGCTCCTTCGCCCAAACTGCTCAGTTTTAACTATGTTAATTCTGATTTATTACATTTCCAAAAAAGGTCACAAAATTGCATGAATAAATTTAGAAATATATAAAGAAACAACTTCAAATTCATGTGACAAAAGCTGCAAATTTATGAACAAAAAAAATTACATTTACAAAGAAATCTGCAAAAAATATCTTTGGGAAAATGATTTCAACTTACATGAAAAATTTGCATATTTACTATTAAAAATAGCAAAATTACAAGAAAAAAGGCTCTCAAAAAGCTGCAAATTTATGAAAAAAGGTACAAATTTACATGAAAAAACTTTTATAGCAAAAGCCATTAATATCTGAATAATGATAAATGTTGTAAAATAGCTGACTGCCTTGCAATGCACTCGATTTATAACATTATTCTAAATACTTTTTTAATGAAAAATAAATTTGACCCAAAGGACATCCAAGCTTGGGCTTGAACTCACAGCTTCTCACACCAGAGTCCGGCACTCTACTTCTGTCACTACGAGGCTTGATCATTTTGCATGTCCAAAAAAACTCACTTCATGCAGTCGGCAGTTCTTTGCAGGTCAGCTTCCTGAATCTTTGGCTGATGTTGCAGTTTTTTCTTCTTGATTGTGCTTTCCCCCCACTCCTTATATGCTTCCAAGAGTGCTTGTAACTGTTCCTCAGAGAAATAATTCTCTCCCTTTTTCTTCACTGCTTGTGGTCTCTGTGTTCAACACATGCTGTCTTAGTAGGTTTGCCATGAATGCGCACGTCTGGAGGTCACTGAAACTCAGAGAAAGTTCTGGCAGCTTCACTTAACCCTGAGGTCAGGGTTTATTTCAGACAACATGGGCAAAATTTCTTCAATCTGATTACAATTCAGATCAGAATTTTACTGTTTACATGGATCCTGAAAAAGCTGATCCGATTAGGACGTGCGTTTCTATGTGTCACACGTTTGAACAGAATAAATCATTTTGACATGCGCATGTCGACATTTCGACATTCAAAAAACAGTAGAAGAAGCAACTTCCAGTATTAGCAAGTCCCGCTTCATGTCGAAATTGACCTGTATTGTGTTATTCAGACTGTACTTTTGCTTCTGCTGGTCTCCGTAATGAAGCTACAAGTACAAACTTCTGCATACGACCAACAGAGGGAGACAGCAGGACGATACAGACCAGTTTTGTTTTACTCCTGCTATGTTTTCCGCTAGCTGCTGCTAAGGCGGAAATACGTCACGTCGACGTGCGGCTGGTGTACAGACATGCGCAGTAAACATATTTTCTGCCCTACGTTCGGAATAAGTGTTTTCATGCGCACCATTCCGATTAACAATTGGCATAACCCACCCCTCTAGGAATGAACTTTTGATCCGAATGAGGGTGATTGGGTTAGAATATTCAGATTGCCATGTTTACATGAAGCATTTTTATTCTGATCAGGCTTTTAATCCGGTTACTGTGTCCATGTAAACATAGCGAGTGTTAACCCTGCTTTCTGGAATACCTCCCTGAACACAACATTTAGAAACCAAGAGTCCAAACAACAGAAAACAAAAATTCATGAGCAAATGATCACCCCACCACTGATATGTACAACACTGTTTATGACCTGAGAAGGGACAAGATGTCATTACAGTTGTTTCATAGGGCCAATGAGAGCACCTGCACCTCACACCTTTTTCACCACAACAACTTTTACACCTGGGTGACTGAAGCAAAAAACAAAACAAAACAATAAACAGCCTGTCTCAATGCTGGCGGCCTCTCGTTGTACAAGCTAGTGGCAGATCACTGCACTCTTGGGAGACAAGTGTTTGGCAAATGAGATGGAACAACACTGACTGCAAGTAAAGACTTTCATCCCCATCACATCTGACCACCTGCATCTTGAACCTCCTGAACAACTGCTGAACATTTCATGTATCTATCATAAACAGTTCAAAAGGAATAACTTGAACTCGGCATCTTATTTCTAGACCACTCACGCCTCATTTTCAGAACCCTAATAGCTCAGAAACTAATGAAGATAAGACAGCCTTATTTTGTGAAAATACAAAGCAAATCAGAGATGGTTATGTTATGTCTAAACTTGGAGTCAAAGAGAGCACCAGGAGTGGAGCTGAAAACTCGGTTATTTAATATAGGGCTTCATGCACCTAACCATGCATGCAGCCGCTGGCAGAGGTAAAGGTGGAAGAGGCCGCCCCCCGACTTGCGGCCCCTCCTAATACACACAGGGTTGGCAGAACCGGAAGTTTGAGCCACCACCCCTTGCCACGCAAATAAGAGCTCCAATATGAAACAACATATGAACAATAAATAACTACATCACATTTCTCTCCCCCACTCCCACAGAAAAATCCAAAACACACGTACAATCAAGCCACCCCAATTTGGAACCCAAATCATCCGCTAAACATAACTAAACCAAGATCACAAAAGAGGGGCCTATATCATTCACACACAATCACTAAAATTAGGGGAGACGAGTAGACTGCCATCCTAACCCCCTACACGGCAAGGCAGGTTATTCTGCCACCTATGCTATATAAAAGTCCTGTAAAAAAAACTACTACCCTGTCTCCTATATAAAACAGAACACCAAAATAATACCCGAACTATAAATACAGAATAACAACTAACAACCCGAACACATCCATGGCTCGGTGACAATGACCCATGCCCCCCCCGACCCTGGAGGTAGCTTGCTTCCCGGGCCATAGCTAGTCGCTGCTCCAATCGTCTGGGGCTGTGCCCAACTTCCTTCTTCGGGGCACGCCGTAACTCATTAGGATGGCGCCACAAGCCATCCAATAGCAGAAGGTATATATCTTGCCACCTGCCCACTAAGTAGACGGTTGTGCCATTTCATTCCATCTAGCTACAATGCTCTGCACTGTGTGTTTATATATTTATTCCATCTAGCTGCAATGCTCCGCATCGTGTGTCTATATATTTATGTTTATATGTACATATGTATACTCGCTGTTCTTGTTTTTTTCTTGCCTTCTGATTGTTGCTCTGAGTGTTGCTATCCCTGTGCTGTTACAATCCTGGAATTTCCCCATTGTGGGACTAATAAAGGCTCATCTTATCTTATCTTATTTGCAGCCGGCCCTGGTAGTGCTCCATCTACCACTTGGTTCTCACCCACCTGGACCTCACCTCCACCCGAGTCCAAACCCAGTCCACGACTCCAAGTGGGGTCCTGCACAGCCTGCGGTGTCTCCGCCTGGCACTCGCTCTCCCAGTGCCACTCGGTCTTGCCCCGACCGCTTGTAAATCTGCTGTGGACCCTGCCAATGTGCCCCGTGTTCACCAGCCCGCCACGGCCGTGCTCCTGGAACACCTGGGACAATCATTTGGGCATCGCTTGCCACTGCAGGCTCACCCCTGTGCTGCCCGGTACCCTCGTCCAGGGTGACTCAGACACTAGCACTGGGGCCCTCCCACGGTGACCCTGAGCACGACAAGGCCTGTCCATTTTCTGGAGTGCCCAGCAATCGTTCATCCCATACAGCATCGACCCAAACTCTCAGAACCGGTCGGTCCCACAGTCCGCAGCCCGACCACTCTTCTCCAGCACCGCTCCTGATGGAAAACCTGAAGCCATAGAACAGGTTGCAGCTCATGATGTTCATGCCGCGGGCCGTCACGACAAACTCCACATCAACCATCTCCGCCGACTTGTACTGAGCCGTCAGTCTGATGGTACCCACCGTGGCCAACTGCCCTCCTCCATAGCCGCAAAGCGGTGCTGAGTCACCTCCAATTCTGTAGTGGGGAAAACATTCTCTAACCGTAGCCCAGTTCAGCAGCAAACGCTCTGCCCCAGTGTCGATCAGCATCGGTACTGAAACTTCATCCAACACCACCGTGAAGTGTGTCCGCCCACTGATACTCGGGGACACAGTATGCATTACCGTCGGAGCGGGAGGAGTTGAGTTCCTGCGCAGGCTCTCCTGCTGACTGGCATACTCTTGTCAAGTGGAGTAGACGGCCACATCTGCCGCAGCGCTTCCCTCTTGCTGCACGCTCTCTGGCCTTATAGCGGTGCTTCGTGGACCCACAGCTCATACACCTGGGCTTCACCGGACTGACCTCATCCGTACAGTGTTGGCCTCCTCCACGTCATTCTCATCGCTCCCATCACTGACTGGGTCCACTACCTGTGTGGCCATGGGGGATTGTGACTCTTTCGGTGATAAAACACTCGCTTAGCTCCCGAGTTAGCTTATCTGCTGCTTCCAGCTGGAGCGCTAACTCGACAGCCCTGGCCAGCGTCAACTCACCTGGGAATGTGAGCAGCTTGGAGTGGACCGCAGCACAGTTGGTGTGTTCTGCCAACTGGTCGCGAACAATTTCTTCCTCCAACGGCCCAAACCGACACTCAGCAACCGACACAAAACGCTGGATGGGTTCCCTTACCTGTTGGCGGCGCTGTCTGAACTTAATTCTCGGGACAATGACGTTGTCCGGCGCCCTGAAATGGCGCGCCATTAGCTCGACCACTTCTTCATAGTGGGCCGCGTCACCAAGCGTGCCCAAAATCCTCTGTCCCTCCATTCCCAGGTTGTGCACCAGCAACGCACATGCCCTCTGCTTCTCCATTCTTCCCAGGTCCAACGCTACCATATACGTCTGAAAGGCTTTGTACCACTATTTATTTATTTAGCGAATGCAAAGTCCTTAAGCCAAGCAGTTGCCTCCTGGTTTGCTGTATGGAGGGTGTGTAATCCTCCTTCCAGTCTTTGGAGCGGGCAAGCCTCTATGATGTGTTCCATAGTTTGCTCCTCTCCACATGCGCACAGTGGGCTAGGGCTACTGCCCCATCTGTGAAGGCTGGCCAAGCAGGGGCCATGTCCAGTCCTGAAGCGATTGAGTGTAGACCACTGTCTCCTTGGGAGGTTGGTGCCCGGGACCTGTTGGTTGGGGTTTATCACCAGCTGTTTGTTTGGGACCTCCTTGGTCTCCCATTCCTCTTGCCAAGCTGTCTGGATGGTAAAGTCAGCTGGGGGAGGGTTTTTCCAAATCGGCCGTCTGGATGAAAGTCGGGCAGTGGGTGGGGTGTAGATATCTGCATGGATTGGTAAGTGAGGAAAATCTTTAACTTTTTGGAGCATCCTTTGAGTTAATGCTGCTCGCCGGATGTGTGGAGGGGCTATGTTTGACAGTACAGAGAGCCAGGGGAGTGGTGTTGAGCGGATTGTTCCAGTTATAGTTCTCATGGTTGAGTTGAGCTGGGTGTCTACATGGTGTGTGTAAGATGACCTGGACCAGACAGGGGCACAATATTCTGCTACAGAGTATGAAAGGGCCAGTGCTGAGGTGCGCAGGGTGGAGACTGCCGCCCCCCATTTTGCACCAGCGAGCTTGCAGAGCAGGTTGTTTCGTACTTTCACCTTAGCAGCCGTCCACTTTAGATGTTCCTTGAAGGATAAGGTCCTATCAAGGGTCACTCCAAGATAAGTTGGATTTGGGGCATGCTTAAGCTTGAGTCCGCTCAGGTGGATGTTTAGTTCTCTGGCAGCTTTTGCATTGTGGAGATGAAATACACTGGAGACGGTTTTTGCTGGGCTTGGTTTTAGGCGCCAGATTTTGCAGAACTGGTCCAGTTTAGCAAGATCTTCCGTGAGCACCCGTTCCAGTGGTTCAAAGTCTGGTGCTTGGAATGCCAAACAGATGTCGTCTGCATAGATGAATTTCAGAATCAGAATCAGAATCAGGTTTATTGCCATTGTTCATGTAGTACACAAACTAGGAATTTGTCTCGGTACAATGCTGCAACATTAAACATGATAAGATAAGAGAAATAAACTATACATGTAATAAAGTGTAGGATAAGATTAAGTGATACTGGTCAACAGTTAAAATATATATTAGCCAGCAGCAGATACTGTGGAGAACTATATAGTGCAGTCGGTAATGCAGGAAGAAAACAGTGATGATTGACATGAGTCTGGTTGAGCTGCTGTACATGGTGCACGAGAGTCACTTAGTGTTCAGCAGTCTGATGGCAGAGGGGAAGAAGCTGTTCATGTGACGGGAGGTTTTAGTCTGGATGGACCGAAGTCTTCTACCAGAGGGGAGGGGGGCAAACAGTACGTGACCAGGGTGTGAGGGATCGGCTATGATCCGGCCAGCACGCCTCCGGGTCCTGGAGATGTACAGATCCTGGAGAGATGGGAGCTTGCAGCCGATCACCTTCTCAGCAGTGCGCACGACGCGCTGCAGCCTTAGTCTGTCCCTGGCAGTGGCTCCTGCGTACCACACGGTTATGGAGGTGGTGAGGATGGACTCGATGATGGCTGTGTAGAACTGCACTAACATCTTGGTGGGTAGCTTGAGCTTCCTCAGCTGCCGCAGGAAGAACATCCTCTGCTGGGCTTTTTTGATGAGTGAGCTGATGGTCAGCTCCCATTTGAGGTCCCTGGTGATGGTAGTGCCTAGGAAGCGGAAGGAATCAGCAGTGGTGATGGGAGAGCCTGAGAGGGTGAGGGGGGGCAGAGGAGTAGTGACTTTCCTGAAGTCTACAATCATCTCCACTGTCTTCAGAGCGTTCAGCTGCAGGTTGTTATTGCTGCACCAGGACGCCAGCTGGGCCACCTCTCTCCTGTAGGCGGACTCGTCGCCGTTGGAGATGAGCCCGATGAGGGTGGTGTCGTCCGCAAACTTGATCAACTTGACAGACTGGTGGCTGGAGGTGCAGGAGTTGGTGTAAAGGGAGAAGAGTAGGGGGGAAAGTACACAGCCCTGGGGTGATC
Source organism: Pholidichthys leucotaenia (assembly GCA_020510985.1). NCBI lineage: Eukaryota > Metazoa > Chordata > Actinopteri > Cichliformes > Pholidichthyidae > Pholidichthys > Pholidichthys leucotaenia. The sequence goes on from CM035842.1 coordinate 139,132, forward strand.
CGGTGCTGATGCTAGTATAGTCTGAGACAGTCTTTCCCAGCCGCACATGCTGCCTCCGGTCCGTCAGGAAGTCGATGATCCACCTGCAGAGGGAGTCAGGCACGTTGAGCAGGGACAGCTTGTCCCGGAGCAGAGCGGGGCGGATGGTGTTGAATGCGGAGCTGAAGTCCACAAACAGGATCCTGGCGTAGGTTCCCGGGGAGTCCAGGTGCTGCAGGATGGAGTGGAGGGCCAGGTTGACTGCATCGTCTACAGACCTGTTGGCTCGGTAGGCAAACTGCAGCGGGTCCAGGAGAGGGGTGGTGATGGACTTGAGGTGGGACAGGACCAGGCGCTCAAAGGACTTCATGACTACAGAGGTGAGCGCTACAGGTCTGTAGTCATTAAGTCCAGTGATCCGTGGCTTCTTGGGGACAGGGATGATGGTGGAGGATTTGAGGCAGGACGGCACGTGGCATAACTTAAGGGAGGTGTTAAAAATGTCTGTGAATACAGGAGCCAGCTGTTTCGCACAGAGTCTCAGGGTGGAGGGAGACACGCCGTCTGGGCCGGGGGCCTTGCGCGGGTTCAGTCTTTTTCAGAATTTGCGGGATTTTGTAGTAGGCAGGTCGTTTATGTAGAGGTTGAACAGAGTTGGAGCTAGAACTGAGCCTTGTGGGAGTCCGTTTTTCTGCATTCTCCATGCACTTGTGTTCTGACTGAGGTGGACTCTGAACCTTCGGTTGGTCAGCAGCGTTTTTATAATTGCTGTTGCCCAAGCAGGGATCGCCTTTATAAGTTTCAGGAGGAGGCCTTTGTGCCAGACCGTATCATAGGCGGCTGTAAGATCGAGAAACACAGCCCCTGTCTTCAGTCTGCTCTCGAAGCCATTTTCAATGAAGGTGGTTAGGGCCAGTACTTGTTCTCCTGTACTGCGGTCCTTGCGGAAACCTGCTTGATCCACACTTAGAATATCCTCTATTTCTGGGGAAATGCGTTGCAGTATTAGGCGCTCCATGATTTTGTAAGGAACGCTGAGTAGGGAGATTGGGCGGTAGCTTGCTGGTAGTTTGTGGTCTTTGCCAGGTTTTGGGATGGCAATGACCTTTGCTGCCCGCCATTTCTTTGGGATCGAGTTCGTTTGTGTGATCCTTGTGTAGAATTGTGTCAACCAGGTTAGGGCTCGGGGGCCAAGATTTTTCATGAATTCTGGGAAGATGTTATTGTATCCTGCTGCCTTTCCACATTTCAGGCCCTGTAGGACTTTCTCCAGTTCAGCAGCCTTGAAGGGTTCAGGGTTCGTTTCCTCTACAGGCATTTTTTGGTGTTTTTTTTAGCTCAGTTGTAACTGCTGTTCTGGTGTCTTTGTCTTGGGGTGCTTTGGCGATAGTCAGTAGGTGGGATGCAACTTGGTTGGGTGTGACGGATGCTCGGCTTTGGCTAGGGGGCTTCTGTGCAGCTCCTAGGCGACGGATGAGGCTCCAACATTTCCTGCTAGAGTGGGTAAAGCTCCGGTCAGCAACTGTCTCCTCCCATTTCTTTCGCCGGGCTGTATTTAGCGATTCAATGAGATGGTCTGCTATCTCTGGGTCCCCTGATGTTTGATAGGATTGTAGGAGGGCAGCACTTTCTCCGTCCAAACATGGGACATAGAGGGGTCGGTAGCCTCGTGGGATTGCAGTATGGGCAGCCTTGAAGATTGCGCTGCAGAAGCGGTTGTATGCTTCATCTACAGTGATGGTGTGGAGTGGGATGGTAACAACGCTCCGGTCCAGAGTTTCACTGAATTTCTTCCAGTTGGCTTTGCGGAAGTTCCAGCGCATCTTCCTTGGGCTGTATATGACTGGAAGTTGTAGGCCAATGTGTACAAGCAGGGGCCGGTGTTGGCTGTGTGGAAAATCATCAAGAATGAGGATCTGTGTAGGATATGGCTCCCCATTCAAAGAGCTGACCCAACACAGGTCAGGAGAATAGTCCTTCTTCCACCTAGCAGAGTGGAAGGTTCCTCTTTGTTTGGGGTCGTATATCAAAGCGAGGTCATTTCTGGATGCCCAGTCTGAAAGTGCCTCCCCATCACTGTCCACTGCTGGGTACCCCCAGTCAGGGTGATGGTTGTTAAAGTCCCCCACATAGATGGCAGGGTGGGGTAGGGTGGGTAAGACCTGCAGATCCCAGTTGGCATTAGGGGGCTTGTACACATTGACAATATGGAAGCCACCAATGATTATGGTGTCTGAGAAATGTGTTGTTATCAGGTGATTTGCTTCAACTATGTCAGAACGCACACAGGTGGCACGTCCATGTTTAGCATGTAGAACATAGCACAGGAGGTCAAAGCCTTTGATGGTGAAGCGGCCAGCTTCCTCTGTGCCAATATGAGTCTCTTGGAGGCAGATTACATCAATTGAATGTTGGAAGGCGAGGACTTCAATAAGGCTTCGCTTGGCTGCAGATAGGCCTTCAACGTTTAGTTGTAATATGCGAAGGGCAGATCCTACCACAAAGTGCTCTTGGGGCTGTTTGCTTTCGGCTTTAGGACTGTGACTAGGATTCTTCTTTGACTTGGCACAGAGGCGTCGTCTCTTCGAATTTAGTCTGCTGGTAGGATCATTAGCTTCCCCAGGCGAGCCCGGGTACTGGCAGAGGGCGCGACGAGAACGCTGATCCATTGTACCACTGAGGCCACGGTACAGGTGACTCCCCCCGGAGCTCCAAAAACGGCCGAATTGGTGTCCCACACGCCTCCATGGTTTTACTTCTCGTCGCCAAAGGTTATGTCTAAACTTGGAGTCAAGGAGAACGCCAGGAGGGGAGCTGAATACTCGTTTATTTAATATAGGTTTTCGTGCACCTAATCACGCATGCAGCCGCTGGCAGAGGTAAAGGTGGAAGAGCCCCCCCCCCCCCCCCACACACACACCACCACCTGCGGTTCCTCTTATACACATGGGGTTGGCAGAACCAGAAGTCAGAGCCACCACCCCATGCCACACAAATAACAGCTCCAATACAAAACAACATTTGAACAACAAATAACTACATCACAGGTTGGTCAGGAACATTTTCTGAAATTTGGTGATTTGACGTGATGTGGATTTACAGTATCTCACAAAAATGAGTACACCCCTTGCATTTTTGTAAATGACACTTTGATACAACGTGAAGTAGTCAGTGTACAGCTTGTATAATAGTGTAAATTTACTGTCCCCTCAAAATAGCTCAACACACAACCATTAATGTCTCAACCGCTGGAAACAAAAGTAAGTACACCCCTAAGTGAAAATTTCCAAACTGTGCCCCAAGTGTCAATATTTTGTGTGGCCACCATTATTTTCCAGCACTGCCTTAACTCTCTTGAGCATGGAGTTCACTAGAGCTTCACAGGTTGCCACTGGATTCCTCTTCCACTACTCCATGATGACATCATGGAGCTGGTGGATGTTACAGACCTTGCGCTCCTCTACCTTCCGTTTGAGGATGCTCCACAGATGCTCAATAGGGTTTAGGTCTGGAGACATGCTTGGCCAGTCCATCACCTTTACGCTCAGTTTCTTTAGCAAGGCAGTGGTCATCTTGGAGGTGTGTTTGGGGTCGTTATCGTGTTGGAATACTGCCCTGTGGCCCAGTTTTCAAAGGGAGGGGATCATGCTCTGCTTCAGTATGTCACAGTGCATGTTAGCATTCATTTTTCCCTCAATGAACTGTAGCTCCCCAGTGCCGACAGCACTCATGCAGCCTCAAACCATGACACTCCCACCACCATGCTTGACTGCAGGCAAGACACACTTGTCTTTGTACTCCTCACCTGGTTTCGGCCACACACGCTTGACACCATCTAAACCAAATAAACAGGGATGGCAACAGGAAATTCTGATTTCAGCTGAAATCTAATTTGGTCGATTGACTTATGGGGGGGCCAGGGGGACACAGCCCCCCTGAAGCTGAGAGGTTTTCAGTAAAACAGAAGTAATTTAGACAGAAAAATATGATAAAAAAATGAAATACTTGACTTAGATAAATCATTAAATTTAATTCAATTCAATTGCGCCATTTCACAACAACAGTCATCTCATAGCACTATCAACTGTAGGGGGGAACCCCCACAGTTGCAGAAAGACCCCAGCAATCAGGCGAAGCAATCAGGCTTAATGAAAAGTTAACTTACTTTTTCTTCAATGTTGTCTCACTGTCTTTAGTCCAACATATTTAACAGTTCTATAAGAGTTTATTACACTATTTACACTGGTAACCAAGAGAAAAAAGAAGAAAAAAAAAAAAAAAAGGCTTTTCCGGCCACGTCTGCTTTCTTCAGAAATTGTCCGAGTGTTTCTGTTACCTCGTCGAACTTTGAGCCAATTTTCACCTTTACCGTCACTTTTCTCTCAAGCCAATTCCATCGGAACTTATTTTTGACACTTTTGTCTATTTCTAGCACTGATGACTCCTGATCCTTCACTAAAAATCTCATAATTCCACTGAAAACGATACCAAAAGCTCAGAATTCCAACACGAACACGCCGCCATGAATTTTTGACAAAGCATACAACGAGCCATTTGATTGGTCCAATCGTTTGCAACTATCCAATCGCAGGGCCGTTTACAATACAGCAGTAGCTTGAGTACAAAACATCCGGGTTATCGCGGGAGACTTGACCCGGGGAAGCACCGAGCGTTTATGTAATCGTGTTGATTTTCACTAAAATCGGTAAGGTACCTTACCCCCCCTAAAATTTTCTCAACGGATTTAGACGATTCACAGAAATGATCAATTTGAAAATAAATCGGCGGAAATCCGCGGATCGGCGGAAAATTGCCATCCCTGAATAAATTTATCTTTGTCTCATCAGACCACAGGACATGGTTCCAGTAATCCATGTCCCTAAGTCTGCTTGTCTTCAGCAAACTGCTTGTGGGCTTTCTTGTGCATCATCTTTAAAAGGGGCTTCCTTCTGGGAAGACAGCCATGCAGACCAATTTGATGCAGTGTGCGGTGTATGGTTTGAGCACTGACAGGCTGACCCCCCACCCCTTCAACCTCTGCAACAATGCTGGCAGCACTCATACGTCTATTTTCAAAACCTCTGGATATGATGCTGAATACATGCACTCAACTTCTTTGGTTGACCATGACGAGGCCCGTTCTGAGTGGAACCTGTCCTGTTAAACCGCTGTATGGTCTTGGCCACCGTGCTGCAGCTCAGTTTCAGGGTGTTGGCAATTTTCTTATAGCCTAGGCCATCTTTATGTACAGCAACAATTTTTTTTTCAGATCCTCAGAGAGTTCTTTGTCATGAGGTGCCATGTTGAACTTCCAGTGACCAGTATGAGAGAGTGTGAGAGCGATGACACCAAATTTTGCACACCTACTCCCCATTCACACCTGAGACCTTGTAACACTAACAAGTCACATGACACCGGGGAGGGAAAATGGCTAATTGGGCACAATTTGGACATTTTCACTTAGAGGTGTACGCACTTTTGTTGGTTTAGACATTAATGGCTGTGTGTTGAGTTATTTTGAGGGGACAGCAAATTTTCACTGTTATACAAGCTGTACACTGACTACTTTACATTGTATCAAAGTGTCATATATTCAGTGTTGTCCCATGAAAAGATATAATAAAATATTTACAAAAATTTGAGGGGTGTACTCACTTTTGTAAGATACTGTGCCCTGGGACAAAGATTTCATGCTGGAGGCTGGTTTCAAACCTTTACAGTTTCTCACCTCTGAAATCCCTGTGTCATATGCACGGACAGCTGAACTGTGAAAAAGTTTGTCAATTTGGAGTAAAAACGTGTACACAGCCCCTGAGCTTCTCCCAGATAACTGAGCTATTCACCTGCGACTAGTGAACCCAGCTCAGAATCAGTAGATTCTATTCCAATCCATCTGTCATTCTTTCCTCATTTTTAACAACCTCTAGATACTTCTTCAACTCCTCCACCTGGGGGAGGATTACATGGCACAAATCCAACCTAAAAATCATGGAAGAACACTCAACGCCCACACTGAAAGGCTCCTGAGATGTTCGTGAACTTTCTGCGTGGATGTGTTCTGAGGATTGTGGGAATTACAAGAGTTAAAGAATGGAAAAAAGGAGCAGAAAGTAAGTACATAGGTTCAACAAAGACTGCTTCATCTAATAAAATATTTGATCATACTGAAATTTGACCTTACATGGCACCAGCTTATTCTTCTCTCATATCAGCTGGGAGCACAGCCACGAGTAAAGAGAAAAAATAGACTGCTGACTGTAGTCTACAGCTGATGTCATTAATAATGTGTAAAAGTTCCACTTAGCTCTTTCATAAAATCTGACTACTGGAGACAAGTTTTACCTTTCTGAAGGCTCTTGACATGGCCAGACTTGGAATGGACATGGACCAGGCTTCTTCTGGTTATCCTTATAGGACTTCTGAGGGGGCTGATGGCATCAGGGATCTTCTTCAGACTGCTCAGGGTTCTCATCATAGAGTCTTCATCATAAGGCAGAGAGACAGAACTGGTTGGCTCAACATCATTCTTCCGTGGAGGACTCACACTCTTTTTTGGTGTAACGGCTATACTGGCATGGATCTCTGGCAGCCTCTTCTCTGCTGTAGTAATCCTGGACCCCCCCACACAGTCTGTAAGAGTGGTGGTGATGCTGCTGCTGACATTGTCCTTTGTACATATTAAAACATGGTTGGCGTCTGTCAAGTTCAGCTCTTCCTGTGGATGGGACTGTGAATCAGATGTGCTGGGTCCAATATCTGTATCTTTGGGACAACCTCTCTCCTCTAAAGATGAACTAGATGAAGCCATAGAACACGGTGCTTGCTGCTCTCCGTCCTCAGGTTTTAAAGGAGGACTGGTCTCATCAGGAATGTCTTCAGCAAGGTTAGGCTCTCTTGGGTGAAGAGAAGAAGGATCCTCTTTGGATGAAATGTGAACTGCAGTTTCAGGAGTCTCGTCTCTTGAATTGAGCTCAGGAGGTTTGGTAACAGCAGTACACTGACCAGTATCGTTATCTGGAGTGGCTGTTTGTTGGGGATTTCTTGTGAGGGGATCAGAAATGCTTTCTGTGGTTGGGTGAGTATCTTCTGTGGGCACCAGAGGGACACACTCATCTCCTGGATTCAATGAGACCAGGTTGGTTTTGTCACGCTGACTGTTGGAAGGGCTTCCATCTTTTAGAGAAGTTCTCTGTGGTGATTTTGGTGTGAGATCAACAGTGGTCTCTCTCTCTGAGGTGTCAGTGAGAGGACTACGAGCCGAGGTAGAATGAACTGAATTGTCTCCTGCAGAGGTCTGACTCAACTGTTGGTCACAGTCTTTATCTTTCGCTTCAGATTTCTCAGAACTAGAAAGTTTCAGGTTATCTGCTGATTGCTCTACAATCATTTCCATCTCTGCTGCTGCAGCTTCTGAATCACTGTTGCTTAACTCATCAATGATACACATCTCTTCATTGTCAGGCTGTGAAGTGTCCTCATGAAGACTTTGTTCAGCATCGTCCACTTGTTCATGATCTTCCTTGGGGAAACCAGGTTTCTTAATTGGTGAAACGGTAAGATTTAATGTTTCCATAAAACACAGTTTCCTGTTGGGACTATTTTCCTCCAAAGAGTTTTTCTCACACAACTTTGCTTCTTTGTCTGATCTTCTCAACACCTCACATGTCCTCTCCTGACCTTCCTTGCAGTGGCTCTCTTTATCTTGAGCCATAACTTTTTGGGATTTCTGCTTCTCTCTGTCACTGCTGTTCACCTTGTGCCCTCTGCTGATTTTTTCTTCACATTGTCTATCCCTCTTCTTCTGATAATCTTTATGTCTGTCACCTTCTCGCTCTTTTGAAGAACTGCTACAGTGTTCAGAATGTTTATGCAAGGAGTTTTTCCGGTCATAGGAATCAGACCTGCTTGTCTTGGTTTTTCTTTGCTCGTTTGAGCTGTGAGAAGTTCCATATTTATGGTCCGATGTGGATATTTTAGTTTTGTTTTGACTGCTGTCTTTTTTGTCATCAGAAGAAGTGACACCACCTAACATCTCTGGAGAAGAGGTTTTAGACACAGTGTAGACACAGTGATGCTTCTCAACATAGTGGCTAGATTTTTTATGTGACCTGGAGTTGTGCTTGTGTCCTGCATCTCTATTTTCTCTATGAGAGCGTTTCTTCTCAGAGGAATGACAGTCCTGGTGATCTGAATAACCCCTGCTGTGTCTGTTTAATGATTCAGGTAGTTTTTCTCTTCGACACTGTTCCTCTCTCTGTTTTGACTTGAAACTGTCTGACTCTGTCTTTCTGTCAGAATATCTTCTTGAATTTGAAAGTCTGGTCAAACCATCATTTTCTTTCCTGGAGGGCAGGGGTGGATCCCTGTGAGCGTAGTCTTCTGGAGGAGACAAAGTTGGTAGAGGAGGAAGAGGAGGAGGACTGGATGGTGGAGGAGGAGGAGGAGGACGGCTGGACTTAGGAGAGTTGCACAGTGGTAGAGGTTTGGATGAAGGAGGAGAAGGCCTGACTGGTGCTGGAAGAGGTGGCAGACTTTTGGAGTTATCTGGATCTTGTAGATTCTTTATGTGGTAGTGATGATAATGGTGACTCTTCTTTGACCTGGAGAACCCAAGCATATGAACATCACATTATATCAGCACAGCCTCATGCTAAAACATGCAATATAGGCTGCCGATATGAAATAAAACATACCACTGACTCAGTCTCTGAATCTCTGCGTCTTTTCGAGACACTTCTTGTTTGGCCGTTTGTAAAAGAGCAGAAATGTTCTTTTTCAGACGGTGGTTCTCCGTGTTTAACCCCATGTTCTGTCCATTAGAAAACACAGAGATACATCAGAGCTGATTCATTTATATGGGGGTGTGACAATCATTTTTGTGAGGCCTGGTGCACATGACAGTGTTTTCGTTTAGAACCGGAGACAAAGATCTGCATGCACACGGCACGTCACAGAAGCAACCACACGTGCACATGGATCCACCAAAGGTGTGAAAACTGCTGTTGTAACTAACACATGACAAGTAGAAGTTTTACTCAGAATTTTGGATTATAATTATAAACGTCAGATTCCATCTGCAACAAATATTTATATTAATTTTTTAAGCTGAAAGAATGAGGAAGTCATCAATAAATAAAATAAATAAATAGTGGATTGAGATGACTTTTCTGTGATTAGGCTCTATCCAAATGAAGTTGAACTGAACAAAAAAATAGGCTAAATAAATAAATAACCTGTAATTGCAGGCAATAAAAAAAATCTGATTTACTGACAGCTGGTTTGAATATTTAATCATCAAAGTCTTCAGTCATAACTTTTACAAAAGTGTTACAAGTAAGAAAAAAACGTGATATGATGTCGGCTGCAGCAGACGTCACGTCATCTGAACAGCAGCGCAAAACTAGATTTGAAACATTGGCAGCTCCACAGTGATTTGTTCACCATTCAGCGAAGGTAGGGATCCTCCTGGGTTATAATTTTGAGGATTATTTTTCCATATAAGGCTGCATCTGTTGTGTAAAAAAAGCATTTGACATACACCACTAAGCCCATTTTTAACATAATCCTAACTGAATCAGAATGAGATTTATTGCCATTGTTCATGTAGTACACAAACTAGGAATTTGTCTCGGTGCAATGCTGCAACATTAAACATGGAGTAGCACTAAAGATAAAAATAAAAAACTATGCATGCAATAAAATGTAGAATATGAATGAGTAATACTAATCTATGCAATTATTAAATATATTAACAAGCAGCAGATATTGTGGAGTTCCACATAGTGCAGTCGGCAGTGCAAAAAGAAAACAGTGATGATTGACATGAGTCTGGTTGAGCTGCTGTACATAGTGCACGAGAGTCAATAAGTCACTTAGCGTTCAGCAGTCTGATGGCAGAGGGGAAGAAGCTGTTCATGTGACGGGAGGTTTTAGTTTGAATGGACCGAAGTCTTCTACCTGAGGGGAGGGGGGCAAACAGTGCGTGTCCAGGGTGTGAAGGGTCAGCTATGATCCGACCTGCACGCCTCCGGGTCCTGGAGATGTACAGGTCCTGGAGGGATGGGAGCTTGCAGCCGATCACCTTCTCAGCAGCGCGCACGACGCGCTGCAGTCTTAGTCTGTCCCTGGCAGAGGCTCCTGCGTACCACACGGTGATGGAGGTGGTGAGGATGGACTCGATGATGGCCGTGTAGAACTGCACCAACATCTTGGTGGGTAGCTTGAGCTTCCTCAGCTGCCGCAGGAAGAACATCCTCTGCTGGGCCTTTTTGATGAGGGAGCTAATGGTCGGCTCCCACTTGAGGTCCCGGGTGATGGTGGTGCCCAAGAAGTGGAAGGAATCCGCAGTGGTGATGGGAGAGTCTGTGAGGGTAAGGGGGGCAGAGGGGCTGTGACTTTTCTGAAGTCCACGATCATCTCCACTGTCTTCAGAGCGTTCAGCTGCAGGTTGTTGTGGCTGCACCAGGACGCCAGCTGGGCCACCTCTCTCCTGTAGGCGGACTTGTCGCCATTGGAGATGAGCCCGATGAGGGTGGTGTCGTCCGCAAACTTGATCAGCTTGACAAACTGGTGGCTGGAGGTGCAGGAGTTGGTGTACAGGGAGAAGAGCAGGGGGTAAAGTACACAGCCCTGGGGTGATCCGGTGCTGATGCTAACAGAGTCTGAGACAGTCTTTCCCAGCCGCACATGCTACCTCCGGTCCGTCAGGAAGTCGGTGATCCACCTGCAGAGGGAGTCAGGCACGTTGAGCAGGGACAGCTTGTCCTGGAGCAGAGCGGGGCGGATGGTATTGAATGCAGAGCTGAAGTCCACAAACAGGATCCTGACGTAGGTTCCCGGGGAGTCCAGGTAAACTACTGTAAACTATAAACACATCAGGCTTAAAGTTTACTCACGGAGCTTTTACTTCTGTGAGAAATACAGAAATACAAGCGCCGTATTCATATTTCTCTGTGAGAAATAAATGCTCCTTGGTGCGTGGACTGGCTGACATCTGTTGTAAATTGGGGCTCTATCATGCTGCAGCCCTTTCTGCCTGTGCACACGGACACAGAAAATCAGCGCTGACAAAATCTCTCCACTCTGGAGACTGAATTGAGATCTCTACACTTTCACACCTCTAAATACCAGACGTAGTATGTACGGACAGCTAAACTGCAGACGAACCTCCCCAGGTTGGGGTAAAAATGTTGTGGTGTACACGGCCCCCTGACACACCCAGGACACATTCATGCTCATCTGTAATGAAGACAATATTATTATGTTAATGAGGTTATTTTGTCATTAATGTTGACTTTTGTTTAGACCAGCACCAATGCTGTCTGCTTCCAAAACTGGATTTTGTTCATGCGACATGACTAAGTAGTGACAGGGGGGTCATTGATCCTGGCTGGTCCACCAGGACAGAGGCTCCAAATCTGTGGTCTGGACCCCCCTGAGGGGGCAGCAGGGAGCTAGAATGGTCTATCAGAAAAAATGGACAACACTGCTCTATCAACAGACCAACAGCTGTGCTCCTTCAGATGTGGACAGAAACTGACAAAGATGAGATGAACATATGGTGCTGCCATCAAATTCAAGATTTGCTAATAATCCATTTTCATGAATGTGTCTCACTTCCAACATTTGATGTGTTTTGCAAATCAAGCGAACCACTATTGTATTTACATTAGAACATTGAAATGACTGCATTCCATTTTTTTTTTCCACAATATCTTTATTGAACCTTTTTTTTTTTTTTTAACAAACATGATACAAACAATCAAACACTAACACTAAAGTACTACAAAAAAAAAAAAAATACACTAAAAACACCAACAACCACCAACAAAATCAAGTCTTCAACAATGCTCCTCTGTTTAGTCTAGACAATCCAATACATAAGTATACATATTATGTTCACCAGTTTGGAATTTACAAGGTCCACACATATCATTCACCTTCTTCTTCAAGAGTTATGTTTAAATTTTTTACATAATCAATAAAAGGTCTCCATATATTCTCAAACACAATTTCCTTTGATTTCAGTATATATGTTATTCTTTCTAATGGAAGGTTTGTTAACATCTGTCTTAACCACTGAGTCACATCTGGTCTATGAGTCTTTTTCCATAATAGTGCAATACATTTTTTGGCATTAAGCAAACTGAGGTCTATGAATGTTCTTTCACTTTTATTAAAATTATGCTTTTCTGGGTACAGACCCAACAAAAAAGTTTAGGATTCAATATGATTTGTTTTGAGATTATTTTTTCAATTGTTACCCTCACCTCTTCCCAAAACATTCTTATTAATCTACATTCCCATAAACAATGAAATAGGGTTCCTTTACTTTCCATGCATTTTGTGCATGTATCTGGTATATTTTTGTTATATCTATTTAACTCCTCCGGTGTAACATACATCCGCATTAACCATTTGAAATGTATCAATTTAAGGCGTGCATTTATTGATTTGGTTTGAGCTTCTGTACAAGCCAATTCCCATTGTTCCTCTGAAATTTCAATTTGCAGATCTTCTTTCCAGTAGTTTAATCTTTTCAGTGAATTTTCACTTGAAGATAGTGTCTATGAGTTATAAAACTCTGAAATAATACCCTTTCTTTTACTATCTTTCATCATCATTTTTTCCAAGGATGAATAAATGGGTCGAGTGAGAGCTTTATTTTGATTTGATCGAATAAAGTTTCTAAGTTGAAGATATTTAAAAAAAATGTATTCTATTGAGATTAAATTTGATCCTCAGCTCTTCAAAAGACATTATGTTTTCTGCACATGGCAAATATAAATCCTGAATCTTTTGTATCCCTTTTAAATTCCATACTTTAAATACAGCGTCCGCTCTCCCTGGTTTAAAATATTGATTACCCCATATTGGACTAAATTGTGACAATAACTGTGGTTCTTTTAAATAGTTTTTAGCTTCAAACCATATTTTGATCATATGCTTTACAAATGGATTTTTAACTTGTTTTTGTAATTTTTTTGCCGAATCTGAGTATATGAATATGGGAAGAGGTAAAGGTAAATTGTATGATTCCATTTCAGTCCAGTGAGGGAGATCATTTGATGAAAAATAATATGTCATAGACCTCAGTTGTGCCGACCAATAATACAACATAAAATTTGGACATTTCAGACCTCCACGATCAAATGGTAAATATAATAAAGACAAACGTAATCTAGCCCTCCTGTTGTTCCATATAAATTCCACTAAATTTTTTTTTATTCTTGAGAATAGATCTAAAGGTGGTGATAAGGGAATGTATTGAAATAAATAAAGTATTTTAGGTAAAATATTACTTTTAAGTATATTGATTCTCCCGATCATCGACATTGGTAGTGACATCCATCTCTGAGTTAACTCATTGATATCTGACATTAAGGCTTCATAGTTGAAACTGGCGACTGATTCTAGCTTAGGCATAATTTGGATTCCTAAATATTTAAACTGATTTACAACATTGAATTGATTTACCTCAGGGGCTGGGTAATTTCTCTGGGTCTCATTTAGCATTAATATTGAAGATTTAGTTTTATTTATTTTATATCCTGATATTTCCCCAAAATTCTTTATTAAATTCAACAAGGTTGGAATTGATTTTTTTAGATTCGACATAAACAAAATTATATCATCGGCGTACAGGGAGATTTTATGTTCTGTTGGTCCAACTTTAATTCCATATATTTGTGAATGTAAACGTATCGCTATCGCTAAAGGTTCAATTGCCATAGTAAACAGTAAAGGTGAAAGTGGACAGCCTTGTCGACATCCTCTATTGATTTTTATTGGTTTTGAAATATTGTTATTTGTTAGGATTTCTGCTGTAGCATTATTGTATATTATTTGAACCCATTTTATGAAATTATTTCCAAGTCCAAACCTTTGTAGGACTTCAAAAAGAAAGGGCCATTCAACTCTATCAAAGGCCTTTTCGGCGTCCAATGATAGGAGAGCTGTATCCGGTGCTTCTTTATTAAAATAAATAATATTAAATAGTCTTCTTACATTATGGAAGCCTTGTCTACCCTTTATAAAGCCATTCTGATCTCGATTAATAATATTTGGTAAAATTTCTTGTATTCGTCTTGCTAAAATTTTACAGATTATCTTAAGGTCGGCGTTTAATAGGCTTATTGGTCTCATATTTTCACATTTATTAGAGGGCTTACCTGGTTTTGGCAGCAGTATAATTAAGGCATTATTTATGTATGATGGTAAATTATTATTTTGAAATGCTTCTAAAACCATTTCCAAAAAAGGTTTTATTAATTTATTCTTAAATTTTTTATAAAGGTCAACTGGAAGACCATCTGGTCCTGCACTTTTTCCTGATTTCATATTATCAATGGCTAGCCCAACTTCTTCTTGACTAATTTTAGACTCCAATATCTCCCTGTTTTCATTTGGAATACACGGTATAGATAGTTCGTTCAAAAACCCATTTAGTTTTGTTATATCAGATTCATTTTTGGTATCATATAATTTTTCATAGTAATCTCTAAAGGCTCTATTAATTTCTAAAGGATCTATAACTACCTGTCCGTTACTTATAATACTGGTAATTGGTGTTTTAATTTCCAATTGTTTAATCTGCCATGCTAATAATTTTCCTGATTTTTCACCTTGTTCATAAAAAGATTGTTTCAATCTTAGAAGACTCGAGGCAGCTCTATTCGCTGATTTTTTGTCGTATTCAGCTCTCAAAATCAGTAATTCATTCTCCAACCTTGGGTCACTTCCTGCATACACTTTTTCCTGAAGACTTTTTATTTTATGTTCCAATTTAGCTCTCTCCTCTCGAGTCTTCTTAGATTTTGATCCTGTATAACTAATAATATGTCCCCTAATAAAAGCTTTGAAAGCCTCCCACTTTGCACATGCTGATGTTTGTGTAGTATTGATGTCAAAGAACTCGTCTATCTGTTTTTCTATATACTTGACAAATTCCTCATCCTGAAGCACTGCATTCCATTTTTATTTAGATTTTAGATTTTTAGCGAGTGAGAAGCAACAATTTACCATTCCAAATTACTAGTTAATGTAAACCAAAAAATGCGTTATGATTCCTTTGAGGGCCTGGTCCTCAGTATTGGGCATTTTAGCAATTTTAGGTTAAACCCAATTTTAATTGCCATAGTTTATCATCCTCCTTCAGCCTACTCAGAGTTTTTATCCAAATTTACTGAATTCTTAGCAGATTTAGTGCTGAAATCAGATAGAATAATTGTAGTAGGGGGCTTGAGATGAGATGATGAGATTCAACTTTAATGTCATTACACATGTAATGCTTCAATATACATGTAGATGTAGATGGTGATTGCCTTAATATGGCATTTAATTCAATATTAGACTCGATGGGGGTTTCTCAGAAAGTAGGAAATTCTACCCATTATCTCCACCACACGTTGGACCTTGTTCTGACATATGGCATAGAAATACAAAATCTGGTAGTGTCTCCTCATAACCCTCTACTGTCAGACCATTGTCTATTAACCTTTGATTTTACTATTTTTGACTATTTGGCTCCTAAAGAAAAATATTACTACAGTAGATGCCACTCAGATGATGTTGTTACCAAATTTATGCAGATTGTTTCCTCTATGCCATGTGTCAACACAACGAAAATAAGCTATGGAGAGCTTGCTCCTTCTGTAATTGATAACATGGTGGATAGTGTTACAGCTTCTCTGCATCAGACTCTAGACATGGTGGCCCCCTCAAAAAAGAGAAAGTCTAATCAGAGATTTCTAACTCCTTGGTTCAACACAGAAACTCGTAGCTTAAAACAGGAGACTCGTCAATTAGAAAGAAAATGGCGCTCCACTAAATTAGATAAAATCTATTTAGCTTGGAGAAATCATCTTTTAATTTATAAAAAAATCTCTTAGAAAAGCTAGAACAAGTTAATATTCCATATTAATAGAAGAGAACAAGAATAATCCCAGGTTTCTTTTCAGCACTGTAGCCAGGCTGACAAAGAGTCAGGACTCTGTCAATCCTAGCATTCCCTAAGAGCTTACTAGTCAGGACTTTATGAACTTTTTCAATAATAAAATTTCATCTATCAGAGAAAAAAATCAAATCAGATTCTTCCCACCATTAACTTAAATACAGTAAGTACTACAACTCATTCAACTGATATCTGTTTGGATGAGTTTACTCCAACTGACCTTTTAGAATTAGATAAAATAATTTCTTCATCCAAGCCTTCAACTTGTCTTTTAGACCCTATTCCTACCAGGTTATTTAAAGAAGTCTTATGGGGGACCCATGCTGTGGTACTCATCTCAGACTGGAAGGAAGGGAGATGCAGTAATTTCCTCTGACGGAAGAGCATGGGGATTAAGGGGCTGGGGGACAAAAGGGATTGTGATGCGAGAATGAATTGTGATGCAGGACCTCAGGCAGCAGGGGTGTGTGAGTGTGGTAATATAAAACAGAGCCCCTGCTACAGAATGTTAATGTTTTCTGATTCTGAGAGATGTGAGAGAGTGAATAAAGTTCATCTGCTCTGAATGCTTGGCCTGGTCATTCCTCTCTCCACACTGGTGACTTTTGACAAATAATGGAACACGAGGCAAACACCCCGGAGATGACCCGGACAGGAAGTCCCAGCAACGCGTGCGCCATTTCGGTCAAACTACCAGACTTTTGGCTGCACAACCCGAAGTCTTGGTTCCTCCACACAGAGGCCCAGTTCGCGCTCTGGGGAATAACGGCAGATGACACCAGATATTACTACGTGGTCGCAGCGCTGGACGCTCGCACAACTCAGCAAGTAGCGAGCCTGCTCCAACAGCCCCCAGCCCGCAACAAATACGGGGCTCTCAAAACCGTGCTGACCCGGCGCTACACACTCTCGGACTGCGAGAGAGCGGAGAGGCTCCTGACGCACTTCGAGTTAGGAGACGGGTTGGATGTTGGCGTTGATGGGCACGGACGACAGGCATTTTCTATTTGCCCACCTTTTCCTCCGGAACCTCCCAATGGTGGCCAGAGCGGTCCTTGCCAACTCGCTGTTGCTGGCTGCACGTGACTACCGTGCGCTAGTCCAGGAGGCAGATTGGATCATCCTCACCACCAGAGCCCTCAGAGTGAACACGGCAGCGTCGGAACCCAGCGAGACGGCCAGCGGAAGCAAGGAGCCAGCGATGGTAGTGGCAGCGGGGTCCAGGAAGCGCTAGAGAGACACGCTCTTGCTCCTACCACCGCCGTTTTGAAGAGGATGCACACCGATGCGTGCCACCGTGCCAATTCAAGCGTTCGGGAAATGCCAGGACCAGCAGTCGGTAGCAGCTGCGACCGCTGGTGAAGAAAGCAAGCTGCTCTACGTGACAGACTCACGCTCGGGGAGAGGGTTCCTCGTGGACTCCGGCTCCCAAAAGAGCCTCATCCTGCCGTCCTACGCCGATCGGCTAGTGGGAGCTAGCGGCCCTGAGCTGACAGCCGCAAACGGCTCAGACATTAAGACTTTTGGTGAGAGGACACTGATTGTATCCCTGCACGGCCGCACATACCAGTGGACATTCGTCATAGCGGCATGCAGTTTCCCAATCTTAGGCGCTGATTTTTTGTGTGCACATGGACTACTAGTCGATGTTGCTAACAGACGCCTGATTAATCCAGTGTCTTTTGATTCTCTCCCCTGTACAGCTCGAGGAGCCAGGCCAACAACGCTAGCCAACGCCACAGCTCCAGGTGGTAAGTTCCACACACTGCTCACCCAGTTCCGAGCACTAACGGTCCCGACATTTTCAGTGGCCATCACTAAACACGGGGTGGAGCACTTTATTACCACCACCGGGCCGCCCGTTTTCGCATGACCTCGGCGCCTGGACACAGCTAAACTGGCCATAGCGTGCGAGAAGTTTGCCAACTTGGAAAGGCTGGGCATCATCAGACGATCAAACAGCCCATGGGCATCCCCACTAAATATGGTCCCTAAGGCTGAGGGATCGTGGCGACCTTGCGGAGATTTCTGCAGATTAAACAATGCCACAGCGCATGACCTGTGGCATTGCATGACCTGTGGCATTGCATGACCTTTTTTTTTTTTTTCCTCTATCCCCTCACCCTCCAGCCAGTCGCAGCAGATGACTGCCCCTCCCTGAGCCTGGTTCTGCTGGAGGTTTCTTCCTGTTAAAAGGGAGTTTTTCCTCTCCACCGTCGCCAAGTGCTTGCTCACAGGGGATCACCTGATTGCTGGGGTCTTTCTGCAACTGTGGGGGTTCCCCCCTACAGTTGATAGTGCTATGAGATGACTGTTGTTGTGAAATGGCGCTATATAAATAAAGTTGAATTGAATTGAATTGAATGACCGCTACCCCATCCCCCATATTCAGGATTTTTCCGTTCACCTTGCCGGGGCACGTATTTTTTCTAAGATAGACCTGGTCCGTGGTTACCACCAGGTCCCGATGCGTGTGGAGGACATACCTAAAACGGCAGTAATAACCCCATTTGGTCTGTTTGAGTTTTTACGCATGCCTTTCGGGTTAAAAGGCGTGGCGCAGACATTCCAATGCATGATGGATGCAGTGTTGCTCGATCTGCCGTTTGTGTTCGTCTACCTGGATGACATCCTGGTGGTCAGCGCGTCCGAGGACAAACACGTAACCCACCTCAGGACGGTTTTCCGGAGGTTAGAGGAGCACGGGTTAATAATCAACACGGCAAAATGCCAGTTCGGTGTGATGGGGATCGATTTTTTGGGACACCACATCTCACCAGAGGGCGCGATACCCTTGCCGGACAAGGTGCGCGCAGTGGCGAATTTTCCCCGGCCTCAGACGGTCAGGGCGCTGCAGGAGTTTTTGGGGATGGTTAACTTTTATAACCGTTTCCTCCCCCGCGCAGCCCAGCTCATGCAGCCATTGTACGCTGCACTCAAGAAACGGAAACCGGCGGACAGAGTCGACTGGACTCCTGAGCGGGAGCAGGCGTTCCCTGAGGTTAAAACAGCCCTGGCAAACGCCGTACTACTGGTGCACCTGGACCCGGCGGCTCGGATAGTGCTCACTACCGATGCCTCGGACGTGTCCATAGGAGCCGTCGTGGAGCAATGCGTCGCCGGTCTTGGCAGCTGCTCGCCTTTGTTAGCAGGGCTTTGCACGACAGTGAGCATATATACAGCGCGTTCGACACAGAGTTACTGGCTCTCCACCTGGCCATACGCCACTTCCAGTTCTGGCTGGAAGGACGCACCTTCACTCCGTTGGTGGACCACAAGCCGCTAACATATGCGATGGCCAAGGTTTCGGAACCATGGTTGGGCCGGCAGCAGAGACAGCTGGCCGTGATCTCGGAGTTTACGACTGACATTCAGCATGTGGCCAGTAAACTTAACGTGGTGGCGGACTGCCTCTCGCGCGCCTTAGTGGCCCCAGTCTACGTAGCAATAGATTACACGGTCATGGCCACGGAGCAGATCGGTGATTTAAGACGTGTGCGCACTCCAGTCTGGACCAACAGGGTTAAGGCTGGAGAGCAGGGTACTGCAAGACGGGCCCCCCCACAATCTGTGACGTCTCCACAGGACGCCCGCGCCTGGTGGTCCCACGCGCTTAGCGCCGCTGTGTTTTTGAGTCCATTCACTCCCTGGCGCACCCAGGAGTGCGCGCATCAGTCAAAATGGTGGGAGCGAAGTTCATCTGGCCGAGCCTGCGCAAACAGGTGAAAGAGTGGGCTGCAGCCTGCGTCGCGTGCCAACGAGGCAAAGTGCACAGGTACACAAAGGCCCCTTTGGAGTCGTTCCAAATCCCGGCTAAGAGGTTCGACCACGTTCATGTGGACCTCGTGGGCCCCCTCCTGCCATCGCAGGGGTTCACACACCTCCTGACAGTGGTGGACCGCACCACACGATGGCCAGAAGCAGTCCCACTAGCTTCCACCACATCTGCAGACGTGGCACACGTTTTTTTCACAACATGGGTAGCACGTTTTGGCACCCCTTCGGACATCACGTCCGATTAGGGACCTCAGTTTGTTTCCAACCTCTGGTCCACGATGGCCCGGAGCCTGGGTGTTGCAATTCATCGCACAACCGCGTACAACCCACAGGCCAATGGGTCATGTGAGCGTTTTCATAGGTCACTGAAACCAGCGCTCAGGGCTTCGCTGACGGATGCAAATTGGGTAGACAGGTTGCCGTGGGTTTTATTGGGGTTGCGTTCCGCACCAAAAGAGGATTTGGAGGCTTCCCTGGCGGAGCTTGTTTTTTCTCAGCCACTGTGGCTGCCCGGGGAATTTTTGCCAGATAATCCCACGCTGGACAACTGCCCCTCTCAGCGTTTGCAGCATAGTGCGGACACAGGCACGCTGCCCGGCCCACCACTGTTTTCCATGCGCTTTTGTGCCAAAAACCTTGAAGAATGCGGCGTTCGTGTTTGTCAAGCACGATGCCCACCACCCTCCATTGCGCCCATCCTACGATGGCCCGTTCAGAGTGCTGGAACCAGGGGACAAACATTTTTTGTTAGACTTGGGGGGTCGTCGGGAGAAAATATGCATAGACAGACTTAAGCCCACCTTTGTGGTGGCGGACGAGCAAGTGCTGTTGGCTCAGGCCCCTCGGCTTGGAAGACCCCCACTGAGAACTCCCCAGGTAAACGATTCATCAGAGCAGCCACATGGGCAAGTCGAAGGTTTCATCCCCCTTGCCATGGCCCACCCGCAGACAGACACACCCCCAGGAGCCCCCCACCGGCACAGCAGCGCCGCGGAGCCGATAAA
Organism: Pholidichthys leucotaenia; assembly: GCA_020510985.1. Lineage (NCBI taxonomy): Eukaryota > Metazoa > Chordata > Actinopteri > Cichliformes > Pholidichthyidae > Pholidichthys > Pholidichthys leucotaenia. The sequence goes on from CM035842.1 coordinate 159,844, forward strand.
CCCCCGTTACAGCAGATATGGGCGGAGACTGAAGCCAAAAGGACGTGAGGACTGAAACTCGGTCTGAGACTCTGGGGGGGCGATGTAGAGACTGGGTTAATCATCTCAGACTGGATGCAGAGGGTAAACGGAGAAGGACAATGGCTATGGAGATTAGGGTGAGGTAGCAGGAAGAAGGAGTTGGGGGGAGAAGGGATGAATGTATTGTGATGTGAGATGTCATGCAGATGTGAGATGGGCGGTTGGTATAAAAGGAGAACCCCTGGTGTATTAAGACATGCTTTTTCTGTGTATGACTGATGTGAGAGTGAATAAAATCGTCTGCTACATAAATCTGTTTCCGTTATTTACAATCTCCACAACGTAGTTTTATCTTATCTATTGTACGTTTTTATATTCTATGTACAGTGGGGCAAAGAAGTATTTAGTCAGCCACCAATTGTGCAAGTTCTCCCACTTTAAAGATGAGAGAGGTCTCCAATTTTCATCATAGGTATACCTCAACTATGAAAGACAAAATGAGAAAAAAAAAATCCAGAAAATAACACTGAAGGATTTTTAATGAATTAATTGGTAAATTCCTCGGCAAAGTAAGTATTTGGTCACCAACAAACAAGCAAGATTTCTGGCTCTCACAGACCTGTAACTTCTTCTTTAAGAGACTCCTCTGTCCTCCACTCGTTACCTGTACTAATGGCACCTGTTTGAACTCGTTATCAGTATAAAAGACACCTGTCCACAACCTCAAACAGTCAGACTCCAAACTCCACTATGGCCAAGACCAAAGAATCAGAATCAGAGAATCAGAATCAGATTTATTGCCATTGTTCATGTAGTACACAAACTAGGAATTTGTCTCGGTGCAATGCTACAACATTAAAACATGATAAGATAAAGAGATAAACTAAAAAAAAAAATTAAAGACTAAAACCATGCAATAAGTGTAGAATAATAAATAATAATAATAATAATAATAATAATAATAATGAGTAATACTAGTCACAGCAGTTTTAAATAAATTAGCAAGTAGCAGATGATGTGCAGTCGATAATGCAACAGAAAAACAGTGATGAATGACATGAGTCTGGTTGAGCTGCTGTACATAGTGCACGAGAGTCAATAAGTCACTTAATGTTCAGCAGTCTGATGGCAGAGGGGAAGAAGCTGTTCATGTGACGGGAGGTTTTAGTCTGGATGGACCGAAGTCTTCTACCTGAGGGGAGGGGGGCAAACAGTACGTGACCAGGGTGTGAAGGATCGGCTATGATCCGGCCTGCACGCCTCCGGGTCCTGGAGATATACAGATCCTGGAGAGATGGGAGCTTGCAGCCGATCACCTTCTCAGCAGTGCGCACGACGCGCTGCAGCCTTAGTCTGTCCCTCGCAGTAGCTCCTGCGTACCACACGATTATGGAGGAGGTGAGGATGGACTCGATGATGGCTGTGTAGAACTGCACTAACATCTTGGTGGGTAGCTTGAGCTTCCTCAGCTGCCGCAGAAAGAACATCCTCTGCTGGGCCTTTTTGATGAGGGAGCTGATGGTTGGCTCCCACTTGAGGTCCCGGGTGATGGTTGTGCCCAAGAAGTGGAGGGAATCTGCAATGGTGATGGGAGAGCCTGTGATGGTGAGGGGGGGCAGGGGGGTTGTGACTTTCCTGAAAGAGCTGTCAAAGGACACCAGAAACAAAATTGTAGACCTGCACCAGGCTGGGAAGACTGAATCTACAATAGGTAAGAAGCTTGGTGTGAAGAAATCAACTGTGGGACCAATTATTAGAAAATGGAAGACATACAAGACCACTGACAATCTCCCTCGATCTGGGGCTCCACACAAGATCTCACCCCGTGGGGTCAAAATGATCACGAGAACAGTGAGCAAAAATCCCAGAACCACACGGGGGGACCTAGTGAATGACCTGCAGAGAGCTGGGACCAAAGTAACAAAGGCTACATCAGTAACACACTACGCCGCCAGGGACTCAAATCCTGCAGTGCCAGACGTGTCTCCCTGCTTAACCCCTTGCACTCCGGGCAATTTTCCTAAAAATGCCAATAAAAAACGTGCCCAAAGTAAATCGAAAGCTGTTATTCAACCCTTTGCAGCATCTTCATGGGGTTGGTCTCATTTAAAAGAAAACACTTTGAATTTTTTGGCAAAAAAAACATAATCTCTCTAAGTGCTCCGGCCACTGAGTTACAGTCATCTAAACATACTGAACTTGAAGAAAATAAATTTGGACACGGTGTTTTTTTGGATACAAATGCTTGCAAATAACACACAGCTGTCCGATCCGGCTGGAAAATGCAACAGAAATGTAGAACCAAGTGTTATCAAGCTGAGGTCAAAATTTGGTAACAATACTACAAAAAATGAATATTTTACACAGCTTTGTTCTCAGGCTGTTCCCAGGCGTTTTGGAACTGTGCCAAATTGTGCCAAATGGCACAGTTTGGAAAAACGTCTGTAACTTTTGAATAATTCAATGTAGAATCTTCATTTTGGGCTCTAATGAAAGGTCACATTCAGGGCTGTGTGTGTGTGTGTGGGGGGGGGGGGGTTGCCCCCCCGCTACAAAAGACGGAGTTCGGCCCTCGCTACATGACGGATTACACTCCTTGCATGTTTTCACAGCGGCTCCCCCCCCCCGCTACTGTGTGTGTGTGTGTGTGTGTGGGGGGGGGGGGGAGTTGTCCCCCCCCCCTCGCTACAGAAGACGGCCATCGCTACATGACGGAATAGACTCATATGCGGACCGGGGGCGTTCGGACCGTGAACGCTCCCCCCCGCTCCTCTTCTGCAGCGGGGGGGGGGGGGGGGGGGGGCGTTCACAGTCCGAACACGGCAAATGAACCGTTTATTGCGGCGCACGAAGTACGAAGTGCGTGCGCCGTACGGTTGTAATTTACCGATCGGTCAAAAGTCATTTTTGGATTACAGTTTTCAGGGAGAAGTAATAATTTAGCTTATAACACCTTACCTCTTCACAGCAGCAGAGTCCTGGCGAACTTCTCTTCCCCATTGTCAGACGAATGCGACGCTGGTCCGCTCGTGGATCCCGATCAAAAGAATTCCAATATTGCGGTTTTGGCGAATGATTTACGACCTTTGTCGTCGGCCTCCGTCGGTCTATGATGACGGAAGAGAATCCTAAACGTCTCTTCTGCTGGAATGAATGCAGGTCCCACTTGTGGGTGTTCTCCATGCTGCTGGGTGAGCCTGGGTCTGTAGCAGGTTCGTCCAGCGTCCTTTGTTTTCATCAGCTGCAACAGTAAATATCTCTTCACCAGCCCGAATTTCTGTGCTTCAATTGGCTCCTGCATTCACAGTAGGCGGGTCCTCCTTCCTAGGTTTTCATTCATTGGCTCTTCATGGTTTCAGAAACCCAATTCAAGGCTCTTATTAGTCAAATGAGAGGTCAATCAGATGAACTAATCTGTTTGCGGCTGTGACTGCAGCTTTTTTTTTCAGTGGCGCTTGGAGGCCAGCACCATCTCCATCTGCACCATCATCAGTATATCATGCGTCATGCGTCCGAGCGCGCACGAGAGCGCCCTCATGCGCCCTAGGACGCAGAGACTTGCCCGCCCGCGGAACAACGGAGCACAAGTGGTTAAGCCAGTACATGTCCAGGCCCGTCTGAAGTTTGCTAGAGAGCATTTGGATGATCCAGAAGAGGATTGGGAGAATGTCATATGGTCAGATGAAACCAAAATAGAACTTTTTGGTAAAAACTCAACTTGTCGTGTTTGGAGGAGAAAGAACACCATACCTACTGTGAAGCATGGGGGTGGAAACATCATACTCTGGGGCTGTTTTTCTGCAAAGGGACCAGGACGACTGATCCGTGTAAAGGAAAGAATGAATGGGGCCATGTATCATGAGATTTTGAGTGAAAACCACCTTCCATCAGCAAGGGCATTGAAGATGAAACGTGGCTGGGTCTTTCAGCATGACAATGATCCCAAACACACCACCCGGGCAACGAAGGAGTGGCTTCGTAAGAAGCATTTCAAGGTCCTGGAGTGGCCTAGCCAGTCTCCAGATCTCAACCCCATAGAAAATCTTTGGAGGGAGTTGAAAGTCTGTGTTGCCCAGCGACAGCCCCAAAACATCACTGCTCTAGAGGAGATCAGCATGGAGGAATGGGCCAAAATACCAGCAACAGTGTGTGAAAACCTTGTGAAGACTTACAGAAAACGTTTGACCTCTGTCATTGCCAACAAAGGGTATATAACAAAGTATTGAGATGAACTTCTGGGATTGACCAAATACTTATTTTACCGAGGAATTTACCAATTAATTCATTAAAAATCCTTCAATGTGATTTTCTGGATTTTTTTTTCTTCTCATTTTGTCTTTCATAGTTGAGGTATACCTATGATTTAAATTGGAGACCTCTCTCATCTTTTAAGTGGGAGAACTTGCACAATTGGTGACTGACTAAATACTTTTTTCCCCCCACTGTACACACGTGGACAAAATTGTTGGTACCCCTCTGTTAATGAAAGAAAAACCCACAATGGTCATAAAAATAACTTCAATCTGACAAAAGTGGTAATAAATAAAAATTCTATGAAAATTAACCAATGAAAATCAGACAATGCTTTTGAATTGTGGTTCAACAGAATTACTTTAAAAAAACAAACTCATGAAACAGACCTGGACAAAAATGATGGTACCCCTAGAAAAGATTGAAAATAATGTGACCATAGGGACATGTTCAACCAAGATGTGTCCTCTAATTAACATCACAGGTGTCTACAAACTTGTAATCAGTCAGTTGGCCTATTTAAAGGGTGACAAGTAGTCACTGTGCTGTTTGGTGACATGGTGTGTACCACACTAAACATGGACCAGAGGAAGCAAAGGAGAGAGTTGTCTCAGGAGATTAGAAAGAAAATTATAGACAAGCATGTTAAAGGTAAAGGCTATAAGACCATCTCCAAGCAGCTTGATGTTCCTGTGACTACAGTTGCACATATTATTCAGAAATTTGACTGTAGCCAACCTCCCTGGACGTGGCCGCAGGAGGAAACTTGATGAAAAATGGAAGAGACGGATAATACAAATGGTAACAAAAGAGCCCAGAACAACCTCTAAACACATTCATGGTGAACTCCAAGGTCAAGGTACATCAGTGTCAGATCACACCATCTGTCGTTGTTTGAGCCAAAGTGGACTTCATGGGAGACGACCAAGGAGGACACCACTGTTGAAAACAAATCATAAAAAAGCCAGACTGGAATTTGCCAAACTGCATGTTGACGAGCCACAAAGCTTCTGGGAGAATGTCCTATGGACAGACGAGACAAAACTGGAACTTTTTGGCAAGGCACATCAGCTCTATGTTCACAGACGCAAAAATGAAGCAAACCAAGAAAAGAACACTGTCCCTACTGTGAAACATGGAGAAGGTTCTGTTATGTTGTGGGGCTGCTTTGCTGCATCTGGCACAGGGTGTCTTGAATCTGTGCAGGGTACAATGAAATCTCAAGACTATCAAGGTATTCTAGAGAGAAATGTGATGCCCAGTGTCAGACAGCTTGGTCTCATTCGCAGGTCGTGGGTCTTGCAACAGGACTGGTGGCTCAGTTGGTAGAGCATCCGCCCCACACCTGGGAGGCAGGGGTTCAAATCCCTTCCGGGTCATGCCGAAGACCATATAAAAGTGGAACTTCCTGCCATCCAGCTTGGTGCTCAGCAATAAATGGAATGGAGGAGGGAACTCTGTGGCGGCGCCTTGCATGGCAGCGGCCCTCTGATTCTGCACTTGGGGTGTGTGTGATTAACACAGTAGATAGGTGAAACACAATCTCGTTCTGCTGTACATGATTGGTTGTACGGCTGAATGACAATAAGGGTGATTTAATTTAATTTAAATTTAATTTAATTTTTAGGATAATGACCCAAAACACACAGCTAAAAACACCCAAGAATGGCTAAGAGCCAAACATTGGACTATTCTAAAGTGTCCTTCTATGAGCCCTGATCTAAATCCTATTGAACATCTGTGGAAGGAGCTGAAACATGCCGTCTGGAGAAGGCACCCTTCAAACCTGAGACAACTGGAGCAGTTTGCTCATGAGGAGTGGGCCAGAATACCTGCTGAGAGGTGCAGAAGTCTCACTGACAGTTACAAAAATCGTTTGATTGCAGTGATTGCCTCAAAAGGTTGTGCAACAAAATATTAAGTTAAGGGTACCATCATTTTTGTCCAGGCCTGTTTCATGAGTTTGTTTTTTAAAATAATTCTGTTGAACCACAATTCAAAAGCATTGTCTGATTTTCATTGGTTAATTTTCATAGAATTTTTATTTAATACCACTTTTGTCAGATTCAAGTTATTTCTGTGACCACTGTGGGTTTTTCTTTCATGAACAGAGGGGTACCAACAATTTTGTCCACGGCTGTATGTTTTTATGTCATATGGCTTGTGCGTATATTTTGCTGCATTTTTGTGTATGTGGATGAGATGTGTGTGCACTGATGCTTTTTCCACAAATGAAGTTCTTCACGGAATAATAAAGTTATTTGAACTGAACTGAAAGCTGATCAAAACCGTCATGTACTATAAATGAAGAAATGCTTGTTTACAACATATTCCTACTGACAAGCTCCGTTATGACTAAAAACCCATAACAGACCATTAAAGTGCCACGATCTATATATCATATATCCCTATACCATGATACAAGTTTTTGGTCACACCACTCATTAATAAGAACAGTAGCATTAGCAATAATACTCTGTAACAAGAAGGTTGAAAGACAACAGACCTGTAACTGCAGCTGCTCCAGTCTCATGTGTAACTCCTTTATACAGCTCTGAGCTGCTTGGAACCTGGACTTTAACTGCAGACACACAGGAAAGACGGAACTTTGAGAGTCACATTTTATTAAAGCACTAATTTCTGCCAAAACGCCAGGTGAATTTTTATTTCAATTTCAATGATAGATTACACTGAACGCCTCAAAACTTCATTTGAGAAGACAAAGGAGGGGGTGATGGCGATCAGACAACTTTAGATGCAGCATTTGTGTGTAAAAGACATTTTAGGTCATAGTGACGTATGTTGACATACAAAAGATCACAAAAGGTTTACAACTTATTTATAGTGATGGCAAGGTACACAGAGAAGCCCGAAGAGTGAGATGAAAACCTCACCCATACAGCATCAACTCACCAGGCTAACAACATGCCAACAGAATTTATTCATGAGACATGTGCAGAATTCATAATTTCTCAGTGACATGTGGAGGATTTGTATGCTGGGCTTTGTGGCACCTGTCAGGTAATGAGACAGTCTGCAGATTTCTGCAAAAACATCAACTCCGATGAAGATTCTCCTGATGAAACAGCATCTACTCAATGTGGTGAGCCTCCTTTAGCTGCCAATACTTTCAATAAATGACTTGTATGCTGACTGACAAACTAGGTGACCGGTACTCATATTACTGCTGTCCAGAGTGGAGGAACTGTGGAAATTAGGTTTGGATATAGAGACCCAAGGCAGGCAGGAAACCAACGACTGCAACTACCATGTAGTTTAATGACGTACAGCTCAATATCTGAATCTCTCGGTATTCTGAGGCCAGAATCATTCGTAGCACAGACCAGTTTTCTTGCAGCACGTGTGCATAGCCCTGTGGAGTCTCACCTCAGAGTATGACGACTCTTTGTGCTGCTGTTCCTCTGTCACGATTTCTTCATAGAGGTCCATTGACTCTTTTAACTGAGATCTAGCTGGAGAATGTCCCCCTGTAAAAGGAATAAATAACTAAATAAACTGAAATAAGATATATATAACAACTGTCCAAGCAGAAGAAAAGACTTTTACCTGTATTCCCATTAAAACCGACATCCAGGCCATCGTAGATGTCCACAGATTCTTCACTGACATCACGCATCCCCACTGGGAACATCATGGATGTGTTACACAGATATAATGAACAAAATTAAAACACTTATTAAGCAGTAATTTAAAGTATAATTGCATCTGAAGTCTCTCATTAATTTTCTTTTGTAGGAAATGTCTGCAGGGTTACTCTTAGGACTTTTACAGTCATTAAATCAGTACACTATGACAGTAAATATTAGCTAGAACTGAAGGAATTACAGCCTGAATATGAATGCAAAGGAGGAGTTTTTAACATATTAAACAACCCTGTAGAGCCAACCCATTTGATAATGTGAGTCAAAGTTTCTCTGAAAAACTACTGGGTCATGACAGAAAACTACTGGAGGCTCCTTACTTACCATCACTGGCCTCAATATTCTCCATCCTCAAATCAGGTGGTTTCTTCCCCTGTGGAATACCAACCAAAGTGGGAAACAAAATATATAATTATTAATATAATAGTCATGCATAAAGCTTCTCTATCCACCTAATGCCTGAAGGTGCTGTTGTAGAAACAATTATGGGGCCCATTTCCGGTTTCGGCAGAAGTAGTGTTAAATCAGTCAGCAAGAGTTGTGTAGTGGGGCATTAAAGTAGCGTTTTTAAAAGTGTTTTAAATTTGTTTTAATGTAGAGTCCACACACCTGTGTTGCAGTAGTGGCAGATAATTTCAGCACTTGAAGTTTTTGTATTTTTCAATGTTTTTGCGTAGTTCTGGTACTTGCTGCTGTTCGTGGTGTGAGGCTCCTCACAAATAAGCACAGCTAAATCTGTGGCTTCAACGGCAAATGTGTAGATCACGCACTGAAAACTAAGACTCTTGGTGTGATCGGTGGTACAGACACAACAGCAGCAGGTACTGTATGTTCTCACTTGTTTGAATGTCACAGATCTGACCTTTATATATGTCACCTGAAATCTGACCTTTATATATGTTTACTTCCTGCAATGCTGCGGGAAGTAAAATAATAAATAACAAAACAGTCACAATTTGCTTCCTAAGGCTTAATGATTTAAGAAAGATATCAAACAGGTGTTTGGTTTTTTTTGCATTCATTCACTGCCTTGGAACAATATGGACTTGATATCATCAGCTTCACCATTCATTAATTTTTAAATGATCACAAAATATATATCAACAAAATTCTGAACAATTGTCAGAAAAGGCCTCCAGTGGACTCACCCCCTGCAGGAGGGACCATGGGGGTCTGGTGCTATGTGGATCAGGTGGCGGTCGAATGTGAAGACCTTGGTGGTCTGATCCAAAGCTTCCACAACTGGCTTTTGGGATGTGGAGTATCACCACTCTGGTGGGGAAGGAGCCTGAGCTGGTGCATGAGGTTGAGAGATGCCGGCGAGATATAGTCTGCCTCACCTCAATACACAGCTCTAGTTCTGGAACCAGTCTCCTGGAGAGGGGCTGGAGCTTGGCCTACTCTGGAGTTGACCCAGGCAAGAGGCGACAAACAGGGGTGGGTATTCTTATATCCCCCCACCTTGCTGCCTCTATATTGGAGTTTTCCCCGGTGGACGAAAGAGTTGTTTCCCTGCGCCTTCGGGTTGGGACCATAATTTATGCCTATGCAGCAAACGATGTTTCAGAGTACCCACCCTTTTGGAGTCTGACTGGGGTGCTGAGAGTGCTCCTCTTGGAGACTCCATTGTCCTACTGGGGGAAATCAATGCGCACATGGGCAATGACAGTGAAACTTGGAAGGGGGTGATTGGGAGGAACGGCCTGCCCAATCTGAATCTGAGTGGTGTTCAGTTATTGGACTTCTGTGCTAATCACAATTTGTCCATAACGAATACCATGTTCAAGCATAAGGGTGTCCACATGTGCACTTGGCACCAGGACACCCTAGGTTGCAGGTCGATGATCGATTTTTCTCAGAAAGTAGGAAATTCTACTCATTACCTCCACCATACATTGGACCTTGTTCTGACATATGGAATAGAAATAGAAAATCTTGTAGTGTCTCCTCATAACCCTGTACTGTCAGACCATTGTCTGTTAACCTTTGATTTTACTATTTCTGACTATTTGGCTCCTAAAGAAAAATATTATTACAGTAGATGCCTCTCAGATGATGCTGTTACCAAATTTATGCAGATTGTTTCCTCTATGTCATGTGTCAACACAACGGAAATAAGCTATAGACAGCTTGCTCCTTCTGTAATTGATAACATGGTGGATAGTGTTACAGCTTCTCTGCATCAGACTCTAGACTTGGTGGCCCCCTTAAAAAAGAAAAAGTCTACTCAGAGATTTCTAACTCCTTGGTTCAACACAGAAACTCGTAGCTTAAAACAGAAGACTCGTCAATTAGAAAGAAAATGGCGCTCCACTAATTTAGATGAAATCTATTTAGCTTGGAGAAATCATCTTTTAATTTATAAAAAATCTCTTAGAAAAGCTAGAACAAGTTATTACTCTGCATTAATAGAAGAGAACAAGAATAATCCCAGGTTACTTTTCAGTACTGTAGCCAGGCTGACAAAGAGTCAGGACTCTGTCAATCCTAGCATTCCCTTAGAGCTTACTAGTCAGGACTTTATGAACTTTTTCAATAATAAAATTTCATCCATCAGAGATCAAATCAATCAGATTCTTCCCACAGTTAACTTTAGTTAACTTTAGTTACCCTACATAGTATGACTATGTACCCATACACATTGTCACCCTCCATAGCGACTGATATTGTCCTAGTTGTATACTGGAGGGGACCATTTGTGTAAGTCTGTTGCATCTTTTGCATACAGTACTATTAGGTCGTCACGTTTTTTTTTTTTGCTATCTCTGCAAGCAGCCGTGCTTAGGTTATACAGTCTGACAGCCCTAGGTAGGAAGGACCTGTGAAACCTCTCGGTCACGCACCTAGGATGATGTAGCCTACTGCTAAATGAGCTCCTCAGTGCGTTCAGTATGTCCTGCATAGGGTGGGACTCGGACTGCAGCAGAGACGAGTTTAGCCACCATCCTTCTCTCTCTCCTATCTCCTCCACTGGGTCAAGGCGTTGCCCCAGGACAGAGCTAGCTTTCTTGATTAGTTTGTTCAGTCTCTTCCTATCAGCTGCTGTAATGCCGTTGCCCCAGCAGACCACTCCAAAAGTGATGGCTGATGCCACCACCGTGTCGTAGAATGTCTTCAAGAGCACCCCTTGTACACCAAAAGACCTGAGCCTCCTCAGTAGGAACAGCCTGCACTGTCCCTTCTTGTAGAGTGCGTCGGTATTGTGTGACCAGTCTAGTTTATTGTTCAGATGAACACCCAGGTACTTGTAGGATGTCACCATCTCAATGTCTGTTCCCTGGATGTTTACTGGTGCTGTGAAGGGTTGTCCTTGCCTGCAGCAGTCCACCACCAGCTCCTTAGTTTTCCTCATGCTGATCTGGATGCAGTTCAGATGGCACCAGTCCACGAAGTCCTGGATAAGTCCTCTGTACTCAGCTTCATCTCCGTTGGAGATGAGGCCGACGATCGCAGAGTCGTCAGAGAACTTCTGTAGATGGCAGTGTGTTGTGTTGTGTGAGAAGTCCGCAGTATAAAGGGTATACAGGAAGGGAGCCAAAACCGTTTCCTGGGGGGCCCCCGTGCTGCCGATGATCGTGTCGGACACACAATCCCGGGTTCTCACAAACTGTGAGAACTTGATATATCTCAGAGCTTTTATTTGTTTACAGCGTTAGCATCTTGGCAGTGGAGCTAACAAATGGAGCTACTGTCTGCCAGGCCACTTTTTAAGGTCCTCTTCTCATCCCTCGATAGTCATGGGAAGTGGTATGATTATATTATTGTTTTTGAGGTGCAAAAGGCCTTGTTCCCACATTTGTGATGCCGAAGTCATTGTTTTGTAACAAGGAAAAGCATCCAGTTTCAGTGACAACTCCACGTTCTAAACTAGTACCGGAAGTTGTACCCATAATTCACACAAGGCATCATGGGGGCTAGGAATAAGGTGGATACTTCTAGCCAGTACTAATAAATTCCTAGCAATCAGGCTGTCCTAAAAACTCTATTGAAAGTCTCAAGCTACAGCACTGATGGGGATTAAAAAGAGAACTCATCAGTGGGAAACACTGCTGAAGCCAGTTATTTTACTTACCTAGAAAATCCTGAATGATCCTATGATCAGGGTTGGTCACTACTAGTTAACTGCTCTGAGTGATCTTTGAGATCAGATTAAGTGCTATATAAACACAGGTCCTTCTCCCTCATCATTAGTTTTAAATTAAGCTTCAGATGGTCCTTTTACAGAGAGGTTAGTGAGGGCTAACCAGGTTTCCTATTATACGATACGTGGCAGAATTCTTTCTTTAGCAGCACATTAAAGTTTGTCGACTGTCACCCTCGGTGTTAGTCTGGGTCCTCTTCATATTGTCCCCATTCTGGTCACAGAAGACTGAGCCTGAATCTGGTTCTGTCAGATGGTGTTGTTCTTTTAACACAGATTTTTGCCCCACTGTTGTCAAATATCTGCTCATAGGTTGGGATTGAGTGATATGGTCAAAGGTTGATATAGCGTAAACACAATTTTGGAAACATTATTTTAAGGTGAAAATCTTACAAAATGTTTCTTTAAAACAAATCTTACATATATCTACAAAATTAGTCTTGCAAATCTGTTACATTTTGTGTAAATTTTGTGCCTTTATCAAACTGCTACCGTTTTCTGGTGAATTAGTGAGATTTTTCTCCTAAATTTGCAGGGGTTTCTTTATGTGTAAATACTCATGCATACCTGTGCATGCCCGTAGAAACCAAGTATAAGCAAGTATTTCTGCGTGCCCGTAGGAAGCAGCTGTAAGCAAGCACGTCACCACTCGTTCAGTGATGCCTGCCTTTGATCTTTGATGATGTCATAGTGAGTCCGATGATCGTGAGTGATGCCTGCCTATGATTCCTACCTTTGATCTTTGATCATGTCATAGTGAGTCCGATGATCGTGATGCCCGTCTTTGATTGTTGGATGCCTGCCTTTCATCTTTGAATGCCATAGCGAGTTCTATGATCCGTGATGATGTCATAACAAGTCCTATGATCTTTTTGCGAGCCCTACGGTTGTGAGACACATGATGTCTATATGACATCATATAGACATCATAGGCACATCATAGGCAAATCCTATGATCTCTTAGCAAGTCCTATGGTCGTGACAGACAGACAGACACACAGAGAGATTTCTTGAATTATATAGGGTGTGTGTGTGTGGGGGGGGATCAAAGGCAGGCATAGAATAGTGATTCAAGAAAATCTGTGTGTGTGTGTGTGTGTGTGATCAAAGGCAGGCATCGCTCACGATCACAGGACATCAAAGCTCAAAGGCAGGCATCACTCAAGATCATAGGACTCGCTATAACATCAAAGATCAAAGGGAGGCATCACTCATGATCATAGGACTCGCTGTCTGTGTGTCTGTCTGTCTGCCTGTCACGACCATAGGACTCGCTAAAAGATCATAGGATCGCCTATGTGCCTATGATGTGCTCAAGAAAATCTCTGTGTGTGTGTGTGTGTGTGATCAAAGGCAGGTATCGCTCACAATCATACGACATCAACAATCAAAGGTAGGCATCACTCACGATCATAGGATTCACTGTCTGCCTATCACGACCATAGCTGAGTTTCCTCTGGTAACATTTCTCGGTGGCAGCCCGCATCGCCAGAAATATTACCACCACGCCAACAAGGAGATATGAATTTAAGAAAAATATGGGCTGCACGGTGGCGCAGTGGGCACTGTGGCAGCACAGTTTATCCTCGGCCGGGGGATCGCGGGGATCGTGAGATCGTGGGTTCGATCCCTGCCCCCAACCAACAGTGATCTGTGTGGAGTTTGCATGTTCTCCCCGTGTAGCGTGGGTTTACTCCGGGATTTCTCTGGTTTCCTCCCACATACCAAAAACATGCAGGTTAGGGATACGGGGCGCTTGCGCACGCAGCGACCGGCAGCTGGTGGCTTGTCACCAGACTGCAAAACAAATCTACCTACGGGTACAAAATAAGTAATAAAAAAAAAAATAAGAAAAATATACAGTACGAAGCAATGACTTTCCGCAAACGCGCACACAAACAACGCGCGTGGCCGTCCTCCGCGCAGAGTTTAGAAGCGCCCCGCCCACACAAGCTTTCCAGTCAGTCAGAAAACGAGAACAAAAACATACATGAATTATACATACATACTTTCTTTCACAGCGGCAGCAGCATCTTCGTGGAAAAGGAGTAAAAACTGTGAAGTCAAACAGCAGAAATGGACTCTATATTTGAAGAGAAACTTTGTGAAGAAGTCCGCTGTTTCTTTGTTAGTGAAAATCCTGGTGCACCTTGGCGCTACCTATTGGGCAGGAGTGAAACTACAAATGATGGTTGTGCACATGCGTCAACCACTTGGCTTCGGTAGATGAAAAAAGTGAACATGAATGAATGAATGAATGAATAAATCTTTATTTTGGATGGATTAAAAGTAAAGACTAAAAAAGAAAGAATAATATAACAAAGGGGGAAAGAAAATCCAACAAGGTCAAATTAGACAATAACTCCTCGGATTGTACAGTTCAACATAAGTTATCCGAAATGGGTGATGGCTGAAGCCGCAGCTTATATTGCCCACCCATATTCTATCCAAGAATTCAAAAGGAAAACAAAACAAGAGCGATTACAATTCAGAACAAAGCTAAGACAAAATGTGACAAAAAACTAAGCTACAACACAACACAGACTGGATATGACAATCCTGATGTGATTTTACATGTCATCTTGTATATACTGTATGTTTGGAGTATTTCTTCCTTTAGTTTTTGTTTAAATTGTCCAAGTGTTGTTCATGATTTTAATTCAGGTCCAAAATCGTTCCATAATCTGACTCCTTGCACTGAAACACAGTGTTGCTTGGTGGTAGTTCTCACTGAAGGTTTTTGAAATATACATGTTCCTCTGAAATGATATTGTTTCTCCCTTATTTGGAACAACTTTTGGATATTTGCGGGCAGTGATAGATTCTTCACTTTAAACATTATTACTGCAGTTTTAAAGTCAACCAGATCTTTCAACTTGAGAGCTTTTAATTTAAGAAAAAGTGGGTTTGTTGGTTCCCTGTAAGCAGCTTTGTTTATTATTCTAATAGCTCTCTTCTGAAGCATAAAGACTGGATATATGTTTGTTTTATATGTATTTCCCCATACTTCAGTACAATATGTCATGTATGGGAGTATTAATGAATGATACAAAGTATATAATGTGGGTTGATTCAACAAATAATTCACTCTGTGTAGTATTGCAGTTAATTTAGATATTTTACCTTTAATATAATTAATATGTGACTTCCAACACAGTTTATTATCAGTTATTACTCCAAGAAATTTAGTTTCGGATACCCTTTCAGTCTCTACACCATTTACACTGAGTTTAGATACTAAGTTGTTGTGGTGGTTGTTAAAAACTATAAATTTTGTCTTACTTAAATTGAGCGTTAATTTGTTTGAATCAAACCACAGTTTAAGCTTTCCTAATTCCTTTTCGAGTGTATCCAGAAGTTGTTCCAAATTGCTTCCACTGCATAGTGTCATCGGCAAACAATATTAAAATCCATTTTTTCCGAAACTTTACATATATCATTTATATACTGTGGGGCAAAAAAGTATTTAGTCAGCCACCAATTGTGCAAGTTCTCCCACTTAAAAGATGAGAGGTCTCCAATTTTCATCATAGGTATACCTCAACTATGAGAGACAAAATGAGAAAAAAAAAAATCCAGAAAATCACACTGAAGGATTTTTAATGAATTAATTGGTAAATTCCTCAGTAAAATAAGTATTTGGTCACCTACAAACAAGCAAGATTTCTGGCTCTCACAGACCTGTAACTTCTTCTTTAAGAGGCTCCTCTGTCCTCCACTCGTTACCTGTATTAATGGCACCTGTTTGAACTCGTTATCAGTATAAAAGACACTTGTCCACAACCTCAAACAGTCAGACTCCAAACTCCACTATGGCCAAGACCAAAGAGCTGTCAAAGGACACCAGAAACAAAATTGTAGACCTGCACCAGGCTGGGAAGACTGAATCTGCAATAGGTAAGAAGCTTGGTGTGAAGAAATCAACTGTGGGAGCAATTATTAGAAAATGGAAGACATACAAGACCACTGATAATCTCCCTCGATCTGGGGCTCCACGCAAGATTTCACCCCGTGGGGTCAAAATTATCACGAGAACGGTGAGCAAAAATCCCAGAACCACATGGGGGGACCTAGTGAATGACCTGCAGAGAGCTAGGACCAAAGTAACAAAGGCTACATCAGAAACACACTACGCCGCCAGGGACTCAAATCCTGCAGTGCCAGACGTGTCCCACTGCTTAAGCCAGTACATGTCCAGGCCCGTCTGAAGTTTGCTAGAGAGCATTTGGATGATCCAGAAGAGGATTGGGAGAATGTCATATGGTCAGATAAAACCAAAATAGAACTTTTTGGTAAAAACTCAACTTGTTGTGTTTGGAGGAGAAAGAACACCATACCTACTGTGAAGCATGGGGGTGGAAACATCATACTCTGGGGCTGTTTTTCTGCAAAGGGACCAGGACGACTGATCCGTGTAAAGGAAAGAATGAATGGGGCCATGTATCGTGAGATTTTGAGTGAAAACCTCCTTCCACCAGCAAGGGCATTGAAGATGAAATGTGGCTGGGTCTTTCAGCATGACAATGATCCCAAACACACCACCCGGGCAACGAAGGAGTGGCTTCGTAAGAAGCATTTCAAGGTCCTGGAGTGGCCTAGCCAGTCTCCAGATCTCAACCCCATAGAAAATCTTTGGAGGGAGTTGAAAGTCTGTGTTGCCCAGCGACAGCCCCAAAACATCACTGCTCTAGAGGAGATCTGCATGGAGGAATGGGCCAAAATACCAGCAACAGTGTGTGAAAACCTTGTGAAAACTTACAGAAAATGTTTGACCTCTGTCATTGCCAACAAAGGGTATATAACAAAGTATTGAGATGAACTTTTGTTATTGACCAAATACTTATTTTACCGAGGAATTTACCAATTAATTCATTAAAAATCCTTCAATGTGATTTTCTGGATTTTTTTTTCTCATTTTGTCTCTCATAGTTGAGGTATACCTATGATGAAAATTGGAGACCTCTCTCATCTTTTAAGTGGGAGAACTTGCACAATTGGTGGCTGACTAAATACTTTTTTACCCCACTGTACATATTGAATAACAATGGCCCCTGAACCCTGTGGGACTCCACAAGTAACCTTCAGTAACTGTGAGTTTTTGTTACCAACACATACATACTGATATCTATTCTTTAAGTAACTACATAACCAGGACAGTGCTACTCCCCTAATACCACAATTTTGTAGTTTCTTTAATAATAAATTATGATCCACTGTATCAAATGCTTTTTTAAGATCCAGGAATACTCCAACTGAATACTCTTTATTTTCAATGGCAGTTGATATTTTTTCTATAAATTCCATTAGAGCAAATGCAGTTGTCCTCTTGTGTCTGAACCCATGTTGCTGCTCACACAATAAATTATTCTTCATTATGAAGTTGTCAATTCTCTTACAGAATATTTTTTCAAGTATCTTGGAAAATTGCGGCAATAGTGAAATTGGTCTATAGTTTGAAAGTTCCCCTCTGTCACCCGTCTTGTATATCGGAATTACTTTAGCTATTTTCATTGCATTGGGAAATATACCCGTTTGGAGAGACAGGTTACAGATATACGTCAGTGGTTTCACTAAGCATTCAATAATAGTTTTGACTAAGAGCATGTCAATATCATCACAGTCCGTAGATGTTCTACTTTTAAACGATTTAACAATTTCAATGACCTCTCTCTCGTCTGTGTTCTTTATGAAAATGGAGTCTTTTACAGCAGTTTTTTTGCTTATTGTATCACCCGTAGGTGCCGTAATGGGTATTTCTGTCATCACCCGCAGCTCACGGGCCTCCACTCCAGCTGCGCGCACACCTGCTCCTTGTTAGGCGCAGCTATTTATTCCATCCTGCCCCGAGCTGCAGCCTGGAGTCGTCTGTCTCCCTGCGTAGTCAACTCAGCAACTTCCTTCTCATCAGGCCTGCTGACGACTCATCTGACACGTAAGCTGTCTATATTGTCTTACCTTCTCCCGTTCAGACTTCCCCTGTGCACAGGTGGATTCCTTGGCGGCGGACTTTCTCCTCCTCGTCACGCTGCTCCTCTACCTCGCTGCATCATCCCGGACGCACAGCAGGACGCTGTCTTCCAGGCTTGGAACTTGCCAACGCCAGCCACCGCGCCGCAACAAGTAAGCACAGTACATCCTCACTTTCCCATGTGGTTGCCCAGCTAACCCCTGCTCTCCTCTCTTATAGAGTTGCCTGGCCGTACAGCGTACTGCTCTGTCCTGACTACATCCTCCACCCACATCACACTCATATCTCACATACACGCATCCATACACAAACACTGCTGAAAATAAAGCTTTCAAATCTGTCTGAGCCTGCGTGCGTGTTTCCTGGGCTGAACAATATGTCAGTATGGCTCCAGCAAAGCGGCCCAGCGGACAGCGGGCTCGCACGCCGTTTTTCCACCCTCGAGGCTCGGGTAGACATGATGGCTCATCAGCAGCAGGTTATTTTGAACCAACTTACCTCAATTACTAATCGGTTAGACCGCCTGGACCCCCCACGGGCTTTCCCTCCGGGTCCTCTTGGCGTTGCAGCTCCGGGTGCCTCCACGGCCGGCCAGCCTAGCTCGGGAGCGCCTACCCACCTCACACCTATTCCAACTTCTGCTCGCTTCAACGGGAAACTCGGTGGAGCAAAGGGGTTTATCCTGCAGTGTGAGTCTGTGTTCCTGCGCATTCCCGGGGATTTTCCCTCAGACCATAGCCGAATCGGGTACATGGCTAACCTTCTCGAGGGGCGAGCGTTAGCTTGAGCTTACGCTGTAATGACGAAGCCCAGCTACGCAAACCTCTCGTATGACCGGTTCGAGCGGGACTTCTTAGAGGTCTTTGACCATTCCCGACTCGACAGCGTCCTCGCGGACCGGCTCCTCGGTGTCCAACAGGGAGCCCGGTCCGCGGCGGAATACGCGGTCGACTTCCGGGTGGCAGCGGAGGAGGTGGGCTGGGGAGAGGCTTCTCTCTGCAGCATTTTCCTCCGTAGCCTCAATTCTGGTCTGAGGGATGAACTAGCTGATCGGGATCTCCCAGGGCGACTCTCTGAGCTGATCTCACTCACGATTAGCCTGGACAACAGACTGCGTGAGCAGGCTGCGGAGCGGAAGTCTGTCAGCCGCTCGCGCGGAGCTTCCCTCCGCCCAACTCAGTCGCGCCCCCTGGCGTTACCAGCCCCGGAGTCTGCCGATGAACCAGAGGACGTGGCCATCGGGTGCACTAGGCTCCCTCTAGCGGAGAAACAGCGCCAGCGGGAACAGGGTCTCTGCATGTACTGCGGAGATGACCGGCATCCCATGGAGCTGTGACCGGTGAAGCCAAACGGGGAGGTCCGCGAGTCACTATAGGGGGCCTCGCGGACTCTAACCGATCCAATCCCCTATCTTCATGCACACTGCCCATACGTTTCTGCCACAACTCCACCGGGCATTCCACACACGCACTGGTGGATTCTGGGGCAGAGCAGAATTTTATTTCTAAGAGCCTGGCAACCCGTTTGGGCATACCCTACCAACTGCTGCCTAACCCCCTGAACTTGGTGACGCTCTCACGCTCTTCTCTGGGCACAGTTACACATCGCACTAAGCCAGTTCCCATCATCGTCTCCGGCAACCACTGGGAGGATCTGTCCCTCTACGTCCTGCCCTCCTTGTCGGACCGTGTCATTCTGGGTTACCCCTGGCTGCGGCTGCATAACCCTGTCCTGGATTGGAGAACCGGCAGCGTCCTGTCTTGGAGCACCTTCGGCCTGCGCTCCATCTTCCTCTCTGCCGGCTCCGGTCTCTGAGCCCCCGGACCTGACTCTGGTGCCGCAGGAGTTCCATGACTTGGGGGCAGCCTTCACTAAGTCCAGAGCCTTGTCCCTTCTGCCGCATCGACCCTACGACTGTGCGATTAACATCCGCCCGGGGGCCCCCCTGCCATCTGGCCGCCTATACAGTCTCTCTGCACCGGAACGCGAGGCGATGGATACTTACATTAAGGAGTCACTCAGCGCTGGGATCATCCGCCCCTCCTCGTCCCCGCTTGGCGCGGGTTTCTTCTTCGTGGGTAAGAAGGATGGGTCCCTACGTCCCTGTATTGACTTCAGAGCATTAAACGACATCACGATTAAGGACCACTACACCCTGCCGCTCATGGACACTGCTTTCCACTCCCTCGAGGGGGCGACCTGGTTTACCAAGCTTGACCTCCGCAGCGCCTACCATCTCGTTAGGATCCGGGAGGGAGACGAGTGGAAGACAGCCTTTAGGACACCCAGCGGCCACTTCGAATATCTTGTGATGCCGTTCGGGCTCACCAACGCGCCTGTCGTCTTCCAGCGCCTTATAAACGACGTTCTGCGGGACTTCCTGGGAGTTTTCATCTTCGTTTATCTCGACAACATACTCATCTTCTCCAGATCACGGGAGGAGCATCAGGCCCATGTGAGGCGGGTCCTGCAACGTCTACTGGAGAACCGCTTGTTCATCAAGGCAGAGAAGAATGAATTCTACGCCCAGACCACCTCCTTCCTGGGGTTCGTGATCTCCCACAATCAGATCCTCCCCGACCCCGCTAAGGTTAAAGCAGTGGTCGAGTGGCTCACGCCTACCTCTAGGAAGCAGGTGCAGCAATTCATCGGGTTCGCTAATTTCTACCGGCGCTTTGTCCCCAATTACAGCACCATCGTTGCCCCCCTGACCCGCCTCACGTCATCGAAGGTGCCCTTTCAGTAGTCTGAGGAGGCGGCTACCGCCTTTAAGACTCTCCAGGCGGAGTTCTTGTCCTCCCGGGTCCTGACCCAGGTTGATCCCGCACTTCAGTGTCTGGTGGAGGTCGACGCGTCTGACACGGGGGTGGGAGCGGTGCTTTCCCAGCAATCACCGGTGGATGGTGTCAAGCGGCCCTGCGCCTTCTTCTCCAGGAAGCTATCAGCGGCAGAGCGAAATTATGACGTCAGCGACAGGGAGCTCCTCGCGGTCAAGCTCACCCTACAGGAGTGGCGTCACTGGTTAGAGGGGGCAGCCCAGCCTTTTGTGGTCTGGACGGACCATAAAAACCTCGAGTACTTGAGGTCAGCGAGGCGCCTGAATGCCCGCCAGGTGCGCTGGTCCCTATTCTTTACTCGCTTTAACTTTACCATCACGTACCGTCCAGGCTCGAAGAATGGGTTGCCCGACGCCCTGTCCAGACAATTCGCCCCAGAAGGTCCGGAGAAGTCCGAGCATACCATCCTGCCCGATTCGTGCGTCGTGGGGGCGATTACATGGTCCATCAAGGACAAGATTCTGAAGGCTCAGGAGGCGGAGCCGAATCCCGGCGGGGGGCCGGAGAGGAGGCTTTATGTTCCTTCGGCGGTTCGGGGAGAAGTGATCCACTGGGCCCACACCTCCAAGCTCTCCTGTCACCCAGGCATCACCCGCTTGGTGAGTTGGCTGCAGCGCTTGTTTTGGTGGCCGGGACTTCAGAAGGACGTTACCAACTATGTCCGGGCCTGTCCCCAGTGCACTACTGGCAAGTCCCAGAATTCTCCACCTGCGGGTCTACTCCAGCCCCTGCCGGTTCCGGGCAGGCCCTGGTCACAAATCGCCATTGATTTCATCACCGGACTCCCTGTCTCTAACACCTATGACACGGTTCTGGCCATTGTGGACAGGTTCTCCAAGGCCGTTCATTTTGTGCCTCTTTAGGGTCTTCCTTCGGCGCGTGAGACGGCCGACCTCCTGGTCCAGCATGTCGTCAGGCTGCATGGGATTCCGCTGGACGTGGTCTCGGACCGGGGTCCACAGTTTGTCTCCCAGGTTTGGAGGAGCTTCTGCAGCGCCTTGGGGGCTACAGTTGGTCTCTCTTCTGGTTATCACCCCCAGTCTAACGGGCAGTGCGAGCGCACGAACCAGAAGTTGGAAGCCGCCCTGCGCTGCGTAACATCATCCAACCTTTCGTCCTGGAGCTCCTACCTGACCTGGGTGGAATATGCCCATAACTCGGCCCGGTCCACTGCTACTGGGGTGTCACCTTTTCAAGCGTCCTTGGGGTATGACCCCCCTGTTTTCCCTGAGCAGGAGGGTGAGCTGGCCGTTCCCTCTATCCAGGCGCACATCAGGCGCTGCCGGAGCGTGTGGACCAAGACCAGAGACGCGCTTTTATGCACAGCGGCGCGCAACAGCTCCACCGCCAATCACCACAGAAGGCCGGCTCCTGCCTACCAGGTGGGTCAGCGGGTTTGGCTCTCCTCCCAGGACATCTGCCTAAAAGGTGAGAAGAAGAAGTTGGCACCGAGGTTCCTTGGCCCCTTCACCATCTCCAAGATTATCAACCTGGTGGCTGTGCGTTTGGCCCTCCCCCCCCCCCACTTCGTGTGTGTCCCACTTTCCACGTCTCTAAGATCAAGCCTGTCCTTTCCAATTCACTCTGCCCTCCTCCTAGGTCCCCTCCTGCGCCTAGGATGATTGACGGTGACCCGGCGTGGGGTGTTACCGCCATCCTGGACTCCCGGCGTCGGGGTCGTGGGCTGCAATATCTGGTGGATTGGGAAGGTTATGGTCGGGAGTGGAGATCCTGGGTGCGCTCTTCGTGGGTGTTGGATCAAGACCTCATCGCGGAGTTCCACCGGACACACCCAGGTAAGCCAGCGCCAGGAGGCGCTGGTGGGGGGGGGAGTACTGTCATCACCCGCAGCTCACGGGCCTCCACCTCAGCTGTGCGCACACCTGCTCCTCGTTAGGCGCAGCTATTTATTCCATCCTGCCCTGAGCTGCAGCCTGGAGCCGTCTGTCTCCCTGCGTACTCAACTCAGCAACTTCCTTCTCATCAGGCCTGCTGACGACTCATCTGACACATAAGCTGTCTATATTGTCTTACCTTCTCCCATTCAGACTTCCCCTGTGCACAGGTGGATTCCTTGGCGGCGGACTTTCTCCCCCTCGTCACGCTGCTCCTCTACCTCGCTGCATCATCCCGGACGCACAGCAGGACGCTGTCTCCCAGGCTTAGAACTTGCCAACGCCAGCCACCGCGCCGCTACAAGTAAGCACAGTACATCCTCACTTTCCCGTGTGGTTGCCCAGCTAACCCCTGCTCTTCTCACTTCTTCCGGCTTTCAGAGAGAGCAGACGCTTTTCTCCTCCTCTCCTCTCCCTCCTACTCCCTTACTGATCCCAGCTTGCTGTGTCCTGTCTGTGTCGCTCTTCTTCTGGCTGAATCTTAATCCAAACGGAAAATTATGGATTTGGTAAGCTGGGCTTTAAATGCGAATGACACCACCTTAAAAGAAAATCGGGCCAGGGGGAGCCCAAGTGGGGAGACTCATGGACAATTGGGAACTCATGTGTCTGTGTGATTCGACTGGAGATGCGGAAGACATCTGTTTGGCTTATGATCACAGGATTTCTACTTTGGCTTTGGAGTTTCCTGATGTATCAGAAATTAAAGAAGTTGGGAGAGCTGATCAAAATGCGGACCCGGCAAAGCTCCTTCAACAATTCGACCAGTTGGGGAGTGCACTGACAGCGGCAAATGGTGAACTGAATGGTGGCTGATTCAGTAGGTGGAATACATCTTGGAGTCGCTGGTGCTCTCCAGGGAATGATTTTAAAGCCTGTATATGGAAATTATGAAGCACAGAATCGCATGAGAGATGAAAATTTTATGCTCTGAGTGAACTGTGCCTATTAGACCTTGATTCGGCGCCCTGAAGATTACATTCCTCCTGGAGGATGATAAGGCAGAAGAGAGTTTGCTTCTTGCTTCTCCCTAACATAAACATCTGGTGCGCAGTAATCTGATCTCTCAAGGACAGCGTTATGTGACCAGCATCGGGTTTACCATCGGACATGCACTGAGAGAATGGGCTGGGCTGCACGGTGGCGCAGTGGTTTAGCACTGTGGCAGCACAGTTTTACCCTCGGCCGGGGGACCGCGGGGATCATGAGATCGTGGGTTCGATCCCAGCCCCCGACCAACAGTGAGCTGTGTGGAGTTTGCATGTTCTCCCCGTGTTGCGCGGGTTTACTCCGGGATTTCTCCGGGATTTCTCCGGTTTCCTCCCGCACACCAAAACATGTAGGTTTAGGGCGCTCGCGCACGCAGCGACCAGCAGCCGGTGGCTTGTCACCAGACTGCAAACCAAGTCTACCTACGGGTACAAATAAGTAACAAAAAAAAAAAGAAAAAAAAAAAAAAGAGAATGAACTCTTGTGGACATGCTATCTATGTTTAGAGGACACTAAAGACATAACATCTAAACGTTGCTCAGGGAGGATTTTTGCTGTTCACCAGTAACTGATAACTGATACACACAGTGCATACAACATTACATGACTGATACACATACACTGACACACACTTACACTGTCTCTCTCAACTTTTGCTCCTTTGTTATTGTGTGATCTGTATTGTCTGCTAATTGTGCATTAGAGGGTTTTTTTTCTATGTAATCACAATTTTGCTCATACGAGCTTTATTTTGATTAACTATGTTTTTTCTCTCTGCCCATTGTGTCATTCCCCCCCCCCATTCCCCTCTTTACCCTCCACTGTATGACAGGCGCCTTGCATGGCTGCCGCGTCATTGGGAAGCGCTTATCGAGCGCGCCCAATGACAAGTCAAATTCCTCGTATGTTTACATGTAAACATGCTTGGCAATAAAGCTATTCTGATTCTGATTCTCTCCTCTCTTATAGGGTTGCCTGGCCGTACGGCGTACTGCTCTGTCCTGACTGCATCCTCCACCCACATCACACTCATATCTCACATACACGCATCCATACACAAACACTGCTGAAAATAAAGCTTTCAAATCTGTCTGAGCCTGCATGCGTGTTTCCTGGGCCGAACAATATGTCAATTTCTTGAGCCAAATTAGGACCAATGCTAACAAAAAAGTTATTAAATTCATCTACAGGTGAAACTGCATTCACACTGAGTCGTTCTATTATTTTTTGAAAAATTGGTTGGGTAGCTTGTATTTCTGTTTTCATTTCCAAGAATATTGTTAAGTATTGTCCATGTATTTTTAATATTGTCTCTGTGTTTCTCCAGTTCTTTACTGTAATAGTCTCCTTTACCACATCTCATTATATATGTTAACTTATTTTTGTATGTTTTATACTGCTGCTCTGCTTCTTTTGTCCTTTTCTTTAGAAAAGCTTTATATAATGATTTTTTTCTTTTTACACGCCTTTTGTAATGCTTTGGTTAACCGTGGCGTGTCGACAAACTTCTGTTTAAGCTTTTCCTTTACTAATGGACAATTTTTTTCATAAAGAGTGATTACGATGTGATTTGACATCAAACTTTCAGTTTGGATGCAGTTACTCTTTCTCTTAATAGCTCTGTGAGGAACCTTGGAGTTATTTTTGATCAGGATTTGTCCTTCGATTCACATATTAAATTTGTTTCTAAGACTGCCTTCTATCATTTGCGTAATATTGCCAAGATTAGGAGCATCTTGTCTCAGAGTGATGCTGAGAAGCTGATCCACGCTTTTGTTAGCTCGAGATTAGATTATTGTAATTTTTTTATTATCAGGCTGTCCTAAAACATCTTTAAAAAGTCTTCAGCTGATCCAAAATGCTGCAGCAAGAGTTTTAACAGGTACTAGAAAGAGAGATCATATCTCTCCGGTTCTGGCCTCTCTTCATTGGCTTCCCATAGAGTTTAGAATTAAGTTTAAAATCCTTCTTCTTACTTACAAAGCTCTAAACAATCAGGCTCCTTTTTATTTAAAAGATCTGATACTACCGTATCATCCTAACAGAGCACTACGCTCCCAAAATGCAGGACTACTTGTAATACCTAGAATCTCCAAAAGTACAATGGGAGGCAGAGCCTTCAGTTATCAAGCTCCTCTCCTGTGGAATCAGCTGCCAATCTGGATTCGGGAGTCAGACTCGATCTCTGTTTTTAAGAATAGGGCTAAAACCTACCTTTTTGATATAGCCTGCAATTAGGGAGGGATCATGTGTTTCTGAACCCTCCCTTAGTTATGCTGCTAATAGGTTTAGTCAGCCGGGGGACCTCCAGTAATGCACTGGGCCTCACTCCTTTCCTCACTCTCTATGAAATATTTTTTTTTTTTTTTTTTTGCTGGTCATTAACATTTGTTTGTTCTCTCCCATAGATTGAGTCCCTATCGTGCTGTTTGCTCTCTACATGTCTGTTCTTTTCTTCTTCTCTATCCCCTCACCCCCCAGCCAGTCGCAGCAGATGACTGCCCCTCCCTGAGCCTGGTTCTGCTGGAGGTTTCTTCCTGTTAAAAGGGAGTTTTTCCTCTCCACCGTCGCCAAGTGCTTGCTCACAGGGGATCGCATGATTGCTGGGGTCTTTCTGCAACTGTGGGGGTCCCCCCTACAGTTGATAGTGCTATGAGATGACTGTTGTTGTGAAATGGCGCTATATAAATAAAGTTGAATTGAATTGATGTTTATAAATGTGTCATAGGCTTCATTTACATCTGATACATAGACTTTTGTCCAGTCTTGCTTCACCAAGTCTTCTTTAAAAGAACTGATTGCATTTTGTGATTTGTATCTGAATGATTTTTTTTTTTTTTTTTAATTTAAGTTTTTGTAAAGGGTATACAGGTCGTTACAGCAATGCAGTGTTTACATTTTCATCACATGTTCCCTTATTTTCTGATATCTGACAACATTGGAAGATTAATTCTTACAACACCCCTTTTTTTTTTTTTTTTAAAGTGAAAGAAAAAGTGAAATTAAAGAGAAAAAAAAAACAAAAAACAAATAACAAAAAAAAACAAACAAACCAGTAAAAAACAAACAAAAAGAAAAAGTAAGTAAATAAAGATAAAAGAGCATCTGAGTAGCGTTGGAACAAAGAGCGGAACCATTATTGAAATGGTATTTGTCAAAGATTAGATCTAATGGAAGACACATATGCGGTCCAGGGTTGCCAAAAGTTCATGAACCCATCCATGTCCTGTCTCAGTGCGAATGTCAACTTTTCCATCGAGTAAATGTCTTGGATCACGTTAGTCCAATCTTCAGGTGTAGGACAGTCCTTCAACATCCATTTTTTAGTTAGAGCTTTTTTACTTGCCAATATTAAAACATTGAATAAGTATTTTTCTCCTCGTCTTTCCAGTGAGTCCGGTAGTAAACCCAAATACAAAGTTACAAAAGAAAAGGGAACTGTAATTTTGAATATTTTCCCCAATATTGTCTGTACCTTGGTCCAATATTGGTGGATAACTGGGCATGACCAAAACACATGAAAATGATTTGCAGTCTTTTCACCACACAAGCGCCAACAGTTCAATCCCTTATGGGTAAATTTGTTTTGTGCAGGTGTTCTGAAAAATCTTGCCAAGTTTTTCCATCCAAATTCTCTCCACTGCAGGGATGAGGTACTTTTCCATTGCTGTTTATTTAGCTTTTCCCATATTTCCAGTTGTAAAGTGAAATTCCCCTCTTTTTCCCATCTCTCTTTTATATAAGATGTGTTGTCTCCTTTTAAGTCTTGAAGACCTTGGTATATTTTAGAAATGTATCTGATCCCTGGGATCCCTTTATATGCCATTAAGAAGACCTTCAGAACACCTGACTGGGCCCTTTCCAAAACCTCCTTTTTAAGTATATTGTTTATGTGGTGTCTAAGCTGGAAGAACCTGTAAAGGTCTTGATTTATTAGGCCTTGTTTTTTCAAATCTTCAAAACTTCTTAAGATTTGCCCTTTAAAAAAATCGTAATATTTTATCAGCCCTTTCTCCTTCCACTTTTTAAATCTGGTGTCTGTTTTATTAGGAGTAAAGTCCTGATCATAGGCGATCCATTGCAGAAGTCGATAGGGCTCTTTAGTTTGATTCTCTCTGACTATCTTAAACCAAATTTTTAGCGGGGTCTCTATCCACGGGTTAGTGTTATTCAAAAGCTTAGGTAAGGCATTGTTCCCTATTATCGCCTGTAGGGGGATGTCACTTGTTATTTGGCATTCGATCTCCTTCCATTGTGCAGTGTAGACTGGGTTACATATCTCTACTAAAGTTTTAATTTGTGCGGCTTTAAAGTAGTCCCTGATATTTGGCAGCGCGAGCCCACCTTTGTCTTTGTTTAGCTGTAGGGTTCTATATCTGATTCTAGGTCTCTTGCCCTGCCATATGAATCTTGAGATCCTTCTGTCCAGCTCCTGTCATGTTTTTTTGGGAGGTTCTACCGGTATTGTTTGGAAAAGGTATAGAAGACGTGGAAGTATATTCATTTTGACTGCTTCAATTCTTTGTGCAGTACCCAAGAATGGTATCATATTCCATCTTGCTAGGTCAGATTTTATTTTTGTCACCAGTGGATCATAGTTTAGTGATATAATTTTGTTGAGTTGTTTCGGGATATTGACCCCCAGATATTTCATAGATTCCGACTCCCAGTTAGTTTTGAGTTTGCTTAGTGAATAATGATTTGGGTCATAGTTGAATGTTAAAACTTGGGTTTTATGCATATTTAATTTGTACCCCGATAAATCTCCACACTCTGAAAAAACTGAGGTTAGTTCTGGTAAAGAAGTGTCCGGCTGCCCTAGGTATATTAAAATGTCATCAGCAAAGAGTGCTATTTTATGTTCCTTCTGACCAAGTGTAATACCTTGAATTTTTTGGTTTTGTCTTATCCATTGGCTCAGAGGTTCTATGAAGATTGCAAAGAGCAGTGGAGACAGGGGGCAGCCCTGACGACATCCTCTTTCCAGTTCAAAAGATGATGATAAATTACCGTTAATCCTTATTTTAGCTGTTGGTTTTTTTATATAATGCCTGTATAGTTCTAATGAAGTTGTTATGAAAATTGAAACTGGATAAGATTCTATATAGAAAAGACCAGTCAACCGAATCGAATGCTTTTTCAGCATCTAATCCCAATATGACTGCATTTAAGTTATATTTTTTTATATGATGAATTATGTGTAAAGTGCGTCGAATGTTGTCTTGTGTCTGTCTTTGTCTTATAAAACCTGTTTGGTCTAAATGAATTAGGTCTGTCAGTATATTTTCTAACCTTTTGGCAAGGATAATGGTAAAAAGCTTATAGTCCTGATTTAGTACACTGATTGGTCTGTAGTTGGAGCACTCTAGTTTATCCTTTTCAGGTTTAGGTATAACTGCAATGACCCCTTCTCTCCAGGAGGGGGGGATTTCCCCTGTGTGGAGGACATAATTAAATGTTTTCAGGAGGAGAGGAGATAGTTGCTGTTTAAAGGTTTTGTACCACTCTGCTGTATAGCCATCTGCTCCTGGGGATTTGTTAGCTTTAAGTTTCATAATTGCTTTTTCCAATTCTTTAGGATGTATTTCTGACAGTAGTGTTTTATTTTGTGACTCCGTAAGTTGGGGAAGGTTTAATGTGTTTAGGAATGCCTCGGATGCGTTTTTATGTTTTTTGTGGGAGTATAAGTTCTTATAGTAATTCTTGAAGTTTTTAAGAATATCCTGAATTCTGAATTTTATTTCCTTTGATACTGGGTCTCTGATTTTGTAGATTGCTCTTTCTGTTTGATGTTTCCTCAATTTATAGGCTAGCAATTTTGCCGATTTACTGCCTGCTTCATAGTATTTTTGTTTCAGAAATGTAAGTTTCTTCTGGATTTCTATTGTGTAGATCTCATTTATTTGGTTTTTAATTTCCTTAATCTTGAGCGAGTCAGTAGAATGAGTGTTGCCTTTGTGTTCTTTTTCTAGGTTCCTAAGTTCTGACTCTAATGTGGATAGTTTTTCTTGTCTTAGTTTCTTTTGGGTTGCCAGTTTTGCAATAATCTTTCCTCTTATTACAGCTTTACATGCATCCCACAGTATTAAAGGGGATACTTCTCCATTATCGTTATCTTCCAAATATCTGAGAATATCTGATTCCAATTCATCTTTCAATGGTCCTTTCAGGACATTTGAATTTAACCTCCAAGAAAATGTATTATTTGTGTATTTTTGGATATTTAAGTCCATGTAGATCGGACTGTGGTCGGAGAGATCCATCAGTCCTATTTTACATGTTTTTACTCTTCCAATGTCTCTATTAAACATAAAAAAATAGTCAATCCTTGAGTAAGATGAATGTGGAGTTGAGTAAAATGTATAATCTTTTACACTGGGGTTGAGTTCCCTCCACACGTCACAGATTCCCAGTTCTTTTAGTAGCATCCGAGTCTTCCTGTTTTGGGTGTTATTTTGATGTGGAGAATTACCAGAAGCATCCCAGTATGGATTCAGTCTAAGATTGAAGTCCCCACCACATATCACTAAACCTTGAGCTTTAGTTATCATTAGGTCGAATACATTTTTATAAAATTTCCAGTTAGCCCCTGGGGGAGCATACACATTCAGCAGGGTGATATCTTCTCCCTCTAGCCGCCCAGTTACCAAACTGTATCTCCCTTCTTTATCTTTGTGTTCTGATTTTTTTTCAAATGTAATTTTGGTTGATATCAATGTCGCTACTCCCCTCCTCCTCCCTGATTTATATGAAGATGAAGAGATCATTTTAAACCCTTGTCTACTGAGTTTATTGTGTTCCACGTCTGTTAGGTGGGTTTCTTGTAAAAGTATTATTCCTGCTTTGTCTTTTTTCATTTTGCCTAGAATCTTGGATCTTTTAACTGGATTCAGGATTCCTTTTACATTATATGAAATTATTTTGGTTACACCCTGTTTCTCCATTGTGTTGTTTTGTTTAGTATAACTGTGTGGTGGCCCTCTTTTGTGCTACTCAGAAACTGAAAGAACATTAAAAACAAGAAAAACATTAAGAACATAGTGTAAAAAACTTTAAAACAAAAAGCTGTCATAAGAACTTCCTGAGCTGAGGTCTTTTTAAAGACCCTGTAAGAGCCTTGATGGAGTGAAGGCTCTGAGGGAAATTCCTCAAACTCTGTTACGTGTTGAGGGCCCTCTCTTACCACTGAAAGTAGTCCCATGCTTTTAACGTGAGTTTCAGAACCCAATCCAAACTTGTAATGATTTTTTTTTTTTCCTTTTATGCCTAAACCCTGTGAAATTGTGTGCACCCTCCCACCCCCATCACATCAAACATTCACGCAAAAACAGTATTTGTTAGTATGAGGAGAACATGTGGATTATTGTCACATTTCTATTTTAACAAGTTTTTTTTTTTTTTTTTATTACAAAGACTTATTTGTTTCAAATAATATGATTGTTCCATGAAATGTTTTACCACATGCTGAATATGCATCTCCTTTAATGTTTGTTACCTTGTATGAGGGGGGTTGGATGTGCGGATTGATTCAAGAGAAAAGAAAAAAAAAAAAAAAAAAAAAGGTCGCTATTCCAACCTGAAAACGGATAGTTTATCCGCGACGCTCTGGTGCTGGGTTTCCCGCTGCTGGTCCGTGGATTTTGAGGGTCTTTGTGTTGTCCATGTTTGCGCTTTGATCTTCTCACTCGGGTCTGCTGCGGGTTTAAATACCGTTACCGGGAGCCCTCTTTTCGCCATGTCAGCTGTTGCTTCTTCCGCCGAATTATAGAGACACGTTTCATCGCCGTAGAAGACCCTTAACTTCGCAGGAAATGGTGTCTGAAAGCGCAATTTCTTCTCTCTTAACACCTTTTTCACGTCATTGTATTCCCTGCGCTTTTTAAGGACCTCCGGGGCGTAATCGTGTTCCACGTAGACTTTTCTCTCCTGGTGCATAAATCCTTTTTTCTGCCAGGCCAGTCTTACAACCTCTTGTTTTATTTTGAAATTGGAAAATCTTACCAACACCGAACGTGGGGGCGCTTCCGCCGCCGGCCTAGCGGCTAATGAACGATGTGCCTTTTCTATCTTCAAGTCGGTGGTTTGTGGAATATCCAATTTCTCTCTTAGTAAGGATTCCACGCATTCTGCCATTGAGTTAAAACCATTTTCGGTTCCTTCTATCAGACCATGAATTCTTATGTTGTCTCTTCTTTGTTTTCCTTCTTGGTCGGTTAGCTTAGCCTCTATAGCTGCTTGTCTTTTGCGTAGGTCTAGCACAGAATCTTCGAGCACTTTTATTCGATCCTCTGTTTCCAAGATTCGGTTCTCGGCCTGGTCCACTCTGCTGTTTGTCCTTTTCAATTCTTCTCTGAATTCCCGAAATTCGGCCGTAACATCTCGGCGAAATCGTCGTAGCTCCTCAAATAGTGATTTCAGGCTAACCCTTTTGTTAGCTATCACCAGTTCCTCGTCTTCTGAACGGAGATCTTCCAGTTCAGATTCTCCGGCCGATACGTGTCCTGGCCTGGAGAATTTCAGTTTCTTCTGTTTTCCTTTAGACATGATGATTTTGTCTTTTGATTTTCACTCCTCCAAAAATCCGTTAAGTTTGATTTTCAAAGTGTTATCCTGGATTGGGTCTGAGAGCTTCAGTGTTAAGCTGCAGTCGCCATGGCATCCAGACCGGAAGTCCGTATCTGAATGATTTTAAAGTTTTTTCTGTATTGGCCCCCGTGTGGCCATGGATAAGTGCAAAGACTGGCAAATGGTCACTTATATCGTTTATCAATAATCCACTTTCTATTTTCTTATCAATAATATTAACAAACAGGTTGTCAATAAGTGTAGCAGTGTGAACTGTGATTCTACTGGGATGATTCTACTGGGACTTTTATCCAAATTTCCAAAACCCTGACTACTCAGAGTTGGGACCAGGAAGCAGAGTCTCAGTCTTACACGCCTCTCTGCAGCTCCTCTTCATCCGCCACCCCTCAGCTTAGCCCCTGTCTTCCCCATCAGAGAATCGTTGTCTGCTCCCTCCAAAGTAAATAAAAATATAATGTATAAGCATCCCAAAGTGATAAAGCAAAATATTGGTAAAACTCAAATTAAACATAAAGCCTCTAAATTGAATGATTTGGCCTCTGTTCCTCCTCATAATTTAAAAATTAAATGTGGTTTATTAAATATTAGGTCTCTAACTCCCAAGTCTCTGTTAGTCCATGATCTGTTAATTGATCATCAGATTGATTTAATTTCCCTTACAGAGACTTGGTTAGGACAAGAGGATTATGTTGGTTTAAATGAATCAACTCCCTCTGGTTATTTAAACTGTCAAAATCCCAGAAGTTCTGGTCGTGGAGGAGGAGTAGCATCAATTTACCATTCCAAATTACTAGTTAATGTAAAGCAAAAAACATGTTATAATTCCTTTGAGGGCCTGGTCCTCAGTATTGGGCACTTTATCAATTCCAGGTTAAACCCAATTTTATTTGCCATAGTTTATCGTCCCCCATCAACCTATTCAGAATTTTTATCCAAATTTGCTGATTTCTTAGCTGATTTAGTGCTGAAATCTGATAGAATAATTATAGTAGGGGACTTTAATATACATGTGGATGTAGATAGTGACTGCCTTAATGTGGCTTTTAATTCAATATTAGACTCGATTGGGTTTTCTCAGAAAATAGGAAATTCTACTCATTACCTCCACCATACATTGGACCTTGTTCTGACATATGGCATAGAAATAGAAAATCTTGTAGTGTCTCCTCATAACCCTGTACTGTCAGACCATTGTCTGTTAACTTTTGATTTTACTATTTCTGACTATTTGGCTCCTAAAGAAAAATATCACAGTAGATGCCTCTCAGATGATGCTGTTTCCAAATTTATGCAGATTGTTTCCTCTATGCCATGTGTCAACACAACGGAAATAAGCTATAGACAGCTTGCTCCTTCTGTAATTGATAACATGGTGGATAGTGTTTCAGCTTCTCTGCATCAGGCTCTAGACTTGGTGGCCCCCTTAAAAAAGAAAAAGTCTAATCAGAGATTTTTAACTCCTTGGTTCAACACAGAAACTCGTAGCTTAAAACAGAAGACTCGTCAATTAGAAAGAAAATGGCGCTCTACTAATTTAGATGAAATCTATTTAGCTTGGAGAAATCATCTTTTAATTTATAAAAAATCTCTTAGAAAAGCTAGAACGAGTTATTACTCAGCATTAATAGAAGAGAACAAGAATAATCCCAGGTTTCTTTTCAGTACTGTAGCCAGGTTGACAAAGAGTCAGGACTCTGTCAATCCTAGCATCCCCTTAGAGCTTACTAGTCAGGACTTTATGAACTTGTTCAATAATAAAATTTCATCCATCAGAGATAAAATCAATCAGATTCTTCCCACAGTTAAATACTGTAACTACTACAACTCCTTCTATTGATGTCTGTCTTGATGAGTTTACTCCAATCGACCTTTGTGAGTTAGACAAAATAGTTTCCTCATCCAAACCTTCAACTTGTCTTTTAGACCCTATTCCTACCAGGTTATTTAAAGAAGTCTTCCCACTTATTGGTAGCTTTATTCTTCATATAATCAATTCTTCATTAACTTTAGGCCATGTACCGCAGGCTTTTAAAACGGCTGTAATTAAACCCTTACTCAAAAA
The DNA here is from genome assembly GCA_020510985.1 of Pholidichthys leucotaenia. NCBI lineage: Eukaryota > Metazoa > Chordata > Actinopteri > Cichliformes > Pholidichthyidae > Pholidichthys > Pholidichthys leucotaenia. The sequence continues at coordinate 194,257 of CM035842.1, forward strand.
GCCAACGCTAGATCCAGGAGCTTTAGCTAACTATAGACCAATCTCTAATCTCCCTTTCATTTCAAAAATCTTAGAAAGAGTTGTTGCTACGCAATTATTTGACCACCTGCAGGGAAATGGTTTATTTGAGGAGTTTCAATCTGGGTTTAGAATCCATCATAGCACTGAAACAGCCTTAGCGAAGGTCACTAACGACCTCCTCATTGCATCTGATAATGGACTAGTTTCTGTACTTGTCCTTTTAGATCTTAGTGCAGCTTTTGATACTATTGATCATAATATTCTACTTGATAGATTAGAACACTATGTTGGACTTAATGGAACTTCGTTGCAGTGGTTTAGATCTTATTTATCTGATAGGTTCCAGTTTGTTCATGTAAATGATGAGTTTTCTTTCAGCTCAAAGCTTAGTCATGGAGTTCCACAGGGATCTGTGCTAGGCCCTACTCTTTTTAGTTTCTATATGCTTCCGTTAGGCAACATTATTAGAAAGCACTGTATACATTTTCACTGTTATGCAGATGACACACAATTATACCTGTCAATGAAGCCAGATGATACTAATCAATTAGCCAAGTTAGAAGCCTGTCTTAAGGAAATCAAAGTTTGGATGACTTGTAATTTCCTGCTATTAAATTCAGATAAGAGTGAAGTCATTCTTGTTGGTCCAAAAAACCTTAGAAATTCCTTTCCAAATCAAACTTTCAGTTTGGACGCAGTTACTCTTTCTCTTAATAGCTCTGTGAGGAACCTTGGAGTTATTTTTGATCAGGATTTGTCCTTCAATTCACATATTAAATTTGTTTCTAAGACTGCCTTCTATCATTTGCGTAATATTGCCAAGATTAGGAGCATCTTGTCTCAGAGTGATGCTGAGAAGCTGATCCACGCTTTTGTTAGCTCGAGATTAGATTATTGTAATTCTTTATTATCAGGCTGTCCTAAAACATCTTTAAAAAGTCTTCAGCTGATCCAAAATGCTGCAGCAAGAGTTTTAACAGGTACTAGAAAGAGAGATCATATCTCTCCGGTTCTGGCCTCCCTTCATTGGCTTCCCATAGAGTTTAGAATTAAGTTTAAAATCCTTCTTCTTACTTACAAAGCTCTAAACAATCAGGCTCCTTTTTATTTAAAAGATCTGATACTACCGTATCATCCTAACAGAGCACTACGCTCCCAAAATGCAGGTTTACTTGTAATACCTAGAATCTCCAAAAGTACAATGGGAGGCAGAGCCTTCAGTTATCAAGCTCCTCTCCTGTGGAATCAGCTGCCAATCTGGATTCGGGAGTCAGACTCGATCTCTGTTTTTAAGAATAGGGCTAAAACCTACCTTTTTGATATAGCCTACAATTAGGGACGGATCATGTGTTTCTGAACCCTCCCTTAGTTATGCTGCTAATAGGTTTAGTCAGCCGGGGGACCTCCAGTAATGCACTGGGCCTCACTCCTTTCCTCACTCTCTATGAAATATTTTTTTTTTTTTTGCTGGTCATTAACATTTGTTTGTTCTCTCCCATAGATTGAGTCCCCATCGTGCTGTTTGCTCTCTACATGTCTGTTCTTTTCTTCTTCTCTGTCCCCTCACCCCCCAGCCAGTCGCAGCAGATGACTGCCCCTCCCTGAGCCTGGTTCTGCTGGAGGTTTCTTCCTGTTAAAAGGGAGTTTTTCCTCTCCACCGTCGCCAAGTGCTTGCTCACAGGGGATCGCCTGATTGCTGGGGTCTTTCTGCAACTGTGGGGGTCCTCCCTACAGTTGATAGTGCTATGAGATGACTGTTGTTGTGAAATGGCGCTATATAAATAAAGCTGAATTGAATTGAATTGAATGTGTTATGGTGGGATATAGACTCATACTGTACATAGAATTCATGAACTCTGTAATTACTTTTTGTTGTAATGGATTTAGTAAATCAATATTGAAATCTCCACAAATTACAACCATTTTCTTACTAGTAATATTATTGTACAGCTCGACTAACTTATCTCTGAATGTCTCAATGCAAGTTCCCAGCATTCTATATATACAACTTATAATTAGATTTTTTGTTTTATCTTGGACGATCTCAACAGTAACACATTCCAAAATCCCTGGTAGTGCAAAGGACATTCCATTTACAAGCTTACACATATACAGGTCATCAATATACAGTGCAACACCACCACCCTTTTTTTAAGATCTGTTAATATGAAACATCTGATATCCATCTATTGTCATCAGGGGAGCCTGCTCTTCATTAAGCCAAGTTTCAGAGACTGCGATAGCTGTAAATTTTCTGCCTAGCCGTTTTAAATAGTCCTGAATCTGTGGAAAGTTTTTGTTAAGACTTCTGCTGTTGAAGTGTATTATTGATAGCTTACCATCTAGTTGCACTTGACTTTTGAATTGCTTTTCAGTGTAATACTCACAATGATTATGAATATTATTGAAAAAGTGGTTATCAGGATCAATATCATTCTTCATCTCTTATAGTTTATGTTCAGCATAATGGCATATTTTCAGAGTCTGAATTTCCTCACTCTGTGTCAAATGACTTCCTCCAACTGGGGATAATTGATGTCTACTCAAGTCAGTCATAAGTTGTTTTTAAGTACATTGACATGGTATGTCACAAAAGAACTATTCTTGTCGTGTGTGTGGATATGAATTATCATAGTCTCTTCATTTTCTTAATCAGTGTTCGTCTATATTTATTTAAGTCAGTAAGATCTCTGATTATTATGGTCTTCGCTTCCTCAGGTGTTCCATTTAGTTTGATCCAAACTCTACAATTTCTTGTCCATGTTGCCTGTATCTTATTTTGTCTTTTCAGCATCCGTGCTTGCCGTGCTATTTCAGCATTAGTCTTTGTTAGATGTTCATTTAGGTAAACTTCTGTTCCCCATAGCTTTCTGGCCTGCCTCAGTATGTCATTCTTTACCCTTCTGTTCACAAAACGCATCACAATTGATTTCTTTGTTTTATTATCTTTTCTGGGTAAAGCATGACAGGCTGAAATTGCATTTGCTTCTACCTTTATATTTCTACTTTCAAGGAACTGAAGCACCTGGTTTTCCAGGGAGACTGATTCACTCAGGGGAGCCTCCTCACCTCTCATTCCTGCTGTAGCATGAGCATATGATTGATATTTAATGTCTAGTCCACTTATAATTAGATTATCCATACGATAACATTGTTCAAGATCCTCGACGCGTCGCTCCAAGTCTGCAATTTTTTTTGTCTTTTTCCTTAATTGTTAATTTTAATTCTCGGACTTCTTCCATTAGCCCTAATAGTTTTAGCTGTTGACTAGCCACTTTGGTTAGAAGGTTGGAACTTTGGTTCCAAGGTTGTCATAGCCAGGAGTGGCACTGGGGTTAAGCTCCCAGTGCTCATAAAATGCTCCTTATGGCGTGCGTCTCGAAAAGCCTCTGACAACTAAGTCCAACTCCTAGCCTGCCCGTGTGGTTTAGTCTCTAAGCCCGGCGGAACTGCTTTTACTAATAGGAGAAGGGGCGAGGGCGGATCTCTGGCGCCTTAAAACCAGATGCTTTGGGTAGATGGTGGCTCGTCAACCTGGGAAGGTAGCCCATCTAGGGGAAGGTAAACCCTGATTTCAAACCTCTGCTGCCTTGCGGCATACCCGGTCACGGGAAAGGCTTCGGGAGTCAACCCTGAGGAAAAATCCGGAGTCGGAGCCCCTAAGGCAGTTCTATGTTGTGCGCAACGTCGTTCTGGCAGCTCCTGCAACGGCGCTGGTGCCAAACTGTAGCAGCCCTGCTGTTCCTTTGGATTCATCAGTGACGTGGAGAGGGGGGACATGCTGCATGGGCAACATCTTGTCCTCCATATCTTCCTGCCCAGGCTTGAATCCTACCAACGCCCAACGCTGGAAGGTAGAACACCGGATCACTGGAGAGGACACTCCAGCTTCGCCTTTGGCGTAGACAAAACACGGGGAATGACAGCGGTTATAAGCCACTGCTCAATTGGCGTAGAGCGTGGCGCCAGGGGTTGTTCCCGATGGTGGGAGGGATCATCAGATCTCACTGGACAGCTACCGCCCGCCTCAAGCTGGGCAGCCCCCAGCCAATAAGGTGTTGTCCCGCCACAGCTTGCTTTCCTCATTGGGTGCATGGGGATAAGGAGAAATCCAAACAGCAGGCTGAGAACCTTCGCACCAGGCAAGACAATAAAACAAAAGAGACCAACTCTAAAACTGGGAACTTGGAACGTCCGCACTATGATGACGGGACTCGCTGCTAACCTCAAGGACATCAACGACACCAGGAAGACTGCCATCATCAATAATGAGCTGAAGAGACTGGGAGTGGATATCGCCACTCTCCAGGAAACACGGTTAGCTGATGCAGGCACACTGAGAGAGAAGGACTACACGTTCTACTGGCAGGGAAAGGGCAGTGACGAACACAGGGAACACGGAGTGGGCTTCGCAGTGAAGAACACTTTGCTGAAGATGGTGGAACCGGGCAGCACTGGCTCTGCACGACTCCTCACCCTCCGCCTGAACACCACTCAAGGCCCAGTCACCCTCGTCAGTGTGTATGCCCCAACACAGACAGCCACACCAGAGGCAAAAGACGAGTTCTACGAGAATCTCGCAACAACTGTCAGGATCATCCCCAACTCTGAACAACTCATTCTCCTTGGAGACTTCAATGCCAGAGTGGGTGCTGACCACGACTCCTGGCCCTCCTGTCTTGGACCTTTTGGCGTGGGCAGAATGAACGACAACGGACAGCGGCTGCTCGAGTTCTGCACATATCACGATCTGTGCATCACAAACTCGTTCTTCAAGACCAAGCCCCAACACAAGGTTTCCTGGCAACATCCGCGCTCAAAGCACTGGCACCAGCTAGACTTGATCCTGACCAGGCGCACCTCACTGAAGAACGTGCTAATCACCCGTTCGTTCCAGAGTGCAGATTGCGACACAGACCATTCATTGGTGTGTTGCAAGGTCAAGCTGCAGCTGAAGAAATTCCATCGTGCTAGACAACCTGGAAAGGCACGGATTGACATCAGCAAGATGGCCCAACCAGAACTTGTTGAGCAGTTTGCCTCCACCTTTGAGAAGGAACTTGGTGTACCACAAGGAGGAGAATCTGCAAAGCAGAAGTGGGAAGAGCTGCGAAACACCATCTACCGCACAGCCTTGGCTACCTTTGGGAGGAAGACCTCGAAGTCACAGGACTGGTTTGATGCCAAGTTGACCGAGATGACCCCCGTCATTGAAGCCAAGCGCTCAGCACTTGCTGAGTACAAGAAGTACCCAAACGAGAAGAATCTCCAGATTCTCAGGACTGCGAGAAGCAAAGTTCAGCAGACTGCTCGGCGCTGTGCCAACGAGTACTGGACTCAGCTCAGCCAAGACATTCAAACCGCTGCCATAACAGGGAACATCCGTGGTATGCACGATGGCATCAAGAAAGCACTTGGTCCGGCTCAGAGCAAGACGGCCCCCCTCAAATCTTCCACTGGGGAGATGATCACAGAGAAGAACAAGCAGATGGAGAGATGGGTGGAACACTACTCCGACCTCTACTCTAGACAGAACACCGTGACACCGTCAGCCCTTGATGCCATCGACTGCCTGCCATCCATGGACGAACTTGACGCCGAGCCAACCATCGACGAACTCAGTAAGGCCATTGATAGCTTGGCCGCTGGCAAGGCACCCGGCAACGACGGCATACCCCCTGACCTGATCAAGCACTGCAAGACCGCCCTACTGCTGCCATTGCATGACGTCCTCTGCCGGTGCTGGAAGGAAGGTGCCGTACCACAGGACATGAGGGACGCCAAGATCATCACCCTCTACAAAAACAAAGGGGAGAGAAGCGACTGCAACAACTACAGGGGCATTTCCCTCCTCAGCGTTGTTGGCAAAGTCTACGCACGAGTTGTTCTCGTTCGTCTACAGAAGCTTGCCGAACGTGTCTACCCCGAGTCTCAGTGTGGCTTCCGCGCTGAGCGATCGACGGTAGACATGATATTCTCCATCCGCCAACTCCAGGAGAAATGCAGAGAACAGAACATGCCTCTGTACGTCGCCTTCATCGACCTCACCAAAGCGTTCGATCTGGTCAGCAGAGAGGGCCTTTTCAAGATCCTGCCAAAGATAGGATGCCCACCAAAGTTGCAAAGCCTCATCGAATCGTTTCACACCAACATGCAGGGGATAGTGCAGCACGATGGCAACGTCTCAGAGCCATTCAACATACGCAGCGGAGTGAAACAGGGCTGTGTACTTGCGCCAACCCTCTTTGGGATTTTCTTTGCTATGCTCCTGAGGCATGCCTTCAGCACAGCAACAGAGGGAATCTACCTGCACACAAGATCTGACGGCAGGCTTTTCAACCTCGCCCGCCTGAAAGCCAGAACCAAAGTACGCGAGGCTCTAATCAGAGACATGCTGTTCGCAGACGACGCTGCAGTCGCAACCCACACACAGCAGGAGCTTCAGACCCTGATGGACCGCTTCTCCCAGGCATGCAAGGACTTCGGGCTTACCATCAGCCTGAAGAAGACTAACGTGAATCAGTTCACGTACCTGGGGTCCACGATCAGCAACAACCTCTCCCTTGATACAGAGATCAACAAGAGGATTGGAAAATCAGCCTTCCCACTCGCTCGCCTCACCACACGAGTGTGGGAGAATCCCAAACTCTCTGTCAAGACGAAAATGGCAGTGTACAACGCCTGCGTCATCAGCACACTGCTCTATGGGAGTGAGACGTGGACAACATACGCCCGGCAGGAAAAGAGACTGAACTCCTTCCACTTGCGCTGCATTCGCCACATCCTGGACATATCCTGGCAGGACAAAGTGCCCAACACAGAAGTTCTGTCCCGTGCCGGCCTTCCCTCCATGTTCACTCTACTCAGGCAGCGCAGGCTCCGCTGGCTAGGCCACGTTCACCGTATGGAGGATGGCAGAATCCCCAAAGACGTCCTCTATGGAGAACTGGCAACTGGCAGGAGAGACGTTGGCCGCCCACAGCTGCGCTTTAGAGACGTCTGCAAGAGAGACATGAAGGCCCTGGATATCAACACAGAGCGCTGGGAGGACCTTGCAACGGACCGCTCCAAATGGAGAGGCACTCTGACCAGACAGCTCAATGCGGGTGAAGAGAGACTGACTGCTGCAGCAGATGAAAAAAGGACCCGCAGGAAGAACCGCCACAGACCCAGCAGCACGGAGACCACCCACAAGTGTGACCTGTGTGACAGGGACTGCCATTCGCGCATCGGCCTGTTCAGCCACAGGTGGTGCTGTTCCAGCAGAGTAGACGTTTAGGATTCTCTTCCATGGTCATCATAGACCGACGGAGGCCGACGAGCCACTTTGGTCAGTTCTTCTGACAAGAAGTTCAGAGATTTTTTGATCTCTTCCATTTCCTCCTTCTTTGGTGGCATTTTTACTGACCTGTTGATAGTAAAACAATCTCTGCTGGTGTCACCGGTATCCAATCCGACCAACCTCGAATCCAGCTGGGCCTCAGCTAGCCCCCTCCGCTGTTAGTCCCGCTGCAATTGAGCTCTTGTTCAGCCGGGGTACTGGCAGCTCCTCCACTGAGTCCCGCCACCCACCGCCGCTGTAGTTGAGCTCTGATCCTGCTCCTGTCCAGCTGGGGTCCAGGTAGATCCTCCACTGAGCCCCGCCACCTACCGCCGTCTTCCTCAGTAGTTCCTCCGCCGAGCCCCGCCGCTGTAACTGGGCTCCGATTCCGGCTCTTATCCAGCTGGGGCCCCGGCTGCTCCTCCACTGGTCCCCGTCTCCTACCGCCACTGTACTTGAACTCCGATCTGGCTCCCGTCCAACTGTTGCCTCGGTTAGTTCCTCCGGCGAGCCCCAATCACTGGGGACAGAGTCGCTTCTTTGTGTATAATAGCACCGCGTGCATGCTGGTATCCTGCCAAGGCCGACTAGAGGGGAAATGCAGCATGAAGCAAGCTTTACAAGGCAGAGTGTCTCGCTAAGCATGACTGTCCGACAGAAACATGAGTTTATTAAAGTACTTTAAACGTGGAAAAAAAATCAGAAGAGGTATGTAAGCACTGGAAGCATTTATCATGGTTTTAACCCGCTGGAAACGGGAGCAATACCGGAAGAGTCACTTAGCTAAGAGATGTAGTTAGAATTCATATGCAGCCAGCTTCATATGAAGCTAAAGGCAAGGGAGGCTACTGAATTGTTGAGGATATATTTCACCAGCCACTACAATATTAAGTTATGTTCACTATTATGTACCTGGCAAGTGAAGATGACCAAAATTAACGAAGTCAAGGACTTTAATCTGTCAGCAGCCCTCAGACAAACTAAACGTGCCAACATTTGGATTTCAAAATAAGGGAGGTTTTTCTTGCCGTCTTGGTGGTGAGGAGATTTCTGAAAAAAACAAAAACAAAAAACAAACAAACAAAAAAAACCAACAACTATAAATAACAGAAATAACAGCATCCTTGGGCATTTCAGTTAATTTAAATCATTAAATACAATTTTATTTATTTTTTTCCTTTGTAATGAGAGTTTAATTATTGTTCTATTCTGACTGCAAAGTAATGGTCAAAAATATAAATTGTTATAAGGAAAAAGTAAAAAAAAAAACAAAAAAAAAAAAAAAACAGCCTTTTTCAAATTTATTTAAAAACAGTAATCCATCCATCCATCCATCTTATACCGCTTTTCCGGAGGTCCAGGTCGCCAGAGGCAGCAGTTCAAGCAGAGAAGCCCGGACTTCCCTCTCCCCAGCCACCTGCTCCAGCTCTTCAGAGGGGATACCAAGACGTTCCCAGACCAGCTGGGAGACATAAGGCCCTTTTCCACTAGCCTCACTTAGCCCTACACCGCACCACTCAGCCCGCTAAAGGCGCTTTTCCACTAGCCCCAGCACCGGTTAGCAGGTACTTTTTTAGTACCTGATCCAGGGCAGGGTCTAACTGAGCTGAGTAGGGCTCAGTATGGCTGTGATATGACTTTAAGAGACTGGTCGCCGCTGATTGGTCAGGTCGTAACGTCACGAAAGCGACTTTTTCTGCTGAATTTACTCCACGACCGCCATTTGTAGTTGTTCAGCCAGTGAACACAGTGCGCCCCTTTAATACAGTATATTATATTAATATACTGTATAATATACACTACCGTTCAAAAGTTTGGGGTCACTTAGAAATTTCCTTATTTTTGAAAGAAAAGCACTGTTTTTTTCAATGAAGATAACTTTAAACTAATCAGAAATACACTCTAATATCTAATATACATTGCTAATGTGGTAAATGACTATTCTAGCTGCAAATGTCTGGTTTTTGGTGTAATATCTACATAGGTGTACAGAGGCCCATTTCCAGCAACTATTACTCCAGTGTTCTAATGGTACAATGTGTTTGCTCATTGCATCAGAAGGCTAATGGATGATTAGAAAACCCTTGTGCAATCATGTTAGTACAGCTGAAAACAGTTTAGCTGGTTAGAGAAGCTATAAAACTGACCTTCCTTTGAGCAGGTTGAGTATCTGGAAAAAATTATTATTTCAAATACAAATCATTATTTCTAACCTTGTCAATGTCTTGACTATATTTTCTATTCATTTTACAACTTATGGTGGTAAATAAGTGTGACTTTTCATGGAAAACACAAAATAATTGTCTGGGTGACCCCAAACTTTTGAACGGTAGTGTACTTATATAATAATATACTTATAATATTATATATTAGGAGGTGCACAATTTTCTTTCTATGTTAGGCGACGATCGCATCCAGCGCGAGTTGGATGGATCTACTCGAAATGAAAAAATATACCAGCAGGTGTCCGAGCAGATGGCTTCCCAAGGGCACATCCGTACTGCCAAACAGTGTCGGGAGAAGCTGAAAAAGCTGAAAAGCGATTACCGAGCAGTGAAGGACCACAATGGTCGAAGTGCAGCGGATCGGAAGGAGTGGAAGTGGTTCGCTGAGAGACATTGGGCTCGACACAGCCACCGTCACGGTCACGGCCTTGGAAACCGTAGATGGTGAGTGTTGTTTTGATATTGCGCATCTTTTCGCCACTTTATCCTTTCTGTGCCAAGCTCACTGTTTTTAAGAAATAGGAAGGTTGTTAGATTGTGGGTAATGGTTGTTACTGAGGCTTGCGTATTGTTTTGCAGCCAACTGCAGATTCACGCTTGCTTTGTGTTAAGTATTAGCGCGAACAAAACGCTGAATTACGCTTATTGTATTCCGGTTAAAAACTTGAGAGTGTTGTGTACATGTTGCACTTTGGTGTTAAGTTTTAAATTGCGTGCATTTTCTTTCTAGAATTGCAGTTCATATCACAGGGGTCCACCTCAGTGGACATGATGGACACACCGGACTCTCCTGGCGCTGCGTCTGGCGGAGCGCCAGCTGGATTGACTCCCATGTCAGCCACATCACCAGCTCCATCTGGATCACGTTCAAGTGCCGGTAAGGCACAATAACCACAATTTTTTTTTTGGTTGAAACAGGTCCAGCAGCGGAAACCAGGGTCGAAAATCCATCCATCCATCCATCCATCCATCTTCTACCGCTTAATCCTTTACAGGTCGTGGGGGGGGGGGGGGGGGCTGGAGCCTAACAAGTTATGTACCAAATTGATTAATGCAATTTCCTGTAGCTGCATATTAATTAATTGAAAATGTCTTTTTAAATGTGCAAAAAGGTTATTCTTTGGTCTTCACTTATCGGTGTTCCACAACCATTTTTAGGTGTGGTGATTGAAGTGCTGTTGTAACTCCTGTTTTAGACAAACAAAGTGCATGAACTGCCGTTGAAATCAACATGCTTCATTGAAATGTTTCGCGTCAGCTGACTGTATTAACCCATTCAGATTTCTGCGGCCACACTACAAGCAACTAGTTTAAACATTACCCATCCATCCATCCATATTCTTAATCTTAATCCTTTTTAGTTTTGCAGGGGGGCTGCAGCCGAAGACAGCACCCTGCGTGTTGCAAAATCTGCTCTACTGAGGGGCAGCAACATGACAGTTCAGCTTATATACAGCAATGAAGCATAATATAATAGTGACATTCCACCACAGACTTTCACCAGTGTAGTTCCATAATATATGTAGTGATCCAGCTTTAACGACCATGCCTTTCTGTCTTTCCATCTAGGCAAGACGAAAACAGACAACTCCATCGCTGACCTTACATTAGCGATGGCCAACATGCATGACAAAGAGATGCGGCTCTTGGAACGGCAACATGACCAGCGGCAAGAATCAGGAGTACATGCAGCATTTGCGACAGGTGGCCGCAGATGTGCGGGCAGATGCGCGTGAAGCCCTGGAGCAGGATGCTGTGTTACGAAGGGAAGAGCTCGCAGAGATGTCAGCATTCAACAGAGATTTCCTGACCCTATTTGGCAGGCTTGTGGACGCATTTAGCAGTTGGCGTGTCTAACCATGTCTCCCCACGCCCAGTCTGTTTTTTTGTTTGTAAATTTTGCTTCTGGAATAAAATTGTATTGTTTGCATCAAAAGTCTGGTTTATCTGTTATGACACCGTATGAGAAAAGCCAATAATTACATACACATTCCATTCTCTGTTCACTCCACATGCTGCTGTTCATCAGGTCAGGTGTATAGCCTTCTAATGGTAATTTAATTTTTAACAACACAACGAAACGTAATGTCTTGGTAGTTTTTTTTTTAAATTTTAAACAAATTTGCAATGCGGAATCCATTTCTCTTGAATGGGTACATTTTTTAGGTTATAAGCAGTTGTACAGGTGTGCTTGAACTTGTAGACACTGATAAAGGTAAGTACATGTAAGTTGAATGTTGCATCACAAGTCAAAATTTAATAAATTAAGAAGGAATCTCGCAAAAAATTTGGCACTAATAACAGTAGACAAATCGGACAAGGATACACAACTGTGTTTTTGTTGCACACAACTGTTGTTACCAACAAGTGCAAAATTTATATTCCCTTTTCCCAAAAATTAAAAATCAATTTGTAAGTAAAAGTGGGAGACCTTTACATGGGAAAATATGACATGTATCAGCACATGATTTATAGTTCAATTTGCATTTCCACCTAAGCAAAAGTGGCTTGTCGAGCTGGATTTTTGTGAAGATGGCCTGTGCGGTGTTTCTGCATGTAATTACATACCTGTCAAGTGATACGGTTTCGCCGTATTTTAATATGGGGAAAATGCAATTTTAGCAAATACGGGCATATTGCCATTTCTGTACACCAAAGAGAAAAATATACGGGAAAAAAAATTATTGAGAGTGTGGGGATGAACACGTTGTGTGTGACCCCCACAGTGTACGGGGCGGGCAGAGTGCTCAGCGTGAGCAATTATCACAACAGTGAGAAGTGTGGACTCATCATTAGGCTGATGGCTTCGCACCTTCTTAACAGATAAGCGTTAGGAACAAGAGGACAGGTAGATGGACCATGCACAACATTTTATTTACAAAAAACATTTTTGAAATATGTATGCACATAAATGTGGACGAAATAGACAAGTATTGCATCACAGCATCTCGTATTATATTGTAACGTGCAGCTCGACATGGCGACGTCCCACCGGCAGGTTCGAACTCACGCCTCCTGCTCCGGAGTCCCACACTCTACCTGTGTCGCCAATAGGATCAACCCACTTGGCAAGCCAAGTTACTGGTGCATTCCAAATAAGAGTATAGGTAGGAATAATAGTACAGGGTGGAAAAAACTGAAAATTTTAATAAGAGTATAGGGTGTAATAATAGTATAGGCTGGAAATTTGTTAAAATTTCAATAAAAGTATAGGTGCGCAATAATAGTATAGGGACGCACAATACATACAAAGTTAAATAATGTTCATAATTATGCCTGAGATATTGAAATATCTACAAAATTAAAAGAAACCACCTTCTGAATTGGTTTTATTTCTTTTGAAAATATTGTATGAACAATTTATCAGAGGAACATTAATAGCAATTTAAAATTTACCAAATTTAATGGTGAAGTTTAAACATTTGAAAAAAAAAATAATACAACAAATGTACCAGTATATTCACAATATTGCAAATCAGCTTACAAACCTGCTTTCCCAGCTCCTCTTTCTGTTTCATAGAGTATTTCTTCAACTTTAAATCAAAACCGTCAGACACCGGGTCAGACACTTCAGAAGCCATCGTCTGCTGCTCCGCGCATGGCCCCGGGCACATGGCATGACGACATGTAGACTGTTTTGTAAACAACCGACACGTGTATCCCGAACACAGTCGAACACAGCCGAGATAATACGGAAATAAAGGAAGTGCCTCCGACAGCTTTTTCAGCCAATTACGAGGAGTGATTTAGTGGCTGCGGGCCTGCTGCATAGCACACACACACTTGAAAAAATATATACATACGAGTGCCACACTTCAATCGGTAAAGCTTTGAATAAATCTCGAAAAAACGTCCTTCATGTCAAAGCTGGCGCAGACCCCGAAAATGCACACGCTTTGTGCAACGCAACCTTCTGGTTTGGACAGCCTCGCTGGTGTCTGATGGCAACGAACGCAGCACCCGGCGGTGAGTCTCCGACGACAAGCGAACGCAGCAGCCTGACTGATCTGCTCTCCCTTCCGCTTCAGGGAGACTTACGACGCAGAGTTTCCAGACGAAACTCCGGAGAACACCCACGACTGGAACCTACGTTCAGGTCCACGCGTTCTGATAAGCGTATAGACCCAAATAAAACCATATAGGGTGACATAGGGCATATCCCAATAAGCGTATAGACCAGGGGTGGGCAATCATGTGCCATGGAGGGCCATTCCACTGCAGATTTTCTGTTCCACCCAGTGTCTTCAGCAGGTGTTTGCTCTGATCAGCTTCAAGGATCGCTAATAATTGAAAACACCTGCTGAAGACACTGGGTGGAACAGAAAATCTGCGCTGGAATGGCCCTCACTGCCCACCCCTGGTATAGACCCAAATAAGACCGTATAGGGCTGCATTTTTGGGCGAAATAAATACCCGTACATGTACAGTTATTTGGAATGCACCAGTAGGGTGCTTATATTGAGTTCGCTACAATATCACCACCCTGCTCCTCTGCTCACTGTGCCGCTGCCACCACTGGTTCATCTACTGCATCATCCAATGTAGTGTCAAACGTCCCTCCATGACTCTCACACAGATTGTGCAGAGCACAACAAGTCAGCACCAAAGATTTAACCAGTTTCATGTCACAGTCATTCCTCTCTCCTTCCTCCTTCCTTCTCTCCTCGTCATCAGCCATTTTCTTTGCTGTGGAGGATTTGGTCGCGTGTTTGACGTCACGAGAGTGTGGCGCTGCCTGCTGTTCAGGAACTCCCACCCACCAAACCGAAGTGAGCAGAGTCGGGTTTTCAATCGGGGCTGGGCTGGGCTAGTGGAAAAGCGCCTATAGTCTCTCCACCGAGTCCTGGGTCTGCCCCGGGGTCTCCTCCCAGTGGGACGTGCCGGAAACACCTCAAGTGGGAGGTGTCCAGGCTAGCGTCTGGTGGCCTGGTTTCCACCCATGGGACCCGGCCGGGCTCAGCCCGAAGGAGTTACATGGGTCCGCCCTCCAGTGGGCTCACCACCTGCAGGAGGGATCATGGGGGTCCGGTGCTATGTGGATTAGGTGGCGGTCAAAGGCGGAGACCTTGGCGGACTGATCCCAAGCTTTCTAAACTGGCTAAAAACAGTAATTTTATTTTAAAAAACAGACAAAAATGAGCCATAAAATAATCCACAAATTTATAATAAAGTTTCAAATTTGAGGAAAATGGTTTCAAATGTAGATAAATTTACAGAGAAAAGTAGAAAACTATAAGAAAATTTGTTATAAATTTTTGAGAAAAACCTCAAACCTGAGGGTCGGTTCGGTGGATGAGTGGTTAGCACTGTGACAGCACAGCACAGCAACTCACCCTTGGCCATGGGATTCTGGGTTCGATCCCAGCCCCTGACCAACAGTGATCTGTGTGGAGTTTGCATGTTCTCCCCGTGTCTGCGTGAGTTTACTCTGGGATTTCTCCGGTTTCCTCCCACAGGGCAAAAACATGCAGGTTAGGTTAACTGGAGACTCTAAAGTGGCCTTAGGTGTGAATGTGTGTGTGAATGGTTAAGGGATAGCGCCGTACCGTGGCTGCTTCATCCATCCAGGTGGATGCCCTCAATTTCCCCTCTTGAGGATCAATAAAGATAAGATAAGATAAGATAAGATAAGCCTTTATTAGTCCCACAATGGGGAAATTCCAGGATTGCAAAAGCACAGGGATAGCAACACTCAGAGCAACAATCAGAAGACAAGAAAAAACAAGAGCAGCGAGTATACATATGTACATATAAATATATAAATATATAGACACACAGTGCGGAGCACTGTAGCTAGATGGAATGAAACCGCATAACCGTCTACTTAGTTATTCTACATGGTATGATTATGTACCCATACATATTGTCGCTTTTTTTTTTTTTTTTTTGTTACTTATTTGTACCCGTACGTAGATTTGGTTTGCAGTCTGGTGACAAGCCACCGGCTGCCGGTCGCTGCGTGCGCGAGCGCCCTAAACCTACATGTTTTTGGTATGCGGGAGGAAACCGGAGAAATCCCGGAGTAAACCCACGCAACACGGGGAGAACATGCAAACTCCACACAGCTCACTGTTGGTCAGGGGCTGGGATCGAACCCACGATCTCATGATCCCCGCGATCCCCCAGCCGAGGATAAACTGTGCTGCCACAGTGCTAAAGGTGGATTGTCCTCTCCGGGTTGGGGACAGGCTCCTGCCCCAAGTGGAGGAGTTTAAGTATCTTGGGGTCTTGTTCACGAGTGAGGGGAAAATGGAGCGAGAGATCGACAGACGGACTGGAGCAGCATCTGCAGTGATGCGGACGTTGTACCGGTCTGTTGTGGTGAAGAGGGAGCTTAGTTCTAAGGCAAAGCTGTCGATTTACCAGTCAATCTACGTTCCTACTCTCACCTATGGTCACGAGCTTTGGGTAATGACCGAAAGAACGAGATTGCGGATACAAGCGGCTGAAATGAGCTTTCTCCGTAGGATTGCTGGACTCACCCTCAGAGATAGGGTGAGGAGCTCAGTCATCCGGGAGAGGCTCAGAGTAGAACTGCTGCTCCTCCACATTGAAAGGAGTCAGTTGAGGTGGTATGGGCATCTGATTAGGATGCCTCCTGGACGCCTCCCACTTGAGGTGTTTCAGGTACGTCCCACTGGGAGGAGACCCCGGGGCAGACCCAGGATTCGGTGGAGAGACTATGTCTCCCAGCTGGTCTGGGAACGCCTTGGTATCCCCTCTGAAGAGCTGGAGCAGGTGGCTGGGGAGAGGGAAGTCTGGGCTTCTCTGCTTGAACTGCTGCCTCCGCGACCCGGACCTCCGGAAAAGCGGTAGAAGATGGATGGATGGATGGACATATTGTCGCCCTCCGTAGCGACCGGTATTTTCCTAGTTGTATACCGGAGGGGACCATCGACTGCCTGCCATCCATGGACGAACTTGACGCCGAGCCAACCATCGACGAACTCAGCAAGGCCATTGATAGCTTGGCCGCTGGCAAGGCACCCGGCAACAACGGCATACCCCCCGACCTGATCAAGCACTGCAAGACTGCCCTACTGCTGCCTGACGTCCTCTGCCAGTGCTGGAAGGAAGGTGCCGTACCACAGGACATGAGGGACGCCAAGATCATCACCCTCTACAAAAACAAGGGGGAGAGAAGCGACTGCAAACACTACAGGGGCATCTCCCTCCTCAGCGTTGTTGGCAAAGTCTACGCACGAGTTGTTCTCGTTCATCTACAGAAGCTTGCCAAACGTGTCGACCCCGAGTATCAGTGTGGCTTCCGCGCTGAGCGATCAACGGTAGACATGATATTCTCCATCCGCCAACTCCAGGAGAAATGCAGAGAACAGAACATGCCCCTGTACGTCGCCTTCATCGACCTCACCAAAGCGTTCGATCTGGTCAGCAGAGAGGGCCTTTTCAAGATCCTGCCAAAGATAGGATGCCCACAAAAGTTGCAAAGCCTCATCGAATCGTTCCACACAAACATGCAGGGGATAGTGCAGCACAACGGCAATGTCTCAGAGCCATTCAACATACGCAGCGGAGTGAAACAGGGCTGTGTACTTGTGCCAACCCTCTTTGGGATTTTCTTTGCTATGCTCCTGAGGCATGCCTTCAGCACAGCAACAGAGGGAATCTACCTGCATACAAGATCTGATGGCAGGCTTTTCAACCTCGCCCGCCTGAAAGCCAGAACCAAAGTACGCGAGGCTCTAATCAGAGACATGCTGTTCGCAGACGACGCTGCAGTCGCAACCCACACACAGCAGGAGCTTCAGACCCTGATGACCGCTTCTCCCAGGCATGCAAGGACTTCGGGCTTACCATCAGCCTGAAGAAGACTAACGTCTTGGCGCAAGGCACGGAAGCACCACCAACCATCACCATCGACGACTACGAGCTGGAGGTCGTGAATCAGTTCACGTACCTGGGGTCCACGATCAGCAACAACCTCTCCCTTGATACAGAGATCGACAAGAGGATTGGAAAATCAGCCTTCACACTCGCTCGCCTCACCACACTAGTGTGGGAGAATCCCAAACTCTCTGTCAAGACGAAGATGGCAGTGTACAACGCCTGCGTCATCAGCACACTGCTCTATGGGAGTGAGACGTGGACAACATACGCCCGGCAGGAAAAGAGACTGAACTCCTTCCACTTGCGCTGCATTCGCCACATCCTGGACATATCCTGGCAGGACAAAGTGCCCAACACAGAAGTTCTGTCCCGCGCCGGCCTTCCCTCCATGTTCACTCTACTCAGGCAGCGCAGGCTCCGCTGGCTAGGCCACGTTCACCGTATGGAGGATGGCAGAATCCTCAAAGACGTCCTCTACGGAGAACTGGCGACTGGCAGGAGAGACGTTGGCCGCCCACAGCTGCGCTTTAGAGACATCTGCAAGAGAGACATGAAGGCCCTGGAGATCAACACAGAGCGCTGGGAGGACCTTGCAACGGACCGCTCCAAATGGAGAGGCACCCTGACCAGACAGCTCAAGGCGGGTGAAGAGAGACTGACTGCTGCAGCAGATGAAAAAAGGACCCGCAGGAAGAACCGCAACAGACCCAGCAGCACGGAGACCACCCACAAGTGCGACCTGTGTGACAGGGACTGCCATTCGCGCATCGGCCTGTTCAGCCACAGGCGGTGCTGTTCCAGCAGAGTAGACGTTTAGGATTCTCTTCCATGGTCATCATAGACCGACGGAGGCCGACGGACTATACCGGAGGGGACCATTGTGCAAGTCTATTGTGTCTTTTGCATTCAATACTATTAGGTTGTCACATCTTTTTGCTACCTCTGCGAGCAGCCCTGCTTAGGTTGTACAGTCTGCTGTCAGACTGTACAACCTAAAGTATACAAAATCAAAAAATCAAATCAAAAAAACCTTCAAGACTGAAGTCATTACTCAAGTTTTTAAGTGGCTGCTCTTTGTACCCTTAACTCAACTAGAACTTTTTGATTGTCTACTTTTAATTATTAATTTCATAGCACTGCTTTTACATGAGTAGAATTTCTGGTTACTATACCCACCTCTGAGCATATAATTAACCTCTTACACTCCGGGATATCGCGGGCGGTCACGTCTCTGCGTCCTCGTGCGTCTCAGTGTGCACTGAAAAAAAAAAAAAGCTGCATTTCCGTTCTTCCACTACAGACACAGCCGCGAACAGAAAGCCAAAGGAGTGCTTTGATTGGTTTAGATGTGATTGACCTCTCATTCGACTAATAAGAGCCTTGAATTGGGTTTCTGAAACCTTGAAGAACCAATGACTGAAAACCTAGCAAGAAGGACCCGCCTACCAACGACTACGAATACAATGAGCCAATTGAAGCAGAGAAGTCTGACGATTGAAAGCGTGCGTCGCGTGCGTAAAATCTGTTTTGTGTAAGCCGCTGTGTGTAACGGTAGCGTTCACCAGTCTTTTTTTTATTACTACTGTTCTTATTTGTTTTGAAAAATCGTTCCCCAAAACTGCAATCATGGAAGCGCAAAACTGCAATAATGGAATCATGGTTTGACCGGGTTGCGTTACCAGAACCACGAGTCCGTAACAAGCGGACCAGTTTCATGTTCGTCTGACAATGAGGAACAGATGTTCGCCAGCGACACTGCTGTTGTGGACAGGTAAGTGTTATAAGCTAAATTATTCTTTATCCCTGAAAATAGTAATCAAAATTACTTTTGACTGATCGGTGATTACAATGGTGCGTCATTGCCACATGACGGACCGTTGACGGACCGTTTTTTTGTGCACCGCGTTCCTCTGTAGCGGGGGGGGCGGGGGGAGTTGTTATCCTCTACATTGCAGATATTTTAGTATAATTTTTATTGCACTGTAGGTTATTTTTTCATGTAAAAAAAAAAAAAAGGCCACACATTTTTTGCGTGGCATGCTTCTTTGTGTGTGGGGGCTTGTTTGTTCATTCATTAATTCATGAATGAATAAACAACCCCCCCCCCCCCCACACACACACAGCCCTGAGTGTCACCTTTCATTTGAGCCCAAGAAGAAGCTTCTATATTGAATCTATATTCTATATTGAATCATTCAAAAGTTACAGACGTTTTTCCAAACTGTGCCATTTGGCACAATTTGGCACAGTTCAAAAACGCCTGGGAACAACCTGAGAAAAAAGCTGTGTAATATATTCATTTTTTGTGGTATTGTTACAAAATTTTGACCTCAGCTGGATAACACTTGGTTCTACATTTCTGTTGTGTTTTCCAGCCAGTATCTGACAGCTGTGTATTATTTGCAAGCATTTGTATATAAAAAAAACCACCCAGGCAAACTTTATTTTCTTCAAGTTCAGTATGTTTAGATGACTGTTACTCAGTGGCAGGAGCACTTAGAGAGATTATGACTGTTTTGCCAAAAAATTCAGAGTGTTTTCTTTTAAATGAGACCAACCCCATGAAGATGCTGCAAAGGGTTGAAGGACAGCTTTTGATTTACTTTGGGTACGTTATTTTTAGCCGTTTTTAGGGAAATTGACCAGAGTGCAAGGGGTTAAAGTATGCATGAGTAAATTACTATTATGGATGTTTTTTCCTTCTCTTTCCTACTTTTTCTCAATGGAAAAAAACACCAGAATAAAAATACAAAAAAAATCACACATTTTTGTCATTTAAATTAAATCACCCTTTATTGTCATTCAACTATACAACCAATCATGTACAGTAGAAAGAAATTGTGTTTTTCCTATCTACAGTGTTAATCACACACACCCCATGTGTAGAATCAGAGGGCCGCTGCCATGCAAGGCGCCACCACAGATTTCCCTCCTCCATTCCATTATTGCTGAGCACCAAGCTGGACGGCAGGAAGTTCCGCTTTTTTTATATGGTCATCGGCATGACCCGGCCGGGATATGAACCCCTGCCTCCTGGGTGTGGGGTGGATGCTCTACCAACTGAGCCACCACTCCGGTATTTATGTATATTTATGTAAACCATGGAAAAAAAAAAAAATCCTGCAGGACAAAACTTGACACTTGATATTTTCTAACCTGTTCGTATCCCACCATAGACAGAGAGAGAACCTGAAGCAGAGAGAGCTCAGAGAGGGAAA
The DNA here is from genome assembly GCA_020510985.1 of Pholidichthys leucotaenia. Taxonomy (NCBI): domain Eukaryota; kingdom Metazoa; phylum Chordata; class Actinopteri; order Cichliformes; family Pholidichthyidae; genus Pholidichthys; species Pholidichthys leucotaenia. Next base: position 214,890 of record CM035842.1, read on the forward strand.
GATGAGACAGAAGAGAGGAGCCAAGGAGAGGAAAGTATCCAGGCAGAGGGTCCAGGAGAGCTGAGAGCAGACGAAGAAGAGAAGGATGACACCAGTAAAAAGTCCAAACACAGGACATCTGGGTGGGACCCCAGCTGGCCCAATATTCCAATATTCAAGCCTTGGTTGTACAATACTTCAAATGTTAAGTTCCATTATGCAATATTACTGTGCAAAATTTAAAAAAAATAACAATAGTGTAAATTTAACATATTCTGGTTACAAGTGTGTCATGTGTTTTCTGCCCCCCCCCCCCGGGAAAAAAATATGTCGCCACCACGCCAAGGTCTTTAAGCCAGAGGAAACACTGCATAGGACTCACTAAAAGATCATAGGGTCGCCTATGATGTCTACATGATGTCATATAGACACCATAGTATAGAGTGATTCAAGAAAATCTGTGTGTGTGTGTGTGTGTGTGATCAAAGGCAAACATCGCTCATGATCATAGGACATCCAAGATCAAAGGCAGGCATCACTCTTCTTTGAGATTTGATTGGCAAAAAGAAGAAGTTATGAGGAAAAACAGACACACAGACGGACATTTATAGAGCGTGTGGCGGATCTACAAGTAGAAGAGTGATATAAAGTGAAGTATGTGGTGGTAATGCACCTGTAAGCTGGTTGCCAACCACCAATCAAATCTAAAAGAAGAAGAAGAAGAAGAAGAAGATTTAATTGGCGGTTGGGAACCAGCTTACAGGTGCATTATTTTATTTTATTTTTATTTTTTTTAACTTTGTGTACTTTATTGATCCCCAGAGGGGAAATTCAGGGCATCCACCTGGATGGATGAAACAGCCACGGTACAGTGCTATCCCTTAACCATTCACACACACATTCACACCGAGGGCCACTTTAGAGTCTCCAATTAACCTATCCTGCATGTTTTTGGCCTGTGGGAGGAAAGCGGAGAAATCCCGGAGTAAACCCACGCAGACACAGGGAGAACATGCAAACTCCACACAGATCACTGTTGGTCAGGGGCTGGGATTGAACCTAGGATACCATGGCCAAGGGTGAGTTGCTGTGTTGCCACAGTGCTAACCACTGCGCCACCGCACCACCCATTACTGCCACTGACTTGATTATCATCACTCTATAGCCTTGTATCAGGAGTTCTGAACAACTCCCCATGCGGACTTCACGAGGACACTTTTTAGAAGACAGCCACAGGGGCATTGGCAAGAAGACGGACTTCGACAGGTGGAACGTTGAGACGGCATTTACGTCTGTGTTCGGTTGGGGTAGGACTGATTTGTTTGTGGTGGATAGAAAGAACTGTACGCAGACTGTGGCATTATGGCATCTAGCTCTGACGGGCTCGATAAAGATGACATGGAGTGGATACTACTTAGGTCTGGGAGGCGGAAAAGACCGGCTAGGGGGGCACCAAGAGCTAGAAGCAGATCAGATGAGAGTGACACGGGAGGAAGTAACAATGCGAAGAAAACATGAACTAGCCAACATGGATGGCAGTTTGATGATGCAGGGAATGAGTGGAAGGTTGTCATTGAGTTCAGTCAGGGTGGGGGACACTTTCACGTTGTTAAGCTAACAACAGCAATTGAGAAAGAAATTGGGAGAGTTAAGTTTGCAAAGTTCTTGAATAATAACCGGCTGTTAATTCATGCATCAAGTAAACAACAGCAAGAGAAAATACTGGCAATGACATGTCTAAATGGAGCACTGTTAGAAAAATACCCGATTCTTTGATTGAAAGATCCAAGAACAAACCGGAGATTTCTTCAATTTAAAGGATGGTACATTTATTTAGAAGTCACATGTAAAGCAAGCAGCGCCGGGTGCAGCGTGACGCAGCTCCCTCTGGAGCGTGGTCAGACTGAACGCCGACTTCCGGGTGCAGGTTACAATTATCCCCTCGGGTTGGGCGACCCAGTACAATGGGATGGGCTTGTACGCGACTATCTGATTGGCTAATCTATCTATGGCGGGAACAGGCCATCCACTGAACACAGACACTAGAATGTGCTATCAACAGTGCGTGGGTGTTGAGTCTGGGTATGTATCTAATGTGAAAGACCTGACTTAAAAGAGAGAGAAAAGACAGAGAGAGCTCTATACCTTTGTCTCATTCCTGTTATCAATATACCATAACATACTTGTTCATAAGCATGCAAACAGAATTTGTATGGAATATGTGTAGAGCATAATGGGAGATCACCTGCAGAATTATTATTCTGGCACTAACTATACATTAACCCTTTCAGGATCATGGGATCGTGGGTTTGAGCCCAGCCTCTGACCAACAGTGATCTGTGTGGAGTTTGCATGTTCTCCCCGTGTTTGCGTGGGTTTACTCTGGGATTTCTCCGGTTTCCTCCCACATGCCAAAAACATGCAGGTTAGGTTAATTGGAGACTCTAAAGTGGCCCTGGGTGTGAATGTGTGTGTGAATGGTTAAGGGATAGCACCGTATCGTGGCTGCTTCATCCATCCAGGTGGTGGATGCCCTCAATTTCCCCTCTGGGGATCAATAAAGTATACTAAATCTAAAAAAATCTAAAAAAATTATACCATGGACTTCCGGTCTGGACACCATGGTGATAGCAGCTTAACGTTGAAGCTCCCAGACCCGATCCGTGAAAATACCTTGAAAATAAGATTTAACAGATTTTTGGAAGAGTGAAAATCAAAAGACAAAGTCATTATGCCTAAAGGAAAACAGAAGAAATCGACATTTACCAGGCCAAGACACGCATCGGCCGGAAAATCTGATCTGGAGGACATCCTTTCAGAAGAGGAGGAGCTGAATGAAGCTAGCAACACGGTTAGCTTAAAAATGGTACTTAAAGAATTAAGACGATTTCGCCGAGAGTGTTGGGCCGAATTTCGTGAAATTAAAGACGAAATAAAAAGGACAAACAGCAGAGTGGACCAGGCTGAGGACCGAATCATGGAAGCAGAAGAAAGAAGGGCTGGAAGAAACCGTGCTGGAACTACACAAATGACAGTCAAGACTGGAGGCTAAGCTAACCGACCAAGAAGGAAGACTAAGAAGAGACAACATAAGAATTCATGGTCTGAAAGAAGGAGTCGAGGACGGTTTCACCACAATGGCAGCATGCGTGGAATCCATACTGAGAGAGAAGTTGGATATTCCCCAATCCACCGACTTGAAGATAGAAAGGGCGCACCGTACATTAGCCCCTAGGCCAGCGGCGGAAGCGCCACCAAGATCGGTGGTGGTGAAGTTCTCCAACTGCAGAATAAAAGAAGAGGTTGTAAGACTGGCTTGGCAGAAAAAAGGGTTTATGCACCAAGAGAGAAAAGTTTTCGTGGAGCACGACTACGCCCCGGAGGTCCTTAAAAAGCGTCGGGAATACAACGACGCTAAAAAGGTACTACGAGAGAAGAAACTGTGCTTTCAGACTCCATTTCCGGCGAAGCTGACGGTGTTTTACGGAGATAAGACGTGTCTCTACAACTCGGCGGAAGAAGCAACCACGGATATGGCGAGAAGAGGACTCCTGGTAACGGTGTATAAACCCGCAGCAGACCAAATCGAAAGAATCAAGGCTCAAACGTGGTCCACACAGAGACCCTCAAAATCCACAGGCCAGCAGCGGGAAACCCAGTGCCAGAGCTATAAGGAAAAACTGAGCGTTTTCAGGAGGGACTAACGATATTTTTAGTCAATCTGCGCATCCAACCCTCCTCCTACAAGGTAACAAACATTAAAGGAGATGCAGAATCAGAAAGTGGTAAAACATTTCATGGAACAGACATAATATTAGAAACAAATAAGTCTTTAAAAAAAAAAAAAACTTGTTAAAATAGAAATGTGACAATGAACCACATGAACTCTCCACATTAACAAATACTGTATTAACGTGACCGTTTGCTGTGATGGTGGTGGGAGGTTGTGCATAATTTCATAGGGTATAGGCATAAAAAAAAAAAATAAATAAATAAATAAAATAAAATAAAATCATTACAAGTTCGCATTGGGATCTGAAATTCACGTTAAAAACATGGGACAACTTACAGGGGTAAGAGAGGGCCCTCAGCACGTAACGGAGTTTGAGGAATTTCCCTCAGAGCCAACACACCATCAAGGCTCTTCTAAGGTCACTAAAAAGACCTCACCTCAGGAAGATCTTTTGTCAGTTTTTTGTTTTAAAGTTTTATATACTATGTTCTTAATGTTTTTTATGTTCTTAATGTTCTTTCAGTTTCTGAGTAGCATAAAAGAGGGCCACCACACTGTTATACTAAATAAGACAATACAATGGAGAAACAGGGTGCAACCAAAATAATCTCATATAATGTAAAAGGGATCCTGAATCCAGTTAAAAGATCCAAGATTCTAGGCAAAATGAAAAAAGACAAAGCAGGAATAATATTTTTACAGGAAACCCACCTAACAGACGTGGAGCACACTAAGCTTAATAGACAAGGGTTTAAAATGATCTCTTCATCTTCATATAAGTCAGGGAGGAGGAGGGGAGTAGCGACATTGATATCAACCAAAATTATATTTGAAAAAAAATCAGAACACAAAGACAAAGAAGGGAGATTTAGCATGGTACTGGGGCGGCTAGAGGGAGAAGATATCACCCTGCTGAATGTATATGCACCTCCAGGGGCCAACTGGAAATTTTATAAAAATGTATTTGACCTAATGATAACTAAAGCCCAAGGTTTAGTGATATGTGGTGGAGACTTCAGTCTAAGACTGAATCCATACTGAGAATCAGAATCAGAATCAGAATCAGGTTTATTGCCATTGTTCATGTAGTACACAAACTAGGAATTTGTCTCGGTACAATGCTGCAACATTAAACATGATAAGATAAGAGAAATAAACTATACATGTAATAAAGTGTAGGATAAGATTAAGTGATACTGGTCAACAGTTAAAATATATATTAGCCAGCAGCAGATACTGTGGAGAACTATATAGTGCAGTCGGTAATGCAGGAAGAAAACAGTGATGATTGACATGAGTCTGGTTGAGCTGCTGTACATGGTGCACGAGAGTCAATAAGTCACTTAGTGTTCAGCAGTCTAATGGCAGAGGGGAAGAAGCTGTTCATGTGACGGGAGGTTTTAGTCTGGATGGACCGAAGTCTTCTACCAGAGGGGAGGGGGGCAAACAGTACGTGACCAGGGTGTGAGGGATCGGCTATGATCCGGCCAGCACGCCTCCGGGTCCTGGAGATGTACAGATCCTGGAGAGATGGGAGCTTGCAGCCGATCACCTTCTCAGCAGTGCGCACGACGCGCTGCAGCCTTAGTCTGTCCCTGGCAGTGGCTCCTGCGTACCACACGGTTATGGAGGTGGTGAGGATGGACTCGATGATGGCTGTGTAGAACTGCACTAACATCTTGGTGGGTAGCTTGAGCTTCCTCAGCTGCCGCAGGAAGAACATCCTCTGCTGGGCTTTTTTGATGAGTGAGCTGATGGTCAGCTCCCATTTGAGGTCCCTGGTGATGGTAGTGCCTAGGAAGCGGAAGGAATCAGCAGTGGTGATGGGAGAGCCTGAGAGGGTGAGGGGGGGCAGAGGAGTAGTGACTTTCCTGAAGTCTACAATCATCTCCACTGTCTTCAGAGCGTTCAGCTGCAGGTTGTTATTGCTGCACCAGGACGTCAGCTGGGCCACCTCTCTCCTGTAGGCGGACTCGTCGCCGTTGGAGATGAGCCCGATGAGGGTGGTGTCGTCCGCAAACTTGATCAACTTGACAGACTGGTGGCTGGAGGTGCAGGAGTTGGTGTAAAGGGAGAAGAGTAGGGGGGAAAGTACACAGCCCTGGGGTGATCCGGTGCTGATGCTAGTATAGTCTGAGACAGTCTTTCCCAGCCGCACATGCTGCCTCCGGTCCGTCAGGAAGTTGATGATCCACCTGCAGAGGGAGTCAGGCACGTTGAGCAGGGACAGCTTGTCCCGGAGCAGAGCGGGGCGGATGGTGTTGAATGCGGAGCTGAAGTCCACAAACAGGATCCTGGCGTAGGTTCCCGGGGAGTCCAGGTGCTGCAGGATGGAGTGGAGGGCCAGGTTGACTGCATCGTCTACAGACCTGTTGGCTCGGTAGGCAAACTGCAGCGGGTCCAGGAGAGGGGTGGTGATGGACTTGAGGTGGGACAGGACCAGGCGCTCAAAGGACTTCATGACTACAGAGGTGAGCGCTACAGGTCTGTAGTCATTAAGTCCAGTGATCCGTGGCTTCTTGGGGACAGGGATGATGGTGGAGGATTTGAGGCAGGACGGCACGTGGCATAACTTAAGGGAGGTGTTAAAAATGTCTGTGAATACAGGAGCCAGCTGTTTCGCACAGAGTCTCAGGATGGAGGGAGACACGCCGTCTGGGCCGGGGGTCTTGCGCGGGTTCAGTCTGGAGAACTGTTTGAGCACATCCTGCTCACTGATGATAAGGGAAGGGGGGGGGGGAGGGGGGGGTGCCTTAAATGAAGTAGGGAATGTGGAGGCTGTGGAGCTGGAGGGAGGGGGGGAGTTGGACACAGATGACGAGGTGTCAAAACGGGCATAGTGTTGGGACAGTCTCTGACAAAGGGCTTTGTCATCCTGACCTTTAGGAGCCTGAGGTCGATAGTTGGTGATTTGCCTCAGTCCTCTCCACACGGAAGCCGAATCATTAGCAGTGAACTGCTGCTGGAGTCTCTCTGAGTATAGAGATTTAGCCCTCTTCAGCTCTCTGTTAAACCGGTATTTAACCTCCCTGTAGCAGTCCCTGTCTCCACTTTTCAGCGCTGCTTCCTTCTCCTTCCTGATCTGTCTGAGCTTAGCTGTGAACCAGGGTTTGTCATTAGAGTAACTCACCCTGGTGCGTGATGGAAGAATGTTCTCTTCACAAAAGTGGATATATGAGTTCACAGTGTCCGTGTACTCATCCAGATCATGCGTGGCTCCTTTAAGCATGCCCCAGTCAGATATTTCCATGCACGTTTCCAGCTTCTCCTCAGCATCACTGGTCCGTATCTTCGTAGTGCTCACAACAGGTTTAGTGAGCTTCAATCTCTGTCTGTATGTGGGAATGAGGTGAACCATCACGTGATCAGATAATCCCAGCGCAGCTCGAGGGACAGCGCGATATGCGTCTTTCACTGTGGTGTAACAGTGATCCAGTGTGTTTAATCCTCTGGTGGGGCATTTAATAAACTGTTTGTAGCGGGGGAGATCGTGGCTCAGATTGCACTGATTAAAGTCGCCAGCCACAATAATCAGCGAGTCTGGAAAACTCCGCTCTGTGTGTTGAATGTGATCCGCGAGCACGCGCTGAGCTTCGCGCGTGTCCGCGTCGGGAGGGGCGTACACAGCGATCATTATGAAAGAAGCAAACTCCCGCGGGGAATAGAAGGGCTTGCAATTGATAACAAGAAATTCCAAGGCAGGAGAACAGTGTTTGGAAATTACCGTTACATCAGAGCACCAGCTACAGTTGATGTAGAAGCAGACACCGCCTCCTGTGGTCTTGCCGGAAAGCTCTGTGTCACGATCAGCACGGAAGAGCTGGAAGCCGTCGAGGCGCAGCGCGCTGTCCGGTATATTTTCCCGGAGCCAGGTCTCAGTAAAGCAGAGGACAGCTGAGGAGGCGAGGTCCTTAAAACGCATCAGCAGTCTCAGTTCATCCACCTTGTTAGAGAGAGAGTTGGTATTGGACAGAAATATGCCAGGCAGCGCCGTTCGCGAGCCTCTCCTGTGAAGTCGTACGAGAGCGCCCGCTCGTCTTCCTCTCTTCCGCCGTCTCACTTTCCGAGCCAAACAATAAACCAGATCGGCGGCAGGGGCTAGAAAAACTGGGAGGAGGTCCGTGGGGGTCAAAGTCCTGATATTTAAAAGTTCTTCACGGGTATAAGTGCAAGCAGACACACAATTGACAAACAAAAACAAACAAAGAGCGCAGCGAAGCACCATGTCGACCGCTGTGGGCGCCATCTTGGATCGAAAATTTCGATCCAAGAATTTACTGGGATGCATCAGGTAATTCTCCACCTCAAAATAACACTCAAAGTAGAAAAACTCGGATGCTACTAAAAGAAATGGGAATGTGTGACGTGTGGAGGGAATTCAACCCCAGTGTAAAAGATTATACATTTTACTCAGCACCACATTCATCATACTCAAGGATTGACTATTTTTTTTATGTTTAATAGAGACATTGGAAGAGTAAAAACATGTAAAAAAGGACTGATGGATCTCTCTGACCACAGTCCAATCTATATGGACTTAAGTATCCAAAAACACACAAATAATACATTTTCTTGGAGGTTAAATTCAAATGTGCTGAAAGGACCACTGAAAGATGAATTGGAATCAGATATTCTCAGATATTTGGAAGAAAATGATAATGGAGAAGTAAGATAAGATAAGATAAGATAAGCCTTTATTAGTCCCACAACGGGGAAATTCCAGGATTGCAACAGCACAGGGATAGCAACACTCAGAGCAACAATCAGAAGGCAAGAAAAAAACAAGCAAGCAAGAGCAGCTAATATACATATGTACGTATTACTATAAAATATATATATATACACACACACACAGACACACAGTGCAGAGCATTGTAGCTGGATGGAATAAATATATGAATATATGAACACACAGTGCAGAGCATTGTAGCTAGATGGAATAAATATGTAAATATATAAACACCCACAGTACGGAGCATTGCAGCTAGGTGGAATAAATATGCAAGTATATAAACACACACAGTGCGGAGCAATGTAGCTAGATGGAATAATATGTAGATATATAAATATATAAACACACCCAGTGCTGAGCATTGTAGCTAGATGGAATAAATATGTAAATATATAAACACACACAGTGCAGAGCATTGTTGCTAGGTGGGATGAAACAGCATAACCGTCTACTTAGTTATCCTACATGGTATGATTATGTGCCCATACATATTCTCACCCTCCATAGCGACCGGTATGTTCCTAGTTGTATGCCGGAGGGGACCATTGTGTAAGTCTATTGCATCTTTTGCATTCAAAAAACTATTAGTTTGTTACGTCTTTTTGCTATCTCTGCGAGCAGCCCTGCTTAGGTTGTACAGTCTGACAGCCGTTGGTAGGAAGGACCTACGAAACCTCTCGGTTGTGCACCTGGGATGATGTAGTCTGCTGCTAAATGAGCTCCTCAGTGCATTCAGTATGTCCTGCATAGGGTGGAACTCGGACTCCAGCAGAGATGACAGTTTAGCCACCGTCCTTCTCTCTCCTATCTCCTCCATCGGATCAAGGCGCTGCCCCAGGACAGAGCTAGCTTTCTTAATCAGTTTGTTCAGTCTCTTCCTATCGGCTGCAGTAATGCCACTGCCCCAGCAGACCACTCCAAAAGTGATGGCTGATGCCACCACCGTGTCATAGAATGACTTCAGCAGCGCCCCTTGTACACCAAAAGACCTGAGTCTCCTCAGCAGGAACAGCCTGCGCTGTCCCTTCTTGTAGAGTGCATCAGTATTGTGTGACCAGTCTAGTTTATTGTTCAGATGAATACCCAGGTACTTATAGGATGTCACCATCTCGATGTCTGTTCCCTGTATATTTACTGGTACTGTGAGGGGCTGCCCATGCCTGCGGCAGTCCACCACCAGCTCCTTAGTTTTCCTCGCGTTGATCTGGAGGCAGTTCCGATGGCACCAGTCCACGAAGTCCTGGATAAGCCCTCTGTACTCAGCTTCATCTCCATTGGAGATGAGGCCAACGATCGCAGAGTCATCAGAGAACTTCTGTAGATGGCAGTGTGTTGTGTTGTGTGAGAAGTCCGCAGTATAAAGAGTGAACAGGAAGGGAGCCAGCACCGTTCCCTGGGGGGCCCCCGTGCTACTGATGATCGTGTCGGACACACAGTCCCGGGTTCTCACAAACTGAGGCCGGTTCGTGAGGTAGTCCAGGATCCATGATGACAGGTGCTGGTCCACCCCTGCGCGCAGCAGCTTGTCCTTCAGGATCATCGGTTGGATGGTGTTGAAAGCACTGGAGAAGTCAAAGAACATGATCCTCACCATATTCCCGGGCTTCTCCAGGTGGGACAGAGAACGGTGAAGGAGGAAGATCACCGCATCCTCCACCCCAATGCCATGCTGGTAGGCGAACTGGAGTGGATCCATCGCTGGTTCCACCAGGGGGCGGAGGTGAGCAAGGAGCAGTCTCTCCAGGGTCTTCATCAAGTGGGACGTCAAGGCCACCGGTCTGTAGCTGTTCAGGTCTTTGGGGTGGGAAGTTTTTGGTACAGGTACCACACAAGATGTTTTCCACAGCTGTGGTACCCTCCCCAGTTTCAGGCTCATGTTGAAGATATACGTCACAATCCCACACAGCTGGTCTGCACAGGACTTGAGGAGCTTTGCGCTGATGCCGTCCGGTCCCGGCGCCTTCCTCGCCTTGATCTTCCTCAGCTCCGTCCTCACCTGGGTCCTGGTCAGGGTCAGGATGGGGGGCTGTGTGTTGGGAGTGGGGGGGTGTTGGTGGAGTGGGGAGTGGGCAGCAGGACTTGATTTCTTTAGAGGCAGCAGTGGTTGTTGTGCGGTCAGGGGGGAGGGCGGTTGGTCAAATCTATTGAAAAACAGATTCAGGTTGTTCGCCCACTCCCTGCCCCCTGTGGCCTGGGGGGAGGTATTCTGGAGCCCCGAGATGGTTTTGAGGTTTCTCCAGACCCCGCTGATGTCGCTCTGTTGCAGCTTGTCCTCCATCTTCTTCCTGAAGCTGTCCTTGCCTTCTCTGATCTTTCTCCTCAGCTCCCTCTGTACGGACTTCAGCATCTCCCTGTTCCCTGACCTGAAGATCCTCTTCTTCTCTCTCAGAAGTGTTTTTATCTCAGGGTTGATCCAGGGTTTGTTGTTTGAGTGACGCCGTATGGTCTTGGTGGGAACGGATTTGTCCACACAGAAGCTGAGGTAGCCCGTGAAGGTGTGAATGAGGCCATCGATGTCCTCACCATGTGGATCGCAGAGCTGCTTCCAGGCGGTGGCTTCAAAACAGCCCTTTAGGGTGTCCATTGTCTCCTCAGACCATAACTCCACAGTGTGCATGGCCGGAGGTTGTCTGTGCACTAGGGGTTTGTACACCGGCCGGAGATGAACCAAGTTGTGATCCGATCTCCCGAGTGGGGGGAGTTGTGATGAGGTGTACGCCTCCTTAGTGTTTGCGTAGAATAAATCCAGTGTTTTATTGTCTCTAGTGTGGCATGTGACATACTGGGTGAACGTGGGTAGAATGGGAGACAGTGAAACATGGTTGAAATCGCCTGAGATGAGGAGAAGAGCATCTGGGTGTTCTGTCTGCAGCCTGCTGGTTACTGAATGGATGACGTCACGTGCTGTCCCAGCGTTCGCCGTCGGATTTGCATAAACAACAATGCAGATCACGTGTGAGTGTTCTCTCGGGAGATATGTAGGCCTCATGCTAACAGCTAGCAACTCAATGTCTTTGCTGCAGTGTCGTTGTTTAACAGTGATATGTCCCGGACTGCACCAGTTGTTGTTAACATACATTATCACTCCACCGCCCCTAGCCTTGCCACTGTCTGGTGTTCGGTCAGCTCGTATCATGTGAAAACCCTCCAGCTCAATGTTAGCATCTGCTGCTAGTTCAGTTAGCCACGTCTCAGTAAACAAAAGGAGAGAGCACTCCCGGTATGTGCTATCATAACGGGAGATAGCCGCTAGCTCATCTAACTTTCCCAGTATCGACCGTACATTTCCCATGACAACAGATGGAAGGGAGGGTCTGTACCTTATATTTTTTGTCCTCCGCCTTACTCCAGCCCGGCAGCCGCGGCGTTTTCGCCTCAGTTCTCTCGGTATGTCGAGTTTTTCCAATGGGACCGGGTGGCGGTTGAATGCTAGCAGCTGTTCTCTGCTGTATCGTATCCTGCTATAAACAGTGGCTCCGTCCACCGGCTCAGGAGACATTTAGGACGATCTGTGTGTCCGTGATATAAGTGGGGTGAAAAAAAAAGACGGATCAAAAGAGAGAGGAAGGGAAAAAGACTCGGAATCGAGCCGCTGTTGCAAAAGGCAGCCTACTCGAGTGGCGCCGAGAGAAAAAAGTATCCCCTTTAATACTGTGGGACGCATGCAAAGCTGTAATAAGGGGAAAGATTATCGCAAAACTGGCAATCCAAAAGAAACTGAGACAAGAAAAACTAATCACATTAGAGTCAGAACTTAAGAAACTAGAAAAAGAGCACAAAGACAACACTCATTCTAATGACTCGCTCAAAATTAAGGAAATTAAAAAACAAATAAATGAGATCTACACAATAGAAATCCAGAAGAAACTTACATTTCTGAAACAAAAATACTATGAAACAGGTAGCAAATCGGCAAAATTACTAGCCTATAAATTGAGGAAACAACAAATGGAGAGAGCAATCTACAAAATCAGAGACCCAGTATCAAAGGAAATAAAATTTAGAATCCAGGATATTCTTCAAAGCTTCGAGAACTACCACAAGAACTTGTGCTCCTTCAAAAAACATAAAAACGTATCCGAAGCCTTCCTAAACACATTAAACCTTCCCCAACTTACGGAATCACAAAATAAAACACTACTGTCAGAAATACAACCTAAAGAATTAGAAAAAGCAATTATGAAACTTAAAGCTAACAAATCCCCAGGAGCAGATGGCTATACAGCAGAGTGGTACAAAACCTTTAAACAGCAACTATCTCCTCTCCTCCTGAAAACATTTAACTATGTCCTCCACACAGGGGAAATCCCCCCCTCCTGGAGAGAAGGGGTCATTGCAGTCATACCTAAACCTGAAAAGGATAAACTAGAATGTTCCAACTACAGACCAATCAGTGTGTTAAATCAGGACAATAAGCTTTTTACCACTATCCTTGCCAAAAGGTTAGAAAATATACTGACAGACTTAATTCATTTAGACCAAACAGGTTTTATAAGACAAAGACAGACACAAGACAACATTAGACGCACTTTACACATAATTCATCATATAAAAAAATATAACTTAAATGTAGCCATGTTGGGATTAGATGCTGAAAAAGCATTTGATTCGGTTGACTGGTCTTTCCTATATAGAATCTTATCCAGTTTCAATTTTCATAACAACTTCATTAGAACTATCCAGGCATTATATAAAAAACCAACAGCTAAAATAAGGATTAACGGTAAATTATCATCATCTTTTGAACTGGAAAGAGGATGTCGTCAGGGCTGCCCCTTGTCTCCACTGCTCTTTGCAATCTTCATAGAACCTCTGAGCCAATGGATAAGACAGAATCAAAAAAATTCAGGGTATTACACTTAGTCAGAAGGAACATAAAATAGCACTCTTTGCTGATGACATCTTAATATACCTGGGGCAGCCGGACACCTCTTTTCCAGAACTAACCTCAGTTTTTTCAGAGTATGGAGATTTATCGGGGTACGAATTAAACATGCATAAAACCCAAGTTTTAACATTCAACTATGACCCAAATCAATATTTACTAAGCAAACTCAAAACTAACTGGGAGATGGAATCTATGAAATATCTGGGGGTCAATATCCTGAAACAACTCAACAAAATTATAACACTAAACTATGATCCACTGATGACAAAAATAAAATCTGATGTAGTAAGATGGAATATGATACCATTCTTGGGTACTGCACAAAGAATTGAAGCAGTCAAAATGAATATACTTCCACGTCTTCTATACCTTTTCCAAACAATACTGGTAGAACCTCCCAAAAAACATGGCAAGAACTGGACAGAAGGATCTCAAGATTCATATGGCAGGGCAAGAGACCTAGAATCAGATATAGAACCCTACAGCTAAACAAAGACAAAGGTGGGCTCGCGCTGCCAAATATCAGGGACTATTTTAAAGTCGCACAAATTAAAACTTTAGTAGAGATATGTAACCCAGTCTACACTGCACAATGGAAGGAGATGGAATGCCAAATAACAAGTGACATCCCCCTACAGGCGATAATAGAGAACAATGCCTTACCTAAACTTTTGAATAACACTAACCTGTGGATAGAGACCCCGCTAAAAATTTGGTTTAAGATAGTCAGAGAGAATCAAACTAAAGAACCCTATTGATTACTGCAATGGATTTCCTATGATCAAGACTTTACTCCTAATAAAACAGACACTAGATTTAAAAAGTGGAAAGAGAACGGACTGATAAAATATTACGATTTTTTTAAAGGGCAAATTTTAAGAAGTTTTGAAGATTTGAAAAAACAAGGTCTAATAAATCAAGATCTTTACAGGTTCTTTCAGCTTAGACACCACATAAACAAAATACTTAAAAAGGAGGATTTGGAAAGGGCCCAGTCAGGTGTTCTGAAGGTCTTCTTAATGGCATATAAAGGGATCCCAGGGATCAGATACATTTCTAAATTATACCAAGGTCTTCAAGACTTAAAAGGAGACAACACATCATATATAAAAGAGAGATGGGAAAAAGAGGGGAATTTCACTTTACAACTGGAAATATGGGAAAAGCTAAATAAACAGCAATGGAAAAGTACCTCATCCCTGCAGTGGAGAGAATTTGGATGGAAAAATTTGGTAAGATTTTTCAGAACACCTGCACAAAACAAATTTACTCGTAAGGGGTTGAACTGTTGGCGCTTGTGTGGTGAAGAGACTGCAAATCATTTTCATGTGTTTTGGTCATGCCCAGTTATCCACCAATATTGGACCAATGTACAGACAATATTGGGGAAAATATTCAAAATAACAGTTCCCTTTTCTTTTGTAACTTTGTATTTGGGTTTACTACCGGACTCACTGGAAAGACGAGGAGAAAAATACTTATTCAATGTTTTAATATTGGCAAGTAAAAAAGCTCTAACTAAAAAATGGATGTTGAAGGACTGTCCTACACCTGAAGATTGGATTAACGTGATTCAAGACATTTACTCGATGGAAAAGTTGATATTCGCACTGAGACAGGACATGGATGGGTTCTTGAACTCTTGGCAACCCTGGATCGCATATGTGTCTTCCATTAGATCTAATCTTTGACAAACACCATTTCAATAATGGTCCCGCTCTTTGTTCCAACGCTACTCAGATACTCTTATTTTTTTCTCTTTTGTTTTTGTTTTTTTTCTCTTGTTTTGTTTTTTTTTGTTCTTTATTTAATTTCTCTTTTTCTTTCACTTAAAAAAAGGGTGTTGTAATATTTATTCTTCCAATGTTGTCAAAAAACAAAAAAAGGGAACGTGATGAAAATGTAAACAATGCAATGCTGTAATGACATGTATACCCTTTACAAAAACTAAAAAAAAATAAAAAAATTATACCATAAAGTTGCCATGATTGCGCAAGTCTAAAGGATGATAATCTGACATATGTGGAGAACACGAGGAGCGTGAGCAGACTGGGAGGAGTGTCAGCGGGGACCAGGGTCTAGCAAAGAACACATATCAACACAGGACACACATGGAAAAGCAGCAGCTTGACCGGCAGACCATGGTCCTTCGCGGAGAGTCAAACCTGTGTGATTGCCTACATATAGATTATCAAGAGGGCTGGCTCCGTGATTGGTCTCAGGTCGGACACCTCTGAGACAGTGGTGGAGATGAGGACACTGAACAAACTGTGATCCTTCATGGGCAATCCTGATCACCCCCTCCAGCACACACTGGACAGACAGCAGAGCTCTTTCTCCAGTAGACTGCTACAGCTTCGCTGCTGAACGGTCAGCACAGGAAATCTTTCCTGCCACATGTCATTTCCCAGGACAAAAACTCACTCTGATGTTGAATTCTGGTCATAACTATGCTGCCATACTGCACCTTACGGTATGGATTGATTTGTGTATGGACTCTTTGTGTGTCTGGAATAAAGTTAATAATAATAATAATAATAATAATAATAATAATAGGTGCCTCACATTTCACCCGGCACCTGATAGTCCTGCATTGTACAGTGAGTATGATTCATGTATCTATACGGGTCATCATCTATGATGTATGTAAGTTATTTGGGCAGTTTTACTTTCCATGGGTAATCTCTTTGTCTATTATGCTGTGTGTGTTTCTGTCTACTGTCATGCTGCTGTTACACTGTAATCTCCCAGTCTGGGACCAATCAAGTATAAAGAGGACTACACACCTCTTTGTGTTCCACTTTCAAACACAGCCTACATTTGGGCCTGGAAAGCCTAACTGGGTGTGATATCCTACCGCACTGGGATACCTGTTTCAGACAGGAATACTTTTGTTCTACGAACAAATAAATACCAGGAATCTGTCCGTCCCTCACATCTCTCTGGAACCGCTGGTCAGACTGTCCTCAGATTCGCTCCGCGCTAATGAGGGACATCATCCCCGAGTCCGGAGCTGCTCAGTCACAATATGCCACCTGCATCAATAAAAGTTCAACCATCGGATGACTTTAATATTTATCCTGATCACTTAATTACAGCGACAATATGGGTAACTGGCTCCATGCCCACGCCTGTCCCACCTTTAAAGACAGCCTACAGTGCATGGAAGAGCAACTGGCCTCCCAGTTGCCTGCTGGCACTGCACCAGTCTGGCTACCATGAGCATGTGCTGCAGTGCAGTGTTGGTCTCTCACACACGACAGAACGTGACCGTGACTACAGATAACGGCTCGTCTTTAACGCCGTGGACAGTTTCCTGCCGTTAAAACCGACCTCAGAGCACCACCGTTGCTGTCCCGGTGACATCAGACACCGCATCACAGTCAAACAGCACATCCACAACACGGGCTTCACGTCCACCCGAACTTCCAAAGCGGTCCACTTACTTGTTTACAGCGATAAAGCCGCGCCACAGCTTCACTGAGCCGGAAGTAACGACATTTTCCCGCCGGTGTGTGACTGCAGCTGGGAGCTTCTCCACCACAAACCCCGACACGTCAGCTGGACGGAAGCTTACGGTCTTCTCCCGTCGATCACCATCTATCCCGACCACCGGCAAGGAACGACAAACCGCATCAGATATGGTGGTTCGCTACGGCAAAGTTACTTTACCCGCAGATAAGACTGCAGCCACTGGGATCGCAGATTGTGTGCGTCATACAGTTTTTACGTCATCACCACGCGACTCTGAATGAAAATAAAGGGTCGGTGTGACCCGGAAGCAGTTGTGCGTCACTCACATGTGGACGGGATTTTGACGCCAGCGACTGAAACGTGCTTGTGTGTTGTGGTCCACGCGCCACGAAGACCACGGATTGAAGTACATCGATAGGACGCCGCCGAGGACACAGTCCGGGACGGATATTTTTCACACGAGGAGTTGTTCACAACTCCTTATACAAACGTATAGAGGGATGGTAATCAAGTCAGTGGCGGTAATGCCCCCGTAAGCTGGTTGCCGACCGCCAGTCAAATCTAAAAGAAGAAGAAGAAGACGGAGTGAAGTGGAAGGAACCAAGCGCGTGCTGTGAGAAAGCGGCCCTTCACGTGCTGCTGTCAGCATGGAGACGGTGGAGTTGAGCCTGGCGTCGCTGGCCACCATTTGCAGACACGCTGAGAAGAGTCAGCTGAGTCAGTATCTGGGGAAGCAGGTGAGTCCACGCTGGATCTGAGCCGGTTTGTCGACACGTCATTATTGTAATGTGTACGGGGTTAGTTAGTGATACGGTGTTCAACCCCCAAACACCCTGATGTGTGTGGCTTCCATCTGACCCACTCATGATCTCACATGGCTTCTCTCTTGCCCGTGTGGCCTCTTCTCAGACATGGACCCAGCAGGACCGGCAGTCTATTCTGGACTGCTTGGCCCAGCTGCTGCTGGAGAAGGACTTCACTTTGCTGATTGGGCGACACCTGAGGTCACTGGTTCTGGATCTGTTGGAGCGTAATGCCAAGAGGGTCAAAGCTGATGGCAGGATCAACCACGACCTTCATGAGCGCCTGTGTGTGGCCCTCAGCAAGCTCCTGGACATCAGTCCTGACGCACAGGCGTAAGTTACGGGAGGCTAATGTCACCGGGATACACGAGCACATTTGTTGGGAAGTCACAAGTACATCAAAACGTTTTATACGCTAGTGCTTGTCTGTAGAAAGCAAGTATTCCTGTCTGAAACAGGTAGCACAATCGGGCTTTACAGGCCCAAACGTAGCCTGTGTTTGGAAGTGGAATACGGAGGTGTAGCCTGTGTTATGTCCATAACCAGTACTGCAGTGATGAGGCCGGAGGTGCAGTGTAACCGAAGTTTATCGTGGTAACTCACAGAAGCTAAGGTGCTCCCATCAAGGCAGAGGCGCTGGTCGTGAACAGGCCGTGCCTCTTGCATGTAGGCCTTTTAAACCCTGGGTGGCAGCAGAACCGAAAAGGTGTCGCCGTCACCCACAACACACAATAATAATAATCATCATAATTAGTGTATACCCCCCCTTAGAAAAGTCCAAGACACACACCATTAGACCCACCCAAATTTCAACCCGAATCAGACACCAACAGTAAATACATTAACAGGGTCTATCCATGCACACAGATAACTAAAGCTAGAGGGGGACAGGTGCACTACTGCCCCACCTCCACACAGCCAGATGGGTTATTCAGCCGTCTCGAATATAAACAGTCCATAAGACAAGGTAGGCTGCTGTGGTTCCAATGTAAAACGTGAAAAATAATCCCAAAACATATGTACAGTCATACCTATCAGAATACTCTATAAACAGTCAATATGTACATCCACAGCCCACTGTGGAACGCTGCAAACCACCTCACTCAGGGAACTGGCGGCTCGCCTGGGAGCTCCAAAAATGGCCGAATACTAGAAACTCCTTTTTCCGTAGTTTTATCCTCGTTACCAAATGTTATGTCCATAACCAATACTGCAGTGATGAGGCCGGAGGTGCAGTGTAACCTAACTTTATAGTGGTAACTCAGAGAACCTAAGGCATTCCCATCAAGGCAGAGGCGCTGGTCGTGAAGAGACCGTGCCTCATCTGGGTAGGCCTCTTATACCATATTTTATACCATATTTCAAATACAATACAAACAGTGATGGAGATTCTTTCTTTTTTTTTTATAAAACACAGGGCAAAATTCAACAAGCACATATTAACTTCATGACCTCTGGGTAAAATGGCACATCAACAACTCCACAACACCATGCCAACAGCCCCCCACAATCACCTTATGGTCCCGATGGGAGGCCCACCCCCGGCGTTTCCTCTCGTCCACCTGCCGTAGCTCGTTGGGGTTTCTCCACGAGTCATCAGATAGTCCAAGATAGCTGTCCTCCAGGGCAGCCACCGCCCGCAGCCGCCCCTGGTCATCCCATTGTTTTCTCTTGGCATGGGCCCCCCTCAGCCAAGCCCCCCCCCCCCCCCCCCCCCCCCAGGCTGAACCTCATCATCAACCTGTAGAGGAGCTTGATTTGGCTTCATGTGTCCACCGCTCTTCAACCAGGCCTCCTTTTCGGGTCGAGCTGCTCCATCGATCCTGTCGGGAGCATGCCTCAGCCTCCAGTGTTCTTGGTTGGCGCGTTGTTTTGCCGCACCAGTCAGTCCTGCCCCGCTCTCTTTCATTCCAAACACCGACAAAGCCACTGCAGCTCCTCACTTCACGGTGTCACAAGGCCAAAGTCCAGAAGTAGAAGGGTCTGGCGTTTTGGCTCCATCAGCCGTCCCGGGTGTTCCACTGTGCCATCCAGTTCCCACATCCAGGGCAGCTTGGGCACTGGTCCTGGTCATCTCCCAGAATACTAGGCCAGCCACTGTCCCAATCCGCATCATCGTCCACGTATGGAACTAGTCGGTTCCATAAGCCACAGCCCAACCATTCTTCTCCGACGCCGCTGGTGATCGTAAAGCCCAGGCCGTAGAACATGTCACATCCCATAATATTTGACTCACTGGCAGTCACCATGAACTGGACATTAGACGTTATTGCCGACTTATAGCTTGCCGTCAACTCCAGCGAACCCACGATGGCTAACTTGTTTCCTCCATAGCTGAAGCATGACATCGACAGTCCTCTAATGCGGGAACAGACTCCTCACGGTGGGCTGGTTCAACACGGAAATCGCTGATCCCATGTCCACCAACAACAGCACTTCCACACCGTCCAGCAAAACGTCACAGTAAATTCGTCCATCTGTGCATGGGGAGACAGTATGAACAACCATAGGAGTCGTGGCAGGGGAATCCACCCTACGCCTTTGGTCCCCTCGCTCAAAATTTTTGCAGGCCCTGGCGAAATGATCCAAAAGACCACACTTGCCACAGCATTTGCCCTTCACCAGACACTCTCTTGCCTTTATACCGGTGCTTTGCGGACCCACAGCCATAACAACTTGGCGTACCCGGGGCGGACCTAATTTTTATAGCAGCAGCATATTCCTCTTTGTCCACGCTGTCTTCACTATCTGGGACACAGCTAGCACCTTTAATCGTGGTTCAGTGTGCCTCAAAGTGGTTCTCTCACCGAGGTCCTCCAACAGTTTTTCTGCTGCTTCGAATTGCTGTGCTATCTCAGCTGCCGTGGCTAATGTCAGTTTGCCCGGGTAAGTCAGGAGCCTCGTACATACCACAGAACAAAGTGTGTGCGCCGCCAGTTGATCATGGACCATCTCTTCTTCAAAGGCTCCAAACTGGCATCCCCCTGCCAGCTGACGCAGGTCTGCAACTTAACTTTGCACTGACTCTCCTGTCCGCTGGTGGCGCTGCTGAAACCTGATCCTCTGGACTATGACGTTTTCCGCAGTGTGAAAGTAGCGCACCATTAGCCTCACCACGTCGTCAAAGCTATCACACTCTCCCAGTGTGCTAAGGATTCATTGGCCCTCCATGCCAAGATTATGGACCAAAATAGCTCTTGCATGCAGCTTCTCTAGCTCTCCAAGGTTCAGGGCCACCAAATAATTTTGAAAAGCCGCGTACCACCTCAGCCAGGGGACCGGCAGCTCGCCCGGAACCTCTAAAAATGGCCGAATAGCAGAAACGGCTCTCTTCATACCTTTATCCTCGTCACCAAATGTTATGTGCATCACTTCACCTCGGCCTCACGCCTCAGCCCTTTATACCCCAGAGTGACGGCGAAACCGGAAAGGGGGGGCCGTCACCTCCACTACACCCAGGGTACACCCAGTGCCATATTACTACATTACAGATATATCCTGTTAATGACCTTAAAATGAGTTTCTTTAATCTTAGAAGAGACTGGCCATTTAAGAAATTTGGAGTGTGCATTCTCAGTAAATATTATAGTATTCAGATCTGAACCCTGAGCATGTCGGCCTCTATTAAAGTCATGGAACAACTTGGATTTAAAAGCTACACTGATAATTTTATTATTACACCTATAATCAATCCAATTATATTCATCAATCCTAATGTATGGCAAAATCTGTTTAACCATGGAAAATTTTTTGGTGTTTTGAATCAGCTGAATCAAGGCTGTTGGAATTGCAGTACAAAGCTTAGTGGAAGTTTTACTTGTCCAGTTAAAGTTGTATTTGCCTAAAAAGGCCCTAAATTCCAAAACATTTCCATTTTCATCCATTATGTCATTAATAAACACGATGTTTTTCTCATGCCATTCCTTTTTATAAATTTGTTTTCCATTGATAAGAATTACTCTATTATTCCATAAAGTCCAATTATGGGGTAAAAAGTTATGGGTAAAAATCATTTCCCAAAAGTTAAGAATCTGTTTATGAAAATTTGACAATTTAATGGGAGTTTTACAAACATCAATATCACATTTTTTTTTTCCACAATATCTTTATTGAACCTTTTTTTTTTTTTTTAACAAACATGATACAAACAATCAAACACTAACACTAAAGTACTACAAAAAAAAAATGCACTAAAAACACCAACAACCACCAACAAAATCAAGTCTTCAACAATGCTCCTCTGTTTAGTCTAGACAATCCAATACATAAGTATACATATTATGTTCACCAGTTTGGAATTTACAAGGTCCACACACATCATTCACCTTCTTCTTCAAGAGTTATGTTTAAATTTTTTACATAATCAATAAAAGGTCTCCATATATTCTCAAACACAGTTTCCTTTGATTTTAGTATATATGTTATTCTTTCTAATGGAAGGTTTGTTAACATCTGTCTTAACCACTGAGTCACATCTGGTCTATGAGTCTTTTTCCATAATAGTGCAATACATTTTTTGGCATTAAGCAAACTGAGGTCTATGAATGTTCTTTCACTTTTATTAAAATTATGCTTTTCTGGGTACAGACCCAACAAAAACAGTTTAGGATTCAATATGATTTGTTTTGAGATTATTTTTTCAATTGTTACCCTCACCTCTTCCCAAAACATTCTTATTAATCTACATTCCCATAAACAATGAAATAGGGTTCCTTTACTTTCCATGCATTTTGTGCATGTATCTGGTATATTTTTGTTATATCTATTTAACTCCTCCGGTGTAACATACATCCGCATTAACCATTTGAAATGTATCAATTTAAGGCGTGCATTTATTGATTTGGTTTGAGCTTCTGTACAAGCCAATTCCCATTGTTCCTCTGAAATTTCAATTTGCAGATCTTCTTTCCAGTAGTTTAATCTTTTCAGTGAATTTTCACTTGAAGATAGTGTCAGTGAGTTATAAAACTCTGAAATAATACCCTTTCTTTTACTATCTTTCATCATCATTTTTTCCAAGGATGAGTAAATAGGTCGAGTGAGAGCTTTATTTTGATTTGATCGAATAAAGTTTCTAAGTTGAAGATATTTAAAAAAATGTGTTCTATTGAGATTAAATTTGATCCTCAGCTCTTCAAAAGACATTATGTTGTCTGCACATGGCAAATATAAATCCTGAATCTTTTGTATCCCTTTTAAATTCCATACTTTAAATACAGCGTCCGCTCTCCCTGGTTTAAAATATTGATTACCCCATATTGGACTAAATTGTGACAATAACTGTGGTTCTTTTAAATAGTTTTTAGCTTCACACCATATTTTGATCATATGCTTTACAAATGGATTTTTAACTTGTTTTTGTAATTTTTTTGCCGAATCTGAGTATATGAATATGGGAAGAGGTAAAGGTAAATTGTATGATTCCATTTCAGTCCAGTGAGGGAGATCATTTGATGAAAAATAATATGTCATAGACCTCAGTTGTGCCGACCAATAATACAACATAAAATTTGGACATTTCAGACCTCCACGATCAAATGGTAAATATAATAAAGACAGACGTAATCTAGCCCTCCTGTTGTTCCATATAAATTCCACTAACTTTTTTTTTATTCTTGAGAATAGATCTAAAGGTGGTGATAAGGGAATGTATTGAAATAAATAAAGTATTTTAGGTAAAATATTACTTTTAAGTATATTGATTCTCCCGATCATCGACATTGGTAGTGACATCCATCTCTGAGTTAACTCATTGATATCTGACATTAAGGCTTCATAGTTGACACTGGCGACTGATTCTAGCTTAGGCATAATTTGGATTCCTAAATATTTAAACTGATTTACAACATTGAATTGATTTACCTCAGGGGCTGGGTAATTTCTCTGGGTCTCATTTAGCATTAATATTGAAGATTTAGTTTTATTTATTTTATATCCTGATATTTCCCCAAAATTCTTTATTAAAATTCAACAAGGTTGGAATTGATTTTTTTAGATTCGACATAAACAAAATTATGTCATCGGCGTACAGGGAGATTTTATGTTCTGTTGGTCCAACTTTAATTCCATATATTTGTGAATGTAAACGTATCGCTATCGCTAAAGGTTCAATTGCCATAGTAAACAGTAAAGGTGAAAGTGGACAGCCTTGTCGACATCCTCTATTGATTTTTATTGGTTTTGAAATATTGTTATTTGTTAGGATTTCTGCTGTAGCATTATTGTATATTATTTGAACCCATTTTATGAAATTATTTCCAAGTCCAAACCTTTGTAGGACTTCAAAAAGAAAGGGCCATTCAACTCTATCAAAGGCCTTTTCGGCGTCCAATGATAGGAGAGCTGTATCCGGTGCTTCTTTATTAAAATAAATAATATTAAATAGTCTTCTTACATTATGGAAGCCTTGTCTACCCTTTATAAAGCCATTCTGATCTCGATTAATAATATTTGGTAAAATTTCTTGTATTCGTCTTGCTAAAATTTTACAGATTATCTTAAGGTCGGCGTTTAATAGGCTTATTGGTCTCATATTTTCACATTTATTAGAGGGCTTACCTGGTTTTGGCAGCAGTATAATTAAGGCATTATTTATGTATGATGGTAAATTATTATTTTGAAATGCTTCTAAAACCATTTCCAAAAAAGGTTTTATTAATTTATTCTTAAATTTTTTATAAAGGTCAACTGGAAGACCATCTGGTCCTGCACTTTTTCCTGATTTCATATTATCAATGGCTAGCCCAACTTCTTCTTGACTAATTTTAGACTCCAATATCTCCCTGTTTTCATTTGGAATACACGGTATAGATAGTTCGTTCAAAAACCCATTTAGTTTTGTTAAATCAGGTTCATTTTTGGTATCATATAATTTTTCATAGTAATCTCTAAAGGCTCTATTAATTTCTAAAGGATCTATAACTACCTGTCCATTACTTATAATACTGGTAATTGGTGTTTTAATTTCCAATTGTTTAATCTGCCATGCTAATAATTTTCCTGATTTTTCACCTTGTTCATAAAAAGATTGTTTCAATCTTAGAAGACTCGAGGCAGCTCTATTCGCTGATTTTTTGTCGTATTCAGCTCTCAAAATCAGTAATTCATTCTCCAACCTTGGGTCACTTCCTGCATACACTTTTTCCTGAAGATTTTTTATTTTATGTTCCAATTTAGCTCTCTCCTCTCGAGTCTTCTTAGATTTTGATCCTGTATAACTAATAATATGTCCCCTAATAAAAGCTTTGAAAGCCTCCCACTTTACACATGCTGATGTTTGTGTAGTATTGATGTCAAAGAACTCGTCTATCTGTTTTTCTATATACTTGACAAATTCCTCATCCTGAAGCCATTTATGCTGAAATTGCCATCTACCTGATTCCTTTGTCAATTTTTTATCTACATATATTAGACAACAGGGTGCATGATCAGAGATCACGATGTTATCATAAAAGCAGTTTTGAATCTTGGACCTTAATTCTGTGGAAATCAAAAAATAATCAATACGTGAGAATGTCTTGTAGGTACTGGAATAACAAGAATAGGCTTTAACTTGTGGTTTCATTTCTCTCCATATATCTAACAATCTCAATTCTTTCATAAAATGATTAATAGTCATCCTACATCCAATGTGCGTACAATCCAGTCCTGTTGATCTATCCACACCTGGATTCAATGTACAATTAAAATCCCCTGCTATTATATGTTGCCCTGTAAGTGATGATAAGATGAGAAATAAATTAGCAAAGAACTTCTGATCATCCAATATCACATTTTAAGAGAAATTCAAGACCACCTACCACAATGCTCCGCTCTCTCTCTCTCTCTCTCTCTCTCTCACTATATATATATATATATATATATACTGTGTATATATATATATACTAGCTGCTCTTGGTTTTTGCTCTTGGTTTTTGTTTTTGCTCTTGTTTTTTTCTTGTCTTCTGATTGTTGCTCTGAGTGTTGCTATCCCTGTGCTGTTGCAATCCTGGAATTTCCCCATTGTGGGACTAATAAAGGCTGATCTTATATTAAAGATTTGGGTCTATGGAACCACATTGAGTTAGACTGTGACAAAAATGTTTTGATCCATTCATTCATTCATTCATCTTCTTCCACGTAATCCTTTTCGGGTCGCGGAGGGGCTGGAGCCTATCCCAGCATCTTTGGGCGAGAGGCAGGGTCCACCCTGGACAGATCGTCAGTCCATCGCAGGGCCAACACAGAGAGACAGACAACCATTCACTCTCACAGTCACACCTAAGGACAATTTAGAATCCCCAGTTTGATTCCAGTTAACCTCTTGCACTCCAGTGTACCGCGGACGGGCACGTCTCTGCGTCCCAGAGCGCACGAGGGCGCTCTCATGCACCCTCGTGTGCTCTAGGACGCATGAGGGCGCTGCGTCCAAGCGCGCGCTGAAAAAAAAAAAAAAAAGTTCGTCCACTACAGACACAGCCGCGAACAGATCAGATATGATTGACCTCTCATTCGACTAATAAGAGCCTTGAATTGGGTTTCTGAAACCTTGAAGAACCAATGACTGAAAACCTAGCAAGAAGGACCCGCCTACCAACACTGTGAATGCAGTGAGCCAATTGAAGCACAGGAGTTTGGGCTGGGTGAAGAGAGACTGACTGCTGCAGCAGATGAAAAAAAGGACCCGCAGGAAGAACCTGCTACAGACCCAGCAGCACGGAGACCACCCACAAGTGTGACGTGCACTTATTCCAGCAGAATAGACGTTTAGGATTCTCTTCCATGGTCATCATAGACCGATGGAGGCCGAAGACGAAGGTCGTAAATCATTCGCCAAAACCGCAATAATGGAATTATGTTTTGACCGGGAACCATGAGCGGACCAGCGTCGCGTTCGTCTGACAATGAGGAAGAGAAGTTCGCCAGGACAATGCTGCTGTGAACAGATAAGTGTTATAAGCTAAATTATTCTTTATCCCTGAAAATTGTAATTAAAAAATGACTTTTGACCGATCGTTAAATTACAACTGTGCGGTGCACGAAGTCCAAAGTACGTGCGCCGCGGTACACGGTTTGTTCGCCGTGTCCGGACCGTGAAGGCCCCCCCCCCCCCGCTACTCTTCTGTAGCGAGGGGGGGAAGCTGCGGTGACTGCGCCGCGGTCGCCACAGAGCCACATCAGTCTATTCCATCATGTAGCGATGGCCGATGTCCGTCCTCTGTAGCGACACACACAGCCCTGAGTGTGACCTTTCATTAGAGCCCAAAATGAAGCTTCTATATTGAATCATTCAGAAGTTACAGACGTTTTTCCAAACTGTGCCATTTGGCACAATTTGGCACAGTTCCAAAATGCCTGGGAACAACCTGAGTAAAAAGCTGTGTAATATGTTCATTTTTTGTGGTATTGTTACAAAATTTTGACCTCAGCTGGATAACACTTGGTTCTACGTTTCTGTTGCATTTTCCAGCCCGGATCTGAAGCTGTGTGTTATTTGCAAGCATTTGTATCCAAAAAAACAGCCAGGCCAAATTTATTTTCTTCAAGTTCAGTATGTTTAGATGACTGTTACTCAGTGGCAGGAGCACTTAGAGAGATTATGACTGTTTTGCCAAAAAATTCAAAGTGTTTTCTTTTATATTCAATTCAACTTTATTTATATAGCGCCATTTCACAACAACAGTCATCTCATAGCACTATCAACTGTAGGGGGGACCCCCACAGTTGCAGAAAGACCCCTTCAGTGAGACCAACCCCATGAAGATGCTGCAAAGGGTTGAAGAACAGCTTTCGATTTACTTTGGGCACGTTATTTTCGGGCGTTTTTAGGGAAATTGACCAGAGTGCAAGGGGTTAACCTAACTTGCATGTTCTTGGCATGTGGGAGGAAACCGGAGAAATCCCGGAGTAAACCCACGCAGACACGGAGAGAACATGCAAACTCCACACAGATCACTGTTGGTCGGGGGCTGGGATCGAACCCAGGATCCCCTGGCCAAGGGTGAGTTGCTGTGCTGCCGCAGTGCTAATCACTCTTCCACCGCGCCAATTAACGATTCAAATTCTAGTGCTCTAACACCAGCATGAGCTACTCTTTGACCAGCTGAGATCTTTAAATGTAATGGGGTTTTTTTTTCTCCAGAGAAACTGAAAAATGAGGGAGTTTGCTTTTTTAATATTGCTGGAGGAAACCTATAACGAATAACATGGGTATAATAACTGAGAGGTATCTTCGGCTTTGGACAGGATAGTTCTCCCAAAATTGGTCAGATCGCTAGTTAACCAGAGATTTCTTCATCTCAGACATTCTGTTGGAAATATCAGTGTCTTCCCTTCTAGTCACATTTGTGCTAATTGTTATGCCCAAATATTTAACTTCAGATTCAACTCTAATGGAAGCAATGCTGGATTCCGTATAAGTGTGGATGGGAAGCATTTCACATTTATTCATTTTCAAGACTAAACCTGATGCTTTAAAGAATACTGGAATCAAATTTAGAGCTTTTTCTATCATGGATTTATCTCTTAAAAGGATGCATGTGTCATCAGCAAACTAGCTAATTTTAAATTTCTTTTTAAAAATTGATGCCTTTTAAATCAGAAACAGTATTCATAAGAGATATAAGTAATTGAGTTGTTAAAATAAAAAGCTTTGGAGAAACTGGACATCCTTGGCAAATCCCACGCTGCACATTAAATCTAGGAGTGATTCCAGGATTCAGTCATACAGAGCTGGAAATATCAGAGGAAAACATTGGAACTGTGTTATAAAATTTATCTCCAAATCCCAGAAATTGTAACCCTTTTAATAGAAAAGAATGCTCAATTGTATCAAATGCCTTAAAAATCTAAAAATAACAAAAAACTGTCAGTATGAATAAATTCTTGGTAGTCCAGCATGTCCAGTACCAGTCCAGTATGATCATGTGGACTCCTTCCTTTTATCAAGGCTGACTGGCATTCGTCAACTATTTTGGTTAGGCCCCCATTTAACCTATTTGCATATGCATGTGCCAGCAATTTATAATCATTACATAATAGTGTTATTGGCCTCCAGTTATCCAGATAAAGTACATTCTTCTTTGGTTTTGGAATTAACCCCTTGCACTCTGGTCAGTTTCCCGAAAAACGCCAAAAAAAACGTACCCAAAGTAAATCAAAAGCTGTTCTTCAACCCTTTGCAGCATCTTCATGGGGTTGGTCTCATTTAAAAGAAAACACTTTGAATTTTTTGGCAAAACAGTCATAATCTCTCTAAGTGCTCCGGCCACTGAGTAACAGTCATCTAAACATACTGAACTTGAAGAAAATAAATTTCGCCTGGGTGTTTTTTTTTGGATACAAATGCTTGCAAATAACACACAGCTTCAGATCCGGGCTGGAACATGCAACAGAAATGTAGGACCAAGTGTTATCCAGCTGAGGTCCAAATTTTGTAGCAATACCACAAAAAATGAATATATTACACAGCTTTTTTTTCTCAGGTTGTTCCCAGGCGTTTTTGAACTGTGCCAAATGGCACAGTTTGGAAAAATGTCTGTAGCTTTTGAATGATTCAATATAGAAGCTTGATGTTGGACTCTAATGAAAGGTGACACTCAGGGCTGTGTGCGTGTGTGGGGGGGGTTGTCCCCCCCCCCCCCCCCCGCTACAGAGGACGGACATTGCCCAGTGTGCCGCGGTCACGGTGCGCCCGCGGTCTACTATGCACAGTTGTAATTTACCGATCGGTCAAAAGTCATTTTTGATTACAATTTTCAGGGATAAAGAATAATTTAGCTTATAACATTTACCTGTTCACAACAGCAGCGTAGCTGGAGAACCTCTCTTCCTCATTGTCAGACGAACATGAAGCTGGTCTGCTTGTTACAGACTCGTGGTTCTGGTCACACGACCCGGTCAAACCATAATTCCATTATTGTAGTTTTGTGCTTCCATGATTGCGGTTTTGGCGAATGATTTTTCAAAACAAATAACAGTAGTAATAAAAAGAGACTGGCGAATGCGTGTGTGTCACCCAGTCTTCGTCGTCGGCCTCTGTCGGTCTATGATGACCATGGAAGAGAATCCTAAACATCTACTCTGCTGGGACAGCACCGCCTGTGGCTGAACAGGCCGATGCGCGAATGGCAGTCCCTTTGTGGGTGGTCTCCGTGCTGCTGGGTCTGTGGCGGTTCTTCCTGCGGGTCCTTTTTTCATCTGCTGCAGCAGTCAGTCTCTCTTCACCCAGCCTTACACAAAACAGCTTTTGAACTTCTGTGCTTCAATTGGCTGGCTGTATTCGCAGCCGTTGGTAGGCGGGTCCTTCTTGCTAGGTTTTCAGTCATTGGTTCTTCAAGGTTTCAGAAACCCAATTCAAGGCTCTTATTAGTCGAATGAGAGGTCAATCACATCTAAACCAATCAAAGCACTCCTTTGGCTTTCTGTTCGCGGCTGTGTCTGTAGTGGAAGAACGGAAATGCAGGGTTTTTTTTCTTCAGTGCGCCCTAGGATGCACAGTGTGCGTACTAGGGCACCCTCGTGCGCTCTAGGATGCAGAGACATGCCTGCCCGCGGTACACCGGAGTGCAAGAGGTTAAGGTGATGAGTCCATGTTTCATTGTGGGAGAAAGGTTTCCTTCTGAAATACACTGACTGCATTAAACAGCAGTACTCCAATATCATCCCAAAAGAATTTAGAAAATTCTACGGTCAGTCCGTCAATGCCTGGTGACTTTCCTTTAGGCTGTAGAGAGAGAAATGATCAGGCGAGGCGGTGGTTGGAGCAGAGTAGACTTTATTAATCTCTCTCTAACATCACAAGAATAAGAAGCCCAAAGCTAGGTTGCGGGCACCTCTCTTTTTATACCATACAACTCGGCGACCTGAGGTGTTTGCATTATCATGCATATCAACATGCATCTACAGTGACAATTCCCTTTGTCATCCAGCCTGTCGGCGCATTATTATGCAGACCAGAGGAGAATGCATATTCTCATGCGGAAACCATAGACAGCTTTGCATATCTGTTCCTCAGCTCTTACACATCTCCTTCTGCCGTGCCATTCAATCTGAGTAGAGAACGTACTGACTGGGTCCCCCACAATGCACGCTTTTAAAGGCATTATCCAATTCTTCAATTCTGAGAGCATCCTCCATTTGCTACCTCATCCGTCCTTTTATTTGATTCACCAGTTTGTTCAAAGAACCACAAACAGTCATTTTCAGAAAACTTGGAATTATCCAGGTTACTATAAAATTCTTTAATTCCGTCATTTATTCATGTTAGATCATTAATAATGTTATCATTAACACATAGTTTAGAAGTTTTTGGTTTTTTTTTGGCTTAACTTTTCTTTTCCAAACTGAAAAAATCAGAGTTCTTCTCTCCTTCCTCAATCCAGCGAGCTTTAGAATGAATAAATGCTCCTTTGGCTTTTTCAAGGTAAACAGAATCAAGCTGAGACTGGAGACTGTTTAATTCTGCAACTTCCATGTCTGATAATTTTGTTTTTCAGCATAATTTGTTACGTCCCTAGTAATGTTTTGCTGTTTTAGTTTCTTCTGTTGGGCTAAGAATTTACTGGTTTTTATTGCAACCTGTTTAACTTTAAATTTAAACCGTTCCCACTGACCTATATCTGTCAGTTCCACATTAAAAACCTCCTCTGCCAATTTTTTAACATTCTGGCAAAAGTTTTCATCTTTTACAAGGGTGCTGTTAAACTTCCACAAAGGATTATAAAAAGAATCGTCTTTGCACCATGACAAGGCCGATGTTACTGCACAGTGATCTGCAAGAGGTGAAGGAGAAATATTGTGGAAATGTGAGAATGACGAGACAGAGTTTTCTCTCGAGTCAGTTTTATTCACAATTCCAACATCACGAAGCAGAATAAAGAGAGCAACAAAGGGAACTCTCGTCCTTAAATACCAGGACTCTTACAGTTAACAGGTCACATGTCTCACAGAACACATTGCATTATAAAGACAGCAACAATGCGTCCTCTCTGCATGATATCACACCACTATCTACAATGCATCCCCTCATTAATCCCTTATTTATATCCCACGGTCTCAAGCTTTGCATACCAAAGCTAACCCTCTTGCAGCTTCCTGTAATAACCACAGAAGCTCTGCCCTTGCTCTGGTCTAAAATGTGAGTCCAAAAGCAGGTCACGTATGTGTGTCCACCACACAAAGCCCCCCCAGCATTTTAGAACAAACAAGGGAAAAACAACATGCATGCCGTGATAGTATCAATACACATTAGTCCACCAGCTGTCTGGGCTTCCGTCTCCTGCCGTATCTGCTGTAGCTGGGGTTGGATGTCTCCGCGGCGCTGTCACGCTGGGGGTTTGCTGTCTGGGGGTGGAAACCTTTTGTCAGCACCTGTGGGTGTTCTGGGGAAACATTACTCTGTGAAGCCCACCGTGGTGGTCTGCCTCGCCGCGGGGCCTTTGCCAACAGCACTTGCTCATCTGCCACCACAAAAGCGGGTTTGAGTCTGTTTATGCCAACTTTCTCTTTCCTACTCCCCAAATCTAGCAAAAACTGCTTGTCCCCTGTTTCCAGCACTCTGAAGGGTCCGTCATAAGGCGGTCGCAGCGGGGTTCGGTGCGCATCGTGTCTGACAAAAACAAACTCTGCGTTCTTCAAAGTTTTAGGCACAAAAACGCGCGGAAAACTGTGGTGCACGGGGCCGGGCAGGGTGCTTAATTCTATGTCACTCCGCAACAGCTGAGACGGGGAGGTGACTGGCGCAGGGTTATCTGGGAGAAACTCCCCAGGGAGCCGGAGTGGCTGCGCAAACACGAGCTCCGCTGGGGAGGCTTCTAAGTCCTCTTTAGGCGCAGAACGCAACCCCAATAACACCCACGGTAACTTGTCTACCCAATTTGCACCCGTCAGTGACGCCCTGAGAGCTGCTTTCAATGACCTATGAAAACGTTCGCATAACCCGTTAGCCTGCAGATTGTACGCGGTTGTGCGGTGAATTGTGACACCCAGGCTGTGGGCCATTGTCGACCAAAGCTCGGACACAAATTGAGGGCCTCTGTCGGACGTAACATCCGATGGAACGCCGAAGCGCACCACCCAAACTGTTAAAAACGTGCGCGCAACCTCCTCGGCCGTGGTTGATGCCAGCGGGACCACTTCAGGCCAGTGCGTGGTGCGGTCCACCATTGTGAGATGGTGTGTGCACCCTTGTGACAGCGGGAGGGGGCCCACGAGGTCCACATGAATGTGGTCAAACCTCTTGGCCGGAATGTGAAACGGCTCCAAAGGAGCCCTCGTGTGCCTGTGTACTTTGGCTCGTTGGCACGCCGTGCAGGCTGCTGCCCACTCTTTCACTTGTTTGCGGAGGCTCGGCCACACAAATTTTTCTCCTACCATTTTGACCGACGCGCGCACTCCCGGATGCGTCAAAGAATGAATCGAGTCAAAAACGCGGCGGCGCCACGCAGCTGGTACTACTGGACGCGGCCGACCCGTGGAGACATCGCAGATTAGGGGGGGCATACCGTCTTGCAGCACCCTGCTCTTCAGCCTTAACCCTGTTGGGCCAGACTGGAGCGCGCGCACATCCGCGTCACTACCCTGCTCCGCGGCCATGGCTGCGTAATCTATTCCTACGCTGACTGGGGCCGCTACGGCGCGCGAGAGGCAATCTGCCACTACATTGAGTTTGCCCGCCACATGCTGGATATCAGCGGTAAACTCTGATATCGCGGCCAGCTGTCTCTGCTGCCGGCCTGACCACGGTTCGGAAACCTTGGCCATCGCGAATGTGAGCGGTTTGTGGTCAAAGAACGCGGTGAAAGAGCGTCCCTCCAGCCAGAATTGAAAGTGGCGAATGGCCAAATGGAGAGCCAGCAGCTCCCTGTCGAACGCGCTGTATTTACGTTCGCTATCGCGCAAGGTCCTGCTGAAAAAGGCGAGGGGCTGCCAAACCCCGGCTACATGTTGCTCCACGACCGCCCCTATGGCCACCTCTGAAGCGTCAGTAGTGAGTGCTATGCGGGCCGTTGGGTCTGGGTGTGCCAACAACGCAGCCCTTGCCAAGGCTGCTTTCACCTCCGAGAACGCTTGGTCCCGCTCAGGGGACCACTCGATCTTATCCGCGGGTTTCTCTTTTTTGAGCGCGGCATACAGCGGCTGCATGAGTTGCACCGCGCGGGGGAGAAAACGGTTTTAAAAATTTACCATTCCCAAAAACTCCTGCAATGCCCTGACCGTCTGTGGCCGGGGAAAATCTGCCACCGCGCGCACTTTATCAGGAAGTGGAACTGCTCCTTCAGGGGAGACGCGGTGTCCTAAAAAATCGATCTGTGCCACCCTGAACTGACACTTTGCTGGGTTGATTATTAACCCGTGATCTCCCAACCTTCGAAAAACTGTGGCCAGGTGTATTTCGTGTTCGTCTTCGGACGCGCTGGCTACTAAAATATCGTCCAAGTAGATGAACACGAAAGGGAGATCGCGAAGCACCGCGTCCATCATGTGTTGGAACGTCTGAGCCTCCCCTTTAAGTCCGAATGGCATGCGTAAAAACTCGGAAGAGGCCAAACGGAGTTATTACCGCTGTTTTGGGTATGTCCTCAGCACGCACTGGGACTTGGTGGTAACCGCGGACCAAGTCTGTTTTAGAAAAAACGCGCGCCCCTGCCAAATGAACGGAAAAATCTTTGATATGGGGGATTGGGTAGCGGTCATGCGCTGTAGCGTTGTTTAACCTGCGGAAATCCCCGCAAGGTCGCCATGATCCGTCAGCTTTCGGGACCATGTGCAGCGGGGAAGCCCACGGACTGTTTGAACGTCTGATAATGCCCAACCTCTCCAGGTTGGCAAATTCCTTGCGCGCTATGGCTAGTTTAGCTGCGTCCAAGCGCCGAGCTTTTGCAAAAACGGGCGGTCCGGTGGTGGTAATAAAATGCTCCACCCCGTGCTTAGCGACTGTTGACGAAAGTGTGGGGACCGTGAGTGCTGGGAACTGAGTGAGCAGTGTGTGGAACTTACCACGTGCAGCTGTGACATTGGCTTGTGCTGTAGGCGGGGCCACTCGCGCTAGAATCAAAAGAAAGTGCATTAACCAGGCGCCTGTTAGTGAGATCAACCAACAAACCATGTGAGCACAGAAAATCAGCCCCCAACATATTGAAATTTACTGCTGCTACAACAAAAGTCCACTCAAATGTACGGCCGTGTAGAGACAGAAGCAGAGTCTTCTCACTGAAGGTCTTAATCTCCGAGCCGTTCACTGCTGACACTGCTGGGGACCTCCGGAACCAGCCAGTCTGTCCGCGTAGGAAGGTGTGATGAAACTCAACTGGGAGCCTGTGTCGACGAGGAACTGCCTCCCGGAGCGTGCGTCCGACAAGTAGAGCAGCTTGTTCTCCTCCCCGAGGGCCGCAGCTGCTACCGACCCCCGGTCTTGGCGTTTCCCGAACGCCCGAACTGGCACGGCGGTACACACTTGCGTGCCCTCTCTGCGAAGCGGCGATGGTAGAAACAAAAGACGTCCGGTCCACGCTCCCTGGCCCTTGCCGCCGCCGTCGTCGGTGAGTCTGGCACCGCTGCCTCTGGCCTCCTGTCGTCTCTGGTTGTCGCGCCGAGTTCCGCTGCAGCGGCCGTGGCTGCGCGCCGCTTGGTGGCATTGACAATCCGCTGCGCCTCTCCTCATGCATGATACGTTTTGGGGTCACCAGTGTGGAATTGTGAGAATGACGAGACAGAGTTTTCTCTCGAGTCAGTTTTATTCACATCTCCAACATCACGAAGCAGAATAAAAGAGATCGCATTGCATTATAAAGACAGCAACAATGCGTCCTCTCTGCATGATATCACACCACTGTCTACAATGCATCCCCTCATTAATCCTTTAATTATACCCCACAGTCTCAAGCTTTGCATACCAAAGCTAACCCTCTTGCAGCTTCCTGTAATCGCCACAGAAGCTCTGCCCTTGCTGTGGTCTAAAATGCGAGTCCAAAAGCTGGTCACGTATGTGTGTCCACCACAATATCACATTTAAAAAGGACATTTACTAAACTGTGAGAAGTCAGCCACTAATCTAAATGTGAGCACTGATCATTGTGTGAAGCACTGAACCAACTATATTGCACAGCTGAGGGGTTTTTCATTCTCCAGCAGTCAGTTAAATTTAATTGTGAAACCAATTCCAAAACAGTATCATAGTTATGGGACTGTCCCTTAGGGGGTCTACGGTCGAGCCAGAGCTTAGGAACCACATTAACATCTCCACCCATTAGGATTTTATCGGGATTATAAGATATCTTCCATTCTTTTAAGCTATTCCTTAGCGATGAAAGAAAAGTTCTATTCTGACATTTTTTGTTATACCCATAAACGCACAATAAAGTGTAGTTAACGTCATTAAATTCTGTAACCACCATAAGCCAATGGCCATTTTCGTCTCTTTTATGATCTACAATTTTACCAGGAAACCTATTAAACCAAGCCATTACACCCCCTGAACGTGATGTTCCATGACTAAAGAAGACGGTGTCTCCCCACTGTAATTTCCAAAATTTAGAATCCTCCTCAGTCGAATGAGTCTCTTGCAAAAGAATACAGTTGACTTTTTGCTCCTTACAGTAAAGAAATATAGCCTTCTGTTTAATATTGTTTTTCAACCCCCTAGTATTTACAGAAGGAAAAGAAAGCAAAAAATAGAATTACAAAAATGAACGCTGTGCAGAAGTGAACACTTTAGTCTTTGTATACATTATAAACAACATCCGTGGTAACCTCTAAACAATGTAAACTATTAGGAGTAGCATACCTGTAGTAAATGCCAGAATTTTGGCAGGTTTTATTTTTTCAGGGTCAACTCTTTGGTTACACAGGGTTACAAAAATAATTTTTTTGTAAGTTGTCTGTGTTTTTTCAACTGATTTAAGACAATTTTGCACCGCTGAATCCAAAAATGACCTCCGTTTCTCTCAATCAGGTGCTAAGTAAAAACCTGTACTTACCTAGTACTGTGCATGTACTTACCTTTATATAAAGATAAGTACATGTAAATTGAATGTTAAGTCATCATTGTTCAAAATTCAGAGAATTTCAAGACATAAAAAAGAATTTTGCATCATATAAAGCGAAAATACCCGTACATGTAAACAAAAACATATAAAAAAAACATGTGGCCATAATTCAAAAAGTTGACCTGATTGAGCAAAACCAATGAGATGTTTGGATTCAGCACATCGAAACTGTCCTAAATCACCTAAAAAAAACTTGGACAATAAATTTGGTGTTGACCAGTGTTATCAATCACAGCATAACCTTCCTTCAGGAAGGCTCTTTTTCCATTTCTCCTGGTCTCCTCCACCAGTGGCCACAGCTTGGTACGAGCCTCTCAGTCTTCTTTGGAAAAATCTTCTCTGAAGCGAATTCACATCTCGGAGCACACTCTAGCATCCTTGGATCTTTTCCAGACTTCATCACGCACAGTCCTCATCCCGAACTGGATTATGATGGCTCTGAGGGTGTTATTGGAGGTAGCGGGGCTGCCCTTCCTTCCTAAACGGTGAACAATATCCATGGTGTACTGCAGCCGGTCCACAGACAGGGGCACAACTCTGGAGAGTATCCCAATGACAACCTCTCGTGCATTTTCTCTCTTTTTTTCAGGAAGACCGGTCAGCCTCAGGTTCCATCTTCTTTTGTACCGGGCCTGTGAGGAGCAGGCCCGTTGAAGCGTGACATTTTCTTTTTGCAGTACACTCATGGTATTTTTCAGCTTATCAATGCTTTCTTTATTATCTTTTGTTGCCAGATTATTCTCTTCAATACGTTTTTCAAAGCTTCTCAAAAGTTCAGTCTGTTCACCCATCTTGCCTGTCAGGGCCTGAACAGCCTGAAGAATTGCAGCTCCTGTGACATCCCCCATTGTATCATCGTGTATCATCGTGTGCTTGCATTTTTTTCGGCTTTGGGTTTTTTATGGATGTGTGAGACCAGTTAATTTTGTTGTCTTTCATTGTGTTGCCATCTACCTCAATTTCTTCAATGTTGGTGTCGTCACGTGCCTCGTGAAGAGCGGTCATGTTGTAGTTATGGACTGACATGCTAGCAGTCATGCTATCTTTCCTTGTTCCAAGAGGACCAAAGAGTTCTAAAGTCAAAAAGATTAACTGAGATGCACGCGAACTCCTTCACTCCACACCATTTCTGGATGTCATCAGTCAATCAATCAATCAGTCAATCAATCAATCAGTCAATCAACCTTTATTGTCATGATGCTATACATACAACTGTAGTGCAAGCAAGATGAAATTGTGTTTCTCTAGGCATCTGTATTGTAAAAAGAACATAATTTAAAAACACACTCACCCCCCCCCCCCCCCCCCCCCACCCGACAGCCATTCACACATCCCTGAGACACATTTGGATATTTGAACATTACAGTATTGTAATATGTATGTATGTAATGTAATGTCATACACCAAGCTCACAACTCAAGGACCAAATCCAAACTCCTAGCTGGAGCCCCCAAAAAATGTATCCACTCGCATCCACCATTTTTGATGAGCCACATTTTGAAAAGTAGTGTACAACGGATGGTCACTACCTTAGCCAATACATCCCATAATGCAATGCGCAGCCAACGGAGCAGTGAGAGAAGAGCTTCACATCACAACATAAACTACCTTAAGGTATTTATATTTATTGATTCAGCAAAAACGATTTGATTTAATACATATTTACTACAAATTACATGCAAGTAGTCTTTTTTTTTTTTATCACCGTTAGTCTGTTAGGTTTTGCTGTCTTGCGTGATGACGTCATTAACTGTGCTGCAAAAACAAGCCCAGTAGTGTCCGAAAGCTGTTAATTTTATTGTTATATTGAGTTTACTAAACCACAACCACCACCGGTCTGCTGTGGTGAAGAGGGAGCTGAGTTCTAAGGCAAAGCTGTCGATTTACCAGTCAATCTACGTTCCTACCCTCACCTATGGTCACGAGCTTTGGGTAATGACCGAAAGAACGAGATCACAGATACAAGCAGCTGAAATGAGCTTTCTCCGCAGGATTGCTGGACTCACCCTCAGAGATAGGGTGAGGAGCTCAGTCATCCGGGAGAGGCTCAGAGTAGAACCGCTGCTCCTCCACATTGAAAGGAGCCAGTTGAGGTGGTATGGGCATCTGATTAGGATGCCTCCTGGACGCCTCCCACTTGAGGTGTTTTGGGCACGTCCCACTAGGAGGAGACCCCGGGGCAGATCCAGGACTCGATGGAGAGACTATGTCTCCCAGCTGGTCTGGGAACGCCTTGGTATCCTCTCTGAAGAGCTGGAGCAGGTGGCTGGGGAGAGGGAAGTCTGGGCTTCTCTGCTTGAACTGCTGCCTCCCCGACCCGGACCTCCGGAAAAGCGGTAGAAGGTGAATGGATGGAGTTTACTGTATAGTCCACTATATCTAAATTCACTATATAGCGAGTAGGGAGTGAGTGAGTGAACATTCCAAACACAGCCTATGTATGATTCATGTATGTTTATTCTTGTCTTCCGCTTCCTCGTTGTCTTGTTTGTCTACTTTGTCTTGGTATGCTGTGCTGATGTCGCCACCTTGTGAATGGGATGCTTAGTCTTGCACATGGGTGCTTCCATTTATTAGGGGTCCAATGTGTGACATTGGTGGCAAAATTTAAAATTGATCAAATCTGCACATGAAATTGACTAATCACTATCCAATTGTGTCAGGTTTATGAAACTATTAACTATTTTCGTAACGGCATTCGTGTTCAGGAACTCTTGAGGATGAGAGCTCACTTCAACTACTTGTAAATGGAGACGTAAACGGGACACTCGGGCTTTTGTTTCCCCGTGTGCCAATGCGCTTTGCAATGGCACACGTTTTACACGAAACAACTTCAACACTTCCAGTATTTTTCACGCATCAAAACTCATCAACAGCTACATTTTCATGACATATTAAGATGTGATAACGTGTAAACACCCACAGTGCTCCGTACTGTGGGTGTCTATATATTTACATATTTATTCCATCTAGCTACAATGCTCTGCACTGTGTGTTCATATATTCATATATTTATTCCATCCAGCTACAATGCTCTGCACTGTGTGTCTGTGTGTGTGTGTATATATATATATTTTATAGTAATACGTACATATGTTTATTAGCTGCTCTTGCTTGCTTGTTTTTTTTTTCTTGCCTTCTGATTGTTGCTCTGAGTGTTGCTATCCCTGTGCTGTTGCAATCCTGGAATTTCCCCGTTGTGGGACTAATAAAGGCTTATCTTATCTTATCTTATCTTATCTTAAATTCTCCCTGTTTGTTGGATAAGACGTAAAATGACAAAAGGCGTAAATGCAGGACACGGAAGTTTGGACCTTCGATAACTTCAATATAAAATGACCACGGTTAATCCTCTCCACATGGGTTGAGCACATCCGGGGTAGAGAAAATAAAAGTGCTTTCCCAGGGCGCTCACCTCACCAGACGGGGCTGCACGCGGCCGACCAAGACCGAAGACG
This sequence comes from Pholidichthys leucotaenia, assembly GCA_020510985.1. NCBI lineage: Eukaryota > Metazoa > Chordata > Actinopteri > Cichliformes > Pholidichthyidae > Pholidichthys > Pholidichthys leucotaenia. The sequence goes on from CM035842.1 coordinate 254,982, forward strand.
TAAATTTTTTAAAGGACACCATATTCGATGTGTCATAAATGTTTGAGATTTTCTTGAAATATTCTACATCTGAGCTTCACAAAGACTGATCTCCTTTTTACGTGTATGGTTTGGGATTTGAAAGGTGCAAAGTGAAAAGCATCAGTACTTCCTGTTTTCTGGTTTCTTTACCAAATAACTTGCATGTTGCTGTGTAAATTTGGGGACACGGAAATTTATGTCGTACGAGTAAATTTGCAGGGGTCGCCGTACAAAAACCATAGATCCGATCACATTGGGGAATGTTTTATTTTGAATTTGCATTACAACTCTGTTATCTCTTGCATAAATGAGTAGAAAGAGTTACTCAGAGATCACTTTCAGGTACTTTGAAATTGATGCGATTGTCATGTCACACAAAAACTGGGAAAAATGAGGCGACACGACCAATAGTTTTGATTCTGACGGCAAAATCAATGAATTTTTTTTTTTTAAATTGCAATGCAAGTCTGAAACTCTTTTATGTTCCCTTGCATATTATAAAAACGAAACTGACATCTGCAAATTACAGAAAAAGAGAGAGCGCTTGAAAGTCGGATACCCCTGATATAGTGCACTGGACCCCAAATAAATGGAATCACCCACGTGCGCTTTTCAACGTGTTCAGGTTGTGGGCAGGCGGCACAGTCATGAAATTTGGGCTGCATGCGGTTGAGCACTGCGGACACTAGCGGAGTGAAGACGATGACGTAAATTTCATCACACGAGGTTTCCGGTTACACGTGTGCGGCCAGCAGAGGTGCAGCATGAATCCTCCTTTATCTGTGTGATTTTTTTATGAGTTATATTCATAAATGTTGTATGTTGCACTTTGGGGAATGGGAGTTGTTCAGTCACCATTATAATTTAGTTTACAGTATATGTGTAGTTTATCTATCGTCAATAAACTCATGCAGTAGTAGTAGTAGTAGATTAGTTTATTTGACAGGGACAGTGCAATAATCATAGACAATTAATCTACTCTAACAGAACACGTTTACAAATATTTGAGACCCATTCTAGTGCATCCTTTTGTATTTTAGCAATATTAAAAGTACAAAACACCCAACATTATTATTTTTTTGTATTTGTATCTTGTATACTTTATTGGTCACCAGAGGGAAATTCAGGGCATCCATGTGCCGCACCGATCCCTTCACCAGTCTCACTCACACACACACACACACACACACACACACACACACACACACACACACACACACACACACACACACAGAGCAGAATGACCCATTTGGCTGCAACTTTTGCATCAGTGTTGCCCATTTGTCTGTAAATATTTAAATAAAAATGATTTATTTCGTTATTTGGACATTTTTGTGTCTTGCTGTCATTTAGTCAAAGCATGTGTCTGCATGTAATATGCAGTTGATGTGGTCATTCTGCTCCACAATGAAGCAGCAGTCGGGACTTTCGTGTACCACTGATCAGGCGGGCTGAGCGTACCTCCCCCCGAACGTTCATGGAGCGCACAGTGGGACACCGGTGTTGGTTGGTTAACGGGAGTCTTGGCTGCTGCCTTACCTGTCTGCCAGTGATGTCATTGTGACACCACGGGTCCCCAGCAGCCCCCCCCCCCCCCCGTACCTCGTGTTCTCTATGGCGAATACACAACTTTATGGTATATATTTTGACTGAGCGGCTCCATACTCATGGATGCACACCCTCGTAACCTCAGCAGCAAGCGTTGTGGTGGCTGACAGGTCGTGATGCTATGTTATCCAATCAGCATAGCTGTGATGCTGCGTATTCTCCAATGAGCACAGAGTCAATCCGAAACCCCGCCCCCACTTCTTGAAGCCAGGGGATGAAGACATAGAGCGGTCACACAGTGGTGGATAAAGTTTTATTGATAAAAATTACATATTTTGACTGAGTGACTCCATATTTGGGGAAGTACACCCTCGTAGCTTCAGCAAAGCTTGTTTAAAATCTTAGGTCAGTGTCACGAACGGTTTGAGAGATATCTGAGGAACACACACACACAGACAGACAGAGATGTCTTGAATTTATAGATAGATGTATATAAATAGGGCAGCTGGGTGGAGCAGTGGGTTCACACCCACCCCGGCTGGCAGTGAGGATCTTTCTGTGTGGAGTCTGCATGTTCTCCCCGTGTCTGTGTGGGTTTTCACCTGATATTCTGGTTTCCTCCCACAGTCCACAAACATGCCCATTGGGAACTGGCATCAACTGGGAATAAATTGTTCTTTGGTATGAATGTGAGAGTTAATGGTCGTCTGTGGTGGACTGGCGATCGGTCCAGGGTGGCCCCGCCTCCCGCCCAAAGATGCTCGGACCGGCACAGCTCCCCTCCCCCCATGAGCCAAAAAGGAATAAGTGGTTAAGATGAATGAATGAAGAAACTACACAAAACAATACTACAGGGGCCATCAGCTACATTTGTCCAAGGGCCAGAATTATTCTCTGCAGACACTGAGGGCCAGATGCTCCCATAAAATAAAATAAAAATAATATTGTATCCTTAGTAATATTATTGGATATATTAATTTTTGTTTGAAATTAATTTTTTAGATGAGTATGAGCAAGAGAGCATGTATTTAAAGCTGATTTGAGATGTGATTTTGTTCTCGACAGTCTGAGGGTTTTTGTCATTAATTTATAACAGTTTTCTTGTAAATTAAGGACTTTTCTGTTGTAAATTTGAAGGATTTTTGTCAGTTAAATTAACCCTTTTTCCTCAGGATTTTTGTTTTTGCTGCTGTAACTTTAGACTATTGTACATTTGAGATTTGTTCTAAGTATTTAAGGCATTTTCTCATTAATTTCACATTTTTCTTTTCCTACCTCAGTCTGTTTTTTCCATCCATCCATCAGTCTTCTACCGCTTAATCCTTTCCACTAAATTTGTCTATTTTAAAATCAATTTACTATGTTTTTCCTAACGAATTTGAAAAGTTTGTGGTGAAATTGTGACTTTTTCATAAATAGCCTATCATAAACTTCATTTGCAGAGTCAGAATAAAACAATAATTTCAACTGAGTCTCAAAAAATTAAACAAAATTCATAAAATGAATTAATGACCAAAGATACAGTCCTTTCTGTTCTAATATATACAGTTTTATTCCTCAACTCCTCACCACCGTGGGGAAAACCTTCCGTTTTTTTTTTAAACACCTAAATATTGGCAGGTATGCCTTCTCCACTATATACTGAATAATTTCAGAAAGAGAAAAATATTGAGCATTTTGCATCATCATGTGAATTAACGGTGTATAGTTACCTGTAGATCACAACATCTGCCGCCGCCTTTCTCCTACACTCCTGTCTGGGAAGGGAGTCCTCTGATGTTCACTTGCATTCAGAAATTTGACAGTCAAAATTTGTCATAAACATCAGTTACGTAATGAAACAAAGTTTGAGCTAAACTGTTACTAAATTTGGTAATATTCTGAGGGCCGGATGGAAAGCTCAGGTGGGCCGGATTTGTCCTGCAGACCGCAAGTTGTCGTTCACTGCAGTACTAGAGAAAACAATAAAACAGATGAAAAATATTGGTGCAAAAAGTGCAGTGTAAACTTGGAAGATATGTAATCATTCAAGGTTCTTTGCTATTAGAAAATATAAATCTTGTGAACTTATATGGTCCCAATATAGATGATCAAAAGTTCTTTGCTAATTTATTTCTTATTTTATCATCACTTACAGGGCAACATATAATAGCAGGGGATTTTAATTGTACATTGAATCCAGGTGTGGATAGATCAACAGGACTGGATTGTACGCACATTGGATGTAGGATGACTATTAATCATTTTATGAAAGAATTGAGATTGTTAGATATATGGAGAGAAATGAAACCACAAGTTAAAGCCTATTCTTGTTATTCCAGTACCTACAAGACATTCTCACGTATTGATTATTTTTTGATTTCCACAGAATTAAGATCCAAGATTCAAAACTGCTTTTATGATAACATCGTGATCTCTGATCATGCACCCTGTTGTCTAATATATGTAGATAAAAAACTGACAAAGGAATCAGGTAGATGGCAATTTCAGCATAAATGGCTTCAGGATGAGGAATTTGTCAAGTATATAGAAAAACAGATAGACGAGTTCTTTGACATCAATACTACACAAACATCAGCATGTGTAAAGTGGGAGGCTTTCAAAGCTTTTATTAGGGGACATATTATTAGTTATACAGGATCAAAATCTAAGAAGACTCGAGAGGAGAGAGCTAAATTGGAACATAAAATGAAAAGTCTTCAGGAAAAAGTGTATGCAGGAAGTGATCCAAGGTTGGAGAATGAATTACTGATTTTGAGAGCTGAATACGACAAAAAATCAGCGAATAGAGCTGCCTCGAGTCTTCTAAGATTGAAACAATCTTTTTATGAACAAGGTGAAAAATCAGGAAAATTATTGGCATGGCAGATTAAACAATTAGAAATTAAAACACCAATTACTAGTATTATAAGTAACGGACAGGTAGTTATAGATCCTTTAGAAATTAACAGAGCCTTTAGAGATTACTATGAAAAATTATATGATACTAAAAATGAATTTGATTTAACAAAACTAAATGGGTTTTTGAACGAACTATCTATACCGTGTATTCCAAATGAAAACAGGGAGATATTGGAGTCTAAAATTAGTCAAGAAGAAGTTGGGCTAGCCATTGATAATATGAAATCAGGAAAAAGTGCAGGACCAGATGGTCTTCCAGTTGACCTTTATAAGAAATTTAAAAATAAATTAATAAAACCTTTTTTGGAAATGGTTTTAGAAGCATTTCAAAATAATAATTTACCATCATACATAAATAATGCCTTAATTATACTGCTGCCAAAACCAGGTAAGCCCTCTAATAAATGTGAAAATATGAGACCAATAAGCCTATTAAACGCCGACCTTAAGATAATCTGTAAAATTTTAGCAAGACGAATACAAGAAATTTTACCAAATATTATTAATCGAGATCAGAATGGCTTTATAAAGGGAAGACAAGGCTTCCATAATGTAAGAAGACTATTTAATATTATTTATTTTAATAAAGAAGCACCGGATACAGCTCTCCTATCACTGGACGCCGAAAAGGCCTTTGATAGAGTTGAATGGCCCTTTCTTTTTGAAGTCCTACAAAGGTTTGGACTTAGAAATAATTTCATAAAATGGGTTCAAATAATATACAATAATGCTACAGCAGAAATCCTAACGAATAACAATATTTCAAAACCAATAAAAATCAATAGAGGATGTTGACAAGGCTGTCCACTTTCACCTTTACTGTTTACTATGGCAATTGAACCTTTAGCGATGGCGATACGTTTACATTCACAAATATATGGAATTAAAGTTGGACCAACAGAACATAAAATCTCCCTGTACGCCGATGACATAATTTTGTTTATGTCGAATCTAAAAAAATCAATTCCAACCTTGCTGAATTTAATAAAGAATTTTGGGGAAATATCAGGATATAAAATAAATAAAACTAAATCTTCAATATTAATGCTAAATGAGACCCAGAGAAATTACCCAGCCCCTGAGGTAAATCAATTCAATGTTGTAAATCAGTTTAAATATTTAGGAATCCAAATTGTGCCTAAGCTAGAATCAGTCGCCAGCGTCAACTATGAAGCCTTAATGTCAGATATCAATGAGTTAACTCAGAGATGGATGTCACTACCAATGTCGATGATCGGGAGAATCAATATACTTAAAAGTAATATTTTACCTAAAATACTTTATTTATTTCAATACATTCCCTTATCACCACCTTTAGATCTATTCTCAAGAATTAAAAAAAAGTTAGTGGAATTTATGTGGAACAACAGGAGGGCTAGATTACGTCTGTCTTTATTATATTTACCATTTGATCGTGGAGGTCTGAAATGTCCAAATTTTATGTTGTATTATTGGTCGGCACAACTGAGGTCTATGACATATTATTTTTCATCAAATGATCTCCCTCACTGGACTGAAATGGAATCATACAATTTACCTTTACCTCTTCCCATATTCATATACTCAGATTCGGCAAAAAAATTACAAAAACAAGTTAAAAATCCATTTGTAAAGCATATGATCAAAATATGGTGTGAAGCTAAAAACTATTTAAAAGAACCACAGTTATTGTCACAATTTAGCCCAATATGGGGTAATCAATATTTTAAACCAGGGAGAGCGGACGCTGTATTTAAAGTATGGAATTTAAAAGGGATACAAAAGATTCAGGATTTATATTTGCCATGTGCAGACAACATAATGTCTTTTGAAGAGCTGAGGATCAAATTTAATCTCAATAGAACACATTTTTTTAAATATCTTCAACTTAGAAACTTTATTCGATCAAATCAAAATAAAGCTCTCACTCGACCTATTTATTCATCCTTGGAAAAAATGATGATGAAAGATAGTAAAAGAAAGGGTATTATTTCAGAGTTTTATAACTCATTGACACTATCTTCAAGTGAAAATTCACTGAAAAGATTAAACTACTGGAAAGAAGATCTGCAAACTGAAATTTCAGAGGAACAATGGGAATTGGCTTGTACAGAAGCTCAAACCAAATCAATAAATGTACGTCTTAAATTGATACATTTCAAATGGTTAATGCGGATGTATGTTACACCGGAGGAGTTAAATAGATATAACAAAAATATACCAGATACATGCACAAAATGCATGGAAAGTAAAGGAACCCTATTTCATTGTTTATGGGAATGTAGATTAATAAGAATGTTTTGGGAAGAGGTGAGGGTAACAATTGAAAAAATAATCTCAAAACAAATCATATTGAATCCTAAACTGTTTTTGTTGGGTCTGTACCCAGAAAAGCATAACTTTAATAAAAGTGAAAGAACATTCATAGACCTCGGTTTGCTTAATGCCAAAAAATGTATTGCACTATTATGGAAAAAGACTCATAGACCAGATGTGACTCAGTGGTTAAGACAGATGTTAACAAACCTTCCATTAGAAAGAATAACATATATACTGAAATCAAAGGAAATTGTGTTTGAGAATATATGGAGACCTTTTATTGATTATGTAAAAAATTTAAACATAACTTTTGAAGAAGAAGGTGAATGATGTGTGTGGACCTTGTAAATTCCAAACTGGTGAACATAATATGTATACTTATGTATTGGATTGTCTAGACTAAACAGAGGAGCATTGTTGAAGACTTGATTTTGTTGGTGGTTGTTGGTGTTTTTAGTGCATTTTTTTTGTAGTACTTTAGTGTTAGTGTTTGATTGTTTGTATCATGTTTGTTAAAAAAAAAAAAAGGTTCAATAAAGATATTGTGGAAAAAAAAAGTGCAGTGTAGTGTCTATATTGCACAAAATAGGTTGATGTGTATCCACAGTTTGAGTAGATAGAAATAATGGTGCTCTTAGTAGCAGCAGAGGGTAGACGGACGGGTTTGTTTTGCCGCTTTCAATCTATAACTGGCGAGCTAAGATCACGGGTCCATTTGCATAAGTTCACACCTGAGCATCCCTGGATTTGTTTTTCAAACTAGCAGCAGACCAGGGTCTGATTGCCTGCAGATAACAGGGCGTCTCTCTGCTGTGTCCAGTTTCATGTCCTCGCATCAGTGGTGATGTCACACAGATGCAGCCATCGGTCTGGAAGCATCACGTTTACTGATCGATGTTACAGTAGAGCTGAGAGTCAGCAGCACTTTGACGGCTCTTTTAATTTTGTCACTTTTTCAAACTGATCAGTGGTTGAGTGTAATGCACCAATCTGCTCCGTTTTCTGCTCTCTGTCCTCCATTTTAATGGCCAGGCTGGGATAGGCTCCAGCCCCCCCGCCACCCAAAAAGGATTAAGCGGAAGAAGATGGATGGATGGAAGGATGGTTGTAAAATGCAGACGTTTTACATAATTACCATCATTTTTTTCATATCCGCACTGAATTACTTTTGATATTTTCATTTTCTAAAATTAATTTAAATAATACAGGATGAGCATATAGATTATGCAGTAATTTTTTTTTTTTCAACAAGCAGATGAAGAGACACTGCGTGTAGGGGTGTGTGTGTGTGTGTGTGTACACTGTGGTTGGGTCGTGCATGTTTTCACAGGGGGCTGTCACGGTAAAAAAGAGCTGAGGTGGGATGGGCAACCACTCTGACTGCTTGCAGAGTCGAGCACAGTTCAAGCAGCCCAGGTAGCCCTATTCAGACAACAGAACTGACATGTGTAAGACCTGGAGCACGCCAAGCCGAGGATCAGCCACCTGGCAGGTTTCAAAGCGGTGGTGAACCTCGTCTGCTTGATGATTCCAGCACCATCATCACAAAACAAAGCCCCGTCTGCTTTTTTTTGGCCGATTGCTCAATTTGCATCAGTTAACAGCAAACGAGACTGCTCAGCGTAGCGAACGAGTGACAGAGATGCTTGTTTGTCATTGACAGTTGTCTTCCTGGTGTTTTCAGACTGCACAAAAGGAGATGCTGCAGGAAGTTGTTTGAATTTTGTCACAGATGTTGGGTTGGTGTGTTCCAGCTGAGACTTGCATCCTCATAGATAGAAGACAGAAACACATGGATCTGCACACTTATTTCTGCATTTTCCTCTGACACTTTGATGCAACAAGGAGGAGAAGCCTCCATCTTTGACAGTTTCTTTCCTCTCCCTTAAAGGTTTGCTGCAAGGTACTTCAATAGTGCTCCTCCAGTGTTCCAGAGGCTCTTCTTCACCAGTGAAGAGTCGTCCGCTGTGCAGTATGGCCCCAGGAGGATGAAGCTGCGGGACCTCATGGGCGCCACTCTACGTTTCCTCCAGAGTGATTGTGCCAAGTTTCGAATGCTCTGGGACTGGAGTCCCTGTGTATCCCAGCTACTCACTAGTGATGTCATAGTACGAGGGTGTGTACCACTCAGATCTGTTCCACAGTTGACTGATTTCAGAGCCAGTGTGAATATCAGTTATTAGTATACAGAGTTCTTACCTCTAATCACATGATTTGACTTTTGCTACAGTTTTAATGAATCAAGACTCCTAGTTTCGTGGATTAACAAATCAACTTTACTTTTGTTTGACATCACATAGAGCAGCTTTGGTTAAGTTGACTAGGCCATTTGAAGTACTGGAGTACTGTCCATGTCTCACTGTACAAACATGGAAGGGGAATGGATTTTGACCTGGTTAAATAATGGTTAATAAACTAGAAAAAGTTAAACTACAAAAGCACTCAGAGAGCACATACCTCTGTCAAGGCTCCTTCCGTCCCACTTGGATCACCTCCAAAATGTAATGTGTTTGTGTGTAGGCCATAAGCCAGTTGTCGTGAAAATTGCAGCAAAGTCTATCCAGTAGTTTTTGAAGATTCTTGCTAACACTGAAAAGATAAAAGCCTTGGTGGAGGTATGCGTTCTCGGACTATCACCAAAATGTAATGGGTTCCTCTCTAGCCCAAGAACCCCCTCTGGTGAAAATTTCATCCAAGTCCATCCAGTAGTTTTTGTGTAATCCTGCTGCACAAATACAAGCAAGGTCCTTGGTGGAGGTATGCACTCTCAGATCCTCACCAAAATTTAATGGGTTCATCCTTGGCCCAAGGGCTACCTCTGGTGAAAATTTTATCAAAATCCGTACAGTAGTTTTTTGCATAATCCTGCCAACAATCAGACAAACCACCCCAATCACATGACGTCCTTGGCGGAGGTAATAGATAGTCCAAGTCTGCTATGCTAGGTGGCAGTATGCAGGTGACTGGTAGCATATTGGGAAGTGAAAACTTGGACAACTTTACAGCTCTGTACATTTCATACTTTATGTGCAGGAACCCACATTAAGACTGCATTTGACACCATGATGCAGTCATGAACACAGTATGAACCACGTTTCCTCATCAGTCCAAAACTGAATGGATGCCGTTATGTCCACAAACCTGGCATGAAAGGAGACAGATGAGAGGTTGTGCTGGAACTGTGCTTTATTGAAGGACTGGTTGCAATCCAGCACACACACAGTATGCGGAGTTGTCCTGTGAAAAGAGGAAGCCCAAATGTTGGTTGCCCCGTGTATAGGGTGGTGTGACGACGCAACCAGAAGGCAGCGTCATCACACCACACTTCACAGTGAATGCCGACCCCCCCCCCCCCCCCCCCACACACACACACAAAGTCAGAAAACACAGTCAATTAAACCCACCCAAATTTGGAACACAAACCCCAAACATAAAACCATAAAGAACAACAAAACAAACTAAGGCTAGGACCAGTGGGTAGACTGCCACACGGTCCACACGGCAAAGTGGTTTATTCTGCCACTTTTCTTTTTTTCCAGTAGTCCAGCCGTGCTCTGCCCTGAACAGTTTTCAGTTGTTTTCCCAAACAGTCCTCCATGGCGGTGGTGGGTCGGGCAAGGGGGACTCTTGGCAACCCCACTGAAAGCGCGCCCCTGGAGGCCGCAGATCCCCAGAGCAAGGATCAATCTTCAGAACACAGGACCCTGGGTCTCACACCACCTTGTCCAGCTCCTGCATAGCTCTGCCACCCAGAGTGTCCACACGGACACACCACAGCTGGTTCGCATGGCAGATTGAGCCATCCGTCAGCCAGAAACACGCCGCTCCCAACTTCGCCACAATCCTCAGCAGCACCAGATATTTCACCGGTTGTGGTCCGGCCGACAGCTGCCCTGGTTGATCATTGGCCCGAACCCGAACCCAGTCCATGACCTGGAGTGGCACCTAGCTTGGTTTGATATGCTGCTGTGTCTGTGGCAGCTCCATGTTCACCTTTTGTCTGGCCCCCGTCGTTATGCCGTGGCGATGCAGCAGACACCTCTATAGCAGCGGACGCCTCACCCGTTTTTGGCTGAAATCCAACATGGGTACTGAAAGAGTCCGGTGCCTCCCTGGTGTTGCTCGTCGGGCCAGATGCCTCACCTGCCCCCCCCCCCATTACCTCCTGCCGAGTGCGGGTACTGAACCTGTCTGGTTCCTCCACTGAGCTGGGAGTGAGCGCTCCGGTGCCGGCACTGTCCAAAAGCACTTCATCCCAAACCAAAACGTCTGTCCACCTGGGCGAGCGAATTCCAGCGTCCACACCCAGACCATTCAGACCCAGCACTGTCCCTGATGGCGAAACCCAGTCCATAGAACAGGTCACACCCCATCATGTTATCGCCATGCGCCACCACCTGCAACGTGAAGTTGTCCATCACTTTATGTTTGCATACCTGCCAACTACTCCAGTTTTGCCATAATGGTTACGGTTTTCAAGACCCCATTCCGGGTTACGGCTTTATTAATCAAAATTACGGTTTTTCACAAAAAATTCAGTCAAAAATTTTAAATCGTAAAAAAAACACGAAAGCAATTCCAAACACGAGATCGCTAGGAATTGTATCTAAATTTACCTGAAGCGTTTGCTAAGCTAACGCTATCGCTGTAGCTAACGCCATAGCTAGTCATAGCACCTAACACCGATACGAAGAAGCGACTCCGTCCCCGGTGATTGGGGACAGAGGCAACAGTTGGCAACAGTTGGACGGGAGCCGGATCGGAGCTCAACTACAGCGGCGGTGGGCGGCGGGACTCGGTGGAGGAGCTGCCGGTACCCCGGCTGGACAGGAGCTCAGTTGCAGCGGCGGTAAGCAGCGGGACTAGCAGCGGAGGGGGCTAGCAGAGGCCCAGCTGGATTCGAGGTCGGTCGGATCGGATACCGGCGACACCAGCAGAGATTGTTTTACAATCAACAGGTCAGTAAAAATGCCACCAAAGAAGGAGGAAATAGAAGAGATCAAAAAATCTCTGAACTAAGTTCAGAGATTTTATCTTCTTGGAACATAAGTCAATTATACAGTAATAAGTGGCATTCAGCTGTTTGTTTTATGTCATTTAAGCACAGTTCTGGTACTTAAAAATCATAAAAACCCAGGAACTTCAGGGGGCTTCGCCCTCCTTGCCCCCCCACGGGGCTCTGCCCCGGACCCCGCTCGGGGACTGTGTCCCCCAGACCCCCTGCTACATTTTAAGATAATTTCCCCAACCCCAAATCACATCCCTGGGTAAAGAATGACATAGTGAGGCAGGCCAGAAAGTTACGGGGAACAGAAGTTTACCTAAATGAACATTTAACAAAAACTAATGCTGAAATAGCATGACAAGCACGGATGCTGAAAAGACAAAATAAGATAGAGGCAGCATGGACAAGAAATTGTACAGTTTGGATCAAACTAAATGGAACACCTGAGGAAGCAAAAGAGTATAATAATCAGAGATCTTGCCAACTTAAATAAATATAGATGAACACTGATTAAGAAAATTAAGAGACTATGATAATCCATATCCACACACATGGCAAGTCTTTTCGTGAGGAATACTCCAAAGCATTTCCAGGAATTATTACTGCGGACTGTGAGCGCATATTCAGCCATGTGAACAAGAACAAAACTGAGTTCAGGTCCAGTCTGTCAACTAAAGTTCTGGGCAACCTCATGACCAGGAAAATGATGATGACAGCTTCAGGTAACAAGTGCCACAGTGTGTTCCATTCAAAAGACCAACTGAAGAAAGCTAATGGGTGTGCACCATGGAAAACAACAATGCTTGAGAGTTACCATAGAGTTTGTCCTTGATCTTTTCCATCAGCATAGCTGCATTGACAATTTAAAGAAAATAGAAACATGATTGTTGAAGAAATATGAGGTTGTTAGCCACATTTTAACTTGATTTAATGCTAATATTTGTTTGACACTGCGGCCCCTGGACCCCGGCTAGCTACTAGGCTTTTCAGGTTTGAAAGTTGAAGAAATATGAGGTTGTTAGCTACATTCTAACTTGATTTAATGCTAATATTTGTTTGGCGTCGGGGGGCTTCGCCCCCCTGAACCCCCCCCCCCACCAGGACTTTGTCCTTGACCTACCGGGGCCTGCGGCCCCTGGACCCTGGCTAGCTACTAGGCTTTTCAGGTTTGAAAAGTTGGCAGGTATGTTTTTGTAGCGAACAGTCAACTCCACAGTCCCAGCATCGTCTATTCCTGCCATAGCCGTGCAACGGCGTTGGGTTACTTCTGATCCTGTGATGTAGGAAGACCTTTTTGACCTTAGCCAATTCAGCATTGACCACACAGCCGCCGTGTCGAGCAGTAACCGCAAAGCCACACCATCCAACTCCACCGAACAATCAGAATACCCGTTGGTGCTGGGACTCACCAAGTAAATGGTCGTTGTGGGCGGGCAGGCTTACTCCCTTGGCAGGCTCCACGGCGCTGGAAACCAGCACATTCTGGCGAAATGGTTTATGCGCCCACACTTACTGCATCGCTTCCCTTTTGCCTGGCACACTCTTGCTTGCACCCCCACAAAATAGGGCTTCTCGGGGCAGACCTTCAGCTCATGGCATAAGCCTCATAGTCCTCGTCCATGTTTTCATCATCCTCTGGGTCCACCACATTTGCCAAAATCGTCATCTCCGGCAGCTACTGTGACCGGCGCGTTTAGCTCCGAAGCTAGCTTATCCATGGCTTCCACCTGGAGAGCTAGCTTGACTACTCTAGCTAGTGATAAGTCATTAGGCACCGTTAACAACCTAGCCCGTAGCGCAGCACAACACATGTGCTCGGCCAATTGATCCCGCTCCATCTCGTCCTCCAGCGACCCAAAATGGCGCACACTAGCTTACTGTCTTAGGTCAGCGACAAACTGTTAAATTGACTCACCGACTCCTTGGCGTCTCTGGCGAAACCAAATTCGTTGTACCGTCACGCTGTAAAGTGTGGTGAAGTGGTTTGCCATTAGTTCCATGACATCCTCGTATGAGTCCATTGCACCGAGCGTCCGTAGAATCCTCTGGCCTTCGATGGCAAGGTTGTGGACAAGCAGCAACCTTATTCAGCCTCCCTAGATCTAACGCTGTGATGTAGTTTTCAAAAGCCTCCAACCAGCAGGGCCATGGGACCAGTGGCACCTCGGGAAGCTCCAGGAATGGCCGCAGCGGTGTTACGCACACCTCCATGTGTTAATCCTCGGTCGCCAAATGTTATGTCCACAAACCTGGTGCAAAAGGAGACGGATGAGAGGTTGCACTGGAACTGTGCTTTATTGAAGGGCTTGTTGCAATACAGCGCATGGACAGTATGCGGAGATGTCCTGGGCAAAGATGAAGCCCAAATGATGGATGCCCCTTTCTTCACGATGAATGCCAATCCCACAGATGCTAATCACTGAAGCGTCACCTTCGTCTCTGTCCCATTAGGCTGCTTGGCTTCTGGTTCAGTGCACAGGAGGAAGCTTGGTATCCTCCGCAGAGCACCGATGGCAGTTTAGGTCCAGCTAAATGTTTACATGTCAAAATAATTTGACTCCCAAATGTATTATTAAGTTGTTAGTTCAGCTTTCAGAAATTTGATTTAGTAGGACTTGGGGGGGGGGGGGGACGGAGAAGCAGTGTTGGAGGGAACGGACAGAAGAGAGTGGATTATCTGCAGCACAGTATAAAATGATGTCATCAGCATACAAACAGATGACAGTTGAAATAATATCATTCATGGGTGTAGTAAACAGAGTGGGCCCAAGAATTGAGCCTGGGGGTACACCTTTTGCAGTCTGCACAAAACTGGACTTGAGCTTTCCAATTAAAATACAGTACATCTAGTGTCCATGTCACATGGATAATTGAGACTCATGTTAGCAGTGGTGTAAATGTGCGGTTATTCGCTTTTCTGGTCACAAACAAATCACAAAAAGTGCATTTGAATGCAGCTAGTCAGCACCTCAGCCAGACTTGTAATAGCACATGTATCAAATCTTTTCTTTTCCTTTTTTACTAACTTTGTTTTGTTTCAGTATCTGCTCTGTTTTTTTTTTTTTGTTTTTTCCACAATATCTTTATTGAACCTTTTTTTTAACAAACATGATACAAACAATCAAACACTAACACTAAAGTACTACAAAAAAAAAAAAAAAATGCACTAAAAACACCAACAACCACCAACAAAATCAAGTCTTCAACAATGCTCCTCTGTTTAGTCTAGACAATCCAATACATAAGTATACATATTATGTTCACCAGTTTGGAATTTACAAGGTCCACACACATCATTCACCTTCTTCTTCAAGAGTTATGTTTAAATTTTTTACATAATCAATGAAAGGTCTCCATATATTCTCAAACACAATTTCCTTTGATTTCAGTATATATGTTATTCTTTCTAATGGAAGGTTTGTTAACATCTGTCTTAACCACTGAGTCACATCTGGTCTATGAGTCTTTTTCCATAATAGTGCAATACATTTTTTGGCATTAAGCAAACTGAGGTCTATGAATGTTCTTTCACTTTTATTAAAATTATGCTTTTCTGACTTCCGGTTATGGCTGCCACGTAGGACGGACGTGTCTCGCTCTGCTCTGCTCCTGGAGAAAAAAAATCGGCAAATAACTCTCTCATTTGGGACAGAACGTATCCCAGCATTTGGGCGAGGATATGTCGGCGAAGCCTAAGGCTGGAAAACCAGGAAAAGGAAAAAGCGAGCCGCCGAAACAGTCCAAATTAACGGACTTTCAGGTCTGTGACGCAGCAAACAAGGCTCCATATATGGCGGAGGAGGCTGGCGGCGGTGCGATTTCTGCGGGGAATGGCGCAGATGCGCTGATGGCTGCCATGAGTTCAATGAGAGCGGACTTTTCCTCTAGATTTGATGGGATTATGACAGCGTTGGAAGGAATAAGAAAGGAATTGGGTGACTGTGTAGAACGAACGGCGCAGATGGAGCTCCGTCTCGCTAGTGCTGAAGATGACGTCACCCGTCTTCAATTAAAGGTGCGCACTTTGGAAAAAAAAAATAAATCTCTGGAAGATAATATTTTGGATTTGGAATCTCGGTCGAGACAGAATAATTTGAGGCTGGTGGGTCTTCCAGAGGAATCAGAAGGTCGGGACGTATGTTCCTTTCTGGAAAAGTGGATTCCGGAGGTGCTGGGCAGCGAGGAGTTGCAATCAGCAGTGGTTCTGGAAAAAGCACATCGTATTGGCCCACGGAGAGATAAGGGACGGCCGAGGACCTTAATTATGAAGTTTCTTAGCAACAGAGACAGGATGAAGATCTTCAACGCTGCACGTGCTAAAGGAGAGATTAAACACCAGGACCAGCAGGTGCGGTTCTACCCAGATTTGGCCACAGGAATCCAGCAATTGAGGAAGCAGTTTGATCCCGTACGTAAGGAGCTGCGCAACCTTGGGATTCGTCATGGTGTAATCTATCCTGCGAGACTGCTGACCACGTATGAGGGCAGAACCCACATCTTCAAGACCCCAGAGGAGGCGCAGGAGTTCATCAAGAAGATCAAAGAAGAAGAAGAGACTGGTGGGAGCTAAGCATGAACAAAATATAAGGTAGAATAATTAAGCATTTGCACAGGCATCTGACTGACTTGAAGTAAATAGTAAGTTTACAAAATATAGATTGTATTATATATTAAAAAAACAAAACAAAAACAAAACAAACACACACAAAAAAAACTATGATGTACAAAGTTGTTAAAAATTTTGGAGTTAAGTTGGAAAACTACAGAGGAGAGTTAATGTTACGTCATTAAAAGCAGTAGAGTTAGGGTGATTGGGAGGATGAAGAAGGAGTGGCTTAGGCTGTTCCCCGTGGGTGTGGAACGGTCGATGGCTATATCGGGAGACAGAATTTTTCTTTTGATTTTGGGGGGTTTGCCACAAGTGTGGGAAGGGGAAATTTGTTTGTGTGTAGTTTGTAGGATGAATGTTCAACCACTCATGTTTTTGCTTCTCTGTATGAGCATGTTTACACTGCAAGGTAATCCCAAACTCTCTATTGATCATGGACCAAAGTGTTAATCTTAATTTAACTTCATGGAATTGCAGAGGTCTACAAAATTTAAAAAAACTTAAACAAGTTATGAATAAAATAAAGGACATGGGTTCAAGAATTGTGTTTTTACAAGAAACTCATCTGATAGAGGAGGATGTTAAAAGAATTAGGAGTAGATGGCAGGGAAGTGTATTCACCTCTTCATTTTCATCCCGAGCCAGGGGAGTTATGACTCTCATACATAAATCAGTTCCTTTTCAAGTGAAAAATGTAATTGGAGACAAATTTGGAAGATATGTAATCATTCAAGGTTCTTTGCTATTAGAAAATATAAATCTTGTGAACTTATATGGTCC
Source organism: Pholidichthys leucotaenia (assembly GCA_020510985.1). Classification (NCBI taxonomy): domain Eukaryota; kingdom Metazoa; phylum Chordata; class Actinopteri; order Cichliformes; family Pholidichthyidae; genus Pholidichthys; species Pholidichthys leucotaenia. The sequence continues at coordinate 272,144 of CM035842.1, forward strand.
CAATATAGATGATCAGAAGTTCTTTGCTAATTTATTTCTCATCTTATCATCACTTACAGGGCAACATATAATAGCAGGGGATTTTAATTGTACATTGAATCCAGGTGTGGATAGATCAACAGGACTGGATTGTACGCACATTGGATGTAGGGTGACTATTAATCATTTTATGAAAGAATTGAGATTGTTAGATATATGGAGAGAAATGAAACCACAAGTTAAAGCCTATTCTTGTTATTCCAGTACCTACAAGACATTCTCACGTATTGATTATTTTTTGATTTCCACAGAATTAAGGTCCAAGATTCAAAACTGCTTTTATGATAACATCGTGATCTCTGATCATGCACCCTGTTGTCTAATATATGTAGATAAAAAATTGACAAAGGAATCAGGTAGATGGCAATTTCAGCATAAATGGCTTCAGGATGAGGAATTTGTCAAGTATATAGAAAAACAGATAGACGAGTTCTTTGACATCAATACTACACAAACATCAGCATGTGTAAAGTGGGAGGCTTTCAAAGCTTTTATTAGGGGGCATATTATTAGTTATACAGGATCAAAATCTAAGAAGACTCGAGAGGAGAGAGCTAAATTGGAACATAAAATAAAAAATCTTCAGGAAAAAGTGTATACAGGAAGTGACCCAAGGTTGGAGAATGAATTACTGATTTTGAGAGCTGAATACGACAAAAAATCAGCGAATAGAGCTGCCTCGAGTCTTCTAAGATTGAAACAATCTTTTTATGAACAAGGTGAAAAATCGGGAAAATTATTAGCATGGCAGATTAAACAATTGGAAATTAAAACACCAATTACCAGTATTATAAGTAATGGACAGGTAGTTATAGATCCTTTAGAAATTAATAGAGCCTTTAGAGATTACTATGAAAAATTATATGATACCAAAAATGAACCTGATTTAACAAAACTAAATGGGTTTTTGAACGAACTATCTATACCGTGTATTCCAAATGAAAACAGGGAGATATTGGATTCTAAAATTAGTCAAGAAGAAGTTGGGCTAGCCATTGATAATATGAAATCAGGAAAAAGTGCAGGACCAGATGGTCTTCCAGTTGACCTTTATAAAAAATTTAAGAATAAATTAATAAAACCTTTTTTGGAAATGGTTTTAGAAGCATTTCAAAATAATAATTTACCATCATACATAAATAATGCCTTAATTATACTGCTGCCAAAACCAGGTAAGCCCTCTAATAAATGTGAAAATATGAGACCAATAAGCCTATTAAACGCCGACCTTAAGATAATCTGTAAAATTTTAGCAAGACGAATACAAGAAATTTTACCAAATATTATTAATCGAGATCAGAATGGCTTTATAAAGGGTAGACAAGGCTTCCATAATGTAAGAAGACTATTTAATATTATTTATTTTAATAAAGAAGCACCGGATACAGCTCTCCTATCATTGGACGCCGAAAAGGCCTTTGATAGAGTTGAATGGCCCTTTCTTTTTGAAGTCCTACAAAGGTTTGGACTTGGAAATAATTTCATAAAATGGGTTCAAATAATATACAATAATGCTACAGCAGAAATCCTAACAAATAACAATATTTCAAAACCAATAAAAATCAATAGAGGATGTCGACAAGGCTGTCCACTTTCACCTTTACTGTTTACTATGGCAATTGAACCTTTAGCGATAGCGATACGTTTACATTCACAAATATATGGAATTAAAGTTGGACCAATAGAACATAAAATCTCCCTGTACGCCGATGACATAATTTTGTTTATGTCGAATCTAAAAAAATCAATTCCAACCTTGTTGAATTTAATAAAGAATTTTGGGGAAATATCAGGATATAAAATAAATAAAACTAAATCTTCAATATTAATGCTAAATGAGACCCAGAGAAATTACCCAGCCCCTGAGGTAAATCAATTCAATGTTGTAAATCAGTTTAAATATTTAGGAATCCAAATTATGCCTAAGCTAGAATCAGTCGCCAGTGTCAACTATGAAGCCTTAATGTCAGATATCAATGAGTTAACTCAGAGATGGATGTCACTACCAATGTCGATGATCGGGAGAATCAATATACTTAAAAGTAATATTTTACCTAAAATACTTTATTTATTTCAATACATTCCCTTATCACCACCTTTAGATCTATTCTCAAGAATAAAAAAAAAGTTAGTGGAATTTATATGGAACAACAGGAGGGCTAGATTACGTTTGTCTTTATTATATTTACCATTTGATCGTGGAGGTCTGAAATGTCCAAATTTTATGTTGTATTATTGGTCGGCACAACTGAGGTCTATGACATATTATTTTTCATCAAATGATCTCCCTCACTGGACTGAAATGGAATCATACAATTTACCTTTACCTCTTCCCATATTCATATACTCAGATTCGGCAAAAAAATTACAAAAACAAGTTAAAAATCCATTTGTAAAGCATATGATCAAAATATGGTGTGAAGCTAAAAACTATTTAAAAGAACCACAGTTATTGTCACAATTTTTTTTTCCACAATATCTTTATTGAACCTTTTTTTTTTTTTTTTTTAACAAACATGATACAAACAATCAAACACTAACACTAAAGTACTACAAAAAAAAAAAAATGCACTAAAAACACCAACAACCACCAACAAAATCAAGTCTTCAACAATGCTCCTCTGTTTAGTCTAGACAATCCAATACATAAGTATACATATTATGTTCACCAGTTTGGAATTTACAAGGTCCACACACATCATTCACCTTCTTCTTCAAGAGTTATGTTTAAATTTTTTACATAATCAATAAAAGGTCTCCATATATTCTCAAACACAATTTCCTTTGATTTCAGTATATATGTTATTCTTTCTAATGGAAGGTTTGTTAACATCTGTCTTAACCACTGAGTCACATCTGGTCTATGAGTCTTTTTCCATAATAGTGCAATACATTTTTTGGCATTAAGCAAACTGAGGTCTATGAATGTTCTTTCACTTTTATTGAAATTATGCTTTTCTGGGTACAGACCCAACAAAACCAGTTTAGGATTCAATATGATTTGTTTTGAGATTATTTTTTCAATTGTTACCCTCACCTCTTCCCAAAACATTCTTATTAATCTACATTCCCATAAACAATGAAATAGGGTTCCTTTACTTTCCATGCATTTTGTGCATGTATCTGGTATATTTTTGTTATATCTATTTAACTCCTCCGGTGTAACATACATCCGCATTAACCATTTGAAATGTATCAATTTAAGGCGTGCATTTATTGATTTGGTTTGAGCTTCTGTACAAGCCAATTCCCATTGTTCCTCTGAAATTTCAATTTGCAGATCTTCTTTCCAGTAGTTTAATCTTTTCAGTGAATTTTCACTTGAAGATAGTGTCAATGAGTTATAAAACTCTGAAATAATACCCTTTCTTTTACTATCTTTCATCATCATTTTTTCCAAGGATGAATAAATAGGTCGAGTGAGAGCTTTATTTTGATTTGATCGAATAAAGTTTCTAAGTTGAAGATATTTAAAAAAATGTGTTCTATTGAGATTAAATTTGATCCTCAGCTCTTCAAAAGACATTATGTTGTCTGCACATGGCAAATATAAATCCTGAATCTTTTGTATCCCTTTTAAATTCCATACTTTAAATACAGCGTCCGCTCTCCCTGGTTTAAAATATTGATTACCCCATATTGGACTAAATTGTGACAATAACTGTGGTTCTTTTAAATAGTTTTTAGCTTCACACCATATTTTGATCATATGCTTTACAAATGGATTTTTAACTTGTTTTTGTAATTTTTTTGCCGAATCTGAGTATATGAATATGGGAAGAGGTAAAGGTAAATTGTATGATTCCATTTCAGTCCAGTGAGGGAGATCATTTGATGAAAAATAATATGTCATAGACCTCAGTTGTGCCGACCAATAATACAACATAAAATTTGGACATTTCAGACCTCCACGATCAAATGGTAAATATAATAAAGACAGACGTAATCTAGCCCTCCTGTTGTTCCATATAAATTCCACTAACTTTTTTTTTATTCTTGAGAATAGATCTAAAGGTGGTGATAAGGGAATGTATTGAAATAAATAAAGTATTTTAGGTAAAATATTACTTTTAAGTATATTGATTCTCCCGATCATCGACATTGGTAGTGACATCCATCTCTGAGTTAACTCACTGATATCTGACATTAAGGCTTCATAGTTGACACTGGCGACTGATTCTAGCTTAGGCATAATTTGGATTCCTAAATATTTAAACTGATTTACAACATTGAATTGATTTACCTCAGGGGCTGGGTAATTTCTCTGGGTCTCATTTAGCATTAATATTGAAGATTTAGTTTTATTTATTTTATATCCTGATATTTCCCCAAAATTCTTTATTAAATTCAACATGGTTGGAATTGATTTTTTTAGATTCGACATAAACAAAATTATATCATCGGCGTACAGGGAGATTTTATGTTCTGTTGGTCCAACTTTAATTCCATATATTTGTGAATGTAAACGTATCGCTATCGCTAAAGGTTCAATTGCCATAGTAAACAGTAAAGGTGAGAGTGGACAGCCTTGTCGACATCCTCTATTGATTTTTATTGGTTTTGAAATATTGTTATTTGTTAGGATTTCTGCTGTAGCATTATTGTATATTATTTGAACCCATTTTATGAAATTATTTCCAAGTCCAAACCTTTGTAGGACTTCAAAAAGAAAGGGCCATTCAACTCTATCAAAGGCCTTTTCGGCGTCCAATGATAGGAGAGCTGTATCCGGTGCTTCTTTATTAAAATAGATAATATTAAATAGTCTTCTTACATTATGGAAGCCTTGTCTACCCTTTATAAAGCCATTCTGATCTCGATTAATAATATTTGGTAAAATTTCTTGTATTCGTCTTGCTAAAATTTTACAGATTATCTTAAGGTCGGCGTTTAATAGGCTTATTGGTCTCATATTTTCACATTTATTAGAGGGCTTACCTGGTTTTGGCAGCAGTATAATTAAGGCATTATTTATGTATGATGGTAAATTATTATTTTGAAATGCTTCTAAAACCATTTCCAAAAAAGGTTTTATTAATTTATTCTTAAATTTTTTATAAAGGTCAACTGGAAGACCATCTGGTCCTGCACTTTTTCCTGATTTCATATTATCAATGGCTAGCCCAACTTCTTCTTGACTAATTTTAGACTCCAATATCTCCCTGTTTTCATTTGGAATACACGGTATAGATAGTTCGTTCAAAAACCCATTTAGTTTTGTTAAATCAGGTTCATTTTTGGTATCATATAATTTTTCATAGTAATCTCTAAAGGCTCTATTAATTTCTAAAGGATCTATAACTACCTGTCCGTTACTTATAATACTGGTAATTGGTGTTTTAATTTCCAATTGTTTAATCTGCCATGCTAATAATTTTCCTGATTTTTCACCTTGTTCATAAAAAGATTGTTTCAATCTTAGAAGACTCGAGGCAGCTCTATTCGCTGATTTTTTGTCGTATTCAGCTCTCAAAATCAGTAATTCATTCTCCAACCTTGGGTCACTTCCTGCATACACTTTTTCCTGAAGATTTTTTATTTTATGTTCCAATTTAGCTCTCTCCTCTCGAGTCTTCTTAGATTTTGATCCTGTATAACTAATAATATGCCCCCTAATAAAAGCTTTGAAAGCCTCCCACTTTACACATGCTGATGTTTGTGTAGTATTGATGTCAAAGAACTCGTCTATCTGTTTTTCTATATACTTGACAAATTCCTCATCCTGAAGCCATTTATGCTGAAATTGCCATCTACCTGATTCCTTTGTCAATTTTTTATCTACATATATTAGACAACAGGGTGCATGATCAGAGATCACGATGTTATCATAAAAGCAGTTTTGAATCTTGGACCTTAATTCTGTGGAAATCAAAAAATAATCAATACGTGAGAATGTCTTGTAGGTACTGGAATAACAAGAATAGGCTTTAACTTGTGGTTTCATTTCTCTCCATATATCTAACAATCTCAATTCTTTCATAAAATGATTAATAGTCATCCTACATCCAATGTGCGTACAATCCAGTCCTGTTGATCTATCCACACCTGGATTCAATGTACAATTAAAATCCCCTGCTATTATATGTTGCCCTGTAAGTGATGATAAGATGAGAAATAAATTAGCAAAGAACTTCTGATCATCTATATTGGGACCATATAAGTTCACAAGATTTATATTTTCTAATAGCAAAGAACCTTGAATGATTACATATCTTCCAAATTTGTCTCCAATTACATTTTTCACTTGAAAAGGAACTGATTTATGTATGAGAGTCATAACTCCCCTGGCTCGGGATGAAAATGAAGAGGTGAATACACTTCCCTGCCATCTACTCCTAATTCTTTTAACATCCTCCTCTATCAGATGAGTTTCTTGTAAAAACACAATTCTTGAACCCATGTCCTTTATTTTATTCATAACTTGTTTAAGTTTTTTTAAATTTTGTAGACCTCTGCAATTCCATGAAGTTAAATTAAGATTAACACTTTGGTCCATGATCAATAGAGAGTTTGGGATTACCTTGCAGTGTAAACATGCTCATACAGAGAAGCAAAAACATGAGTGGTTGAACATTCATCCTACAAACTACACACAAACAAATTTCCCCTTCCCACACTTGTGGCAAACCCCCCAAAATCAAAAGAAAAATTCTGTCTCCCGATATAGCCATCGACCGTTCCACACCCACGGGGAACAGCCTAAGCCACTCCTTCTTCATCCTCCCAATCACCCTAACTCTACTGCTTTTAATGACGTAACATTAACTCTCCTCTGTAGTTTTCCAACTTAACTCCAAAATTTTTAACAACTTTGTACATCATAGTTTTTTTTTTTGTTTTGTTTTTGTTTTTTGTTTTTTTAATATATAATACAATCTATATTTTGTAAACTTACTATTTACTTCAAGTCAGTCAGATGCCTGTGCAAATGCTTAATTATTCTACCTTATATTTTGTTCATGCTTAGCTCCCACCAGTCTCTTCTTCTTCTTTGATCTTCTTGATGAACTCCTGCGCCTCCTCTGGGGTCTTGAAGATGTGGGTTCTGCCCTCATACGTGGTCAGCAGTCTCGCAGGATAGATTACACCATGACGAATCCCAAGGTTGCGCAGCTCCTTACGTACGGGATCAAACTGCTTCCTCAATTGCTGGATTCCTGTGGCCAAATCTGGGTAGAACTGCACCTGCTGGTCCTGGTGTTTAATCTCTCCTTTTTTAGCTCGTGCAGCGTTGAAGATCTTCATCCTGTCTCTGTTGTTAAGAAACTTCATAATTAAGGTCCTCGGCGGTCCCTTATCTCTCCGTGGGCCAATGCGATGTGCTTTTTCCAGAACCACTGCTGATTGCAACTCCTCGCTGCCCAGCACCTCTGGAATCCACTTTTCCAGAAAGGAACATACGTCCCGACCTTCTGATTCCTCTGGAAGACCCACCAGCCTCAAATTATTCTGTCTCGACCGAGATTCCAAATCCAAAATATTATCTTCCAGAGATTTATTTTTTTTTTTCCAAAGTGCGCACCTTTAATTGAAGACGGGTGACGTCATCTTCAGCACTAGCGAGACGGAGCTCCATCTGCGCCGTTCGTTCTACACAGTCACCCAATTCCTTTCTTATTCCTTCCAACGCTGTCATAATCCCATCAAATCTAGAGGAAAAGTCCGCTCTCATTGAACTCATGGCAGCCATCAGCGCATCTGCGCCATTCCCCGCAGAAATCGCAGCGTTGCCAGCCTCCTCCGCCATATATGGAGCCCTGTTTGCTGCGTCACAGACCTGAAAGTCCGTTAATTTGGACTGTTTCGGCGGCTCGCTTTTTCCTTTTCCTGGTTTTCCAGCCTTAGGCTTCGCCGACATATCCTCGCCCAAACGCTGGGATACGTTCTGTCCCAAATGAGAGAGTTATTTGCCGATTTTTTTTCTCCAGGAGCAGAGCAGAGCGAGACACGTCCGTCCTACGTGGCAGCCATAACCGGAAGTCTATTGTCACAATTTAGTCCAATATGGGGTAATCAATATTTTAAACCAGGGAGAGCGGACGCTGTATTTAAAGTATGGAATTTAAAAGGGATACAAAAGATTCAGGATTTATATTTGCCATGTGCAGACAACATAATGTCTTTTGAAGAGCTGAGGATCAAATTTAATCTCAATAGAACACATTTTTTTAAATATCTTCAACTTAGAAACTTTATTCGATCAAATCAAAATAAAGCTCTCACTCGACCTATTTATTCATCCTTGGAAAAAATGATGATGAAAGATAGTAAAAGAAAGGGTATTATTTCAGAGTTTTATAACTCATTGACACTATCTTCAAGTGAAAATTCACTGAAAAGATTAAACTACTGGAAAGAAGATCTGCAAATTGAAATTTCAGAGGAACAATGGGAATTGGCTTGTACAGAAGCTCAAACCAAATCAATAAATGCACGCCTTAAATTGATACATTTCAAATGGTTAATGCGGATGTATGTTACACCGGAGGAGTTAAATAGATATAACAAAAATATACCAGATACATGCACAAAATGCATGGAAAGTAAAGGAACCCTATTTCATTGTTTATGGGAATGTAGATTAATAAGAATGTTTTGGGAAGAGGTGAGGGTAACAATTGAAAAAATAATCTCAAAACAAATCATATTGAATCCTAAACTGTTTTTGTTGGGTCTGTACCCAGAAAAGCATAATTTTAATAAAAGTGAAAGAACATTCATAGACCTCAGTTTGCTTAATGCCAAAAAATGTATTGCACTATTATGGAAAAAGACTCATAGACCAGATGTGACTCAGTGGTTAAGACAGATGTTAACAAACCTTCCATTAGAAAGAATAACATATATACTAAAATCAAAGGAAATTGTGTTTGAGAATATATGGAGACCTTTTATTGATTATGTAAAAAATTTAAACATAACTCTTGAAGAAGAAGGTGAATGATGTGTGTGGACCTTGTAAATTCCAAACTGGTGAACATAATATGTATACTTATGTATTGGATTGTCTAGACTAAACAGAGGAGCATTGTTGAAGACTTGATTTTGTTGGTGGTTGTTGGTGTTTTTAGTGCATTTTTTTTTTTTTTTTGTAGTACTTTAGTGTTAGTGTTTGATTGTTTGTATCATGTTTGTTAAAAAAAAAAAAAAAAAAGGTTCAATAAAGATATTGTGGAAAAAAAAAAAAATTATGCTTTTCTGGGTACAGACCCAACAAAAACAGTTTAGGATTCAATATGATTTGTTTTGAGATTATTTTTTCAATTGTTACCCTCACCTCTTCCCAAAACATTCTTATTAATCTACATTCCCATAAACAATGAAATAGGGTTCCTTTACTTTCCATGCATTTTGTGCATGTATCTGGTATATTTTTATTATATCTATTTAACTCCTCCGGTGTAACATACATCCGCATTAACCATTTGAAATGTATCAATTTAAGGCGTACATTTATTGATTTGGTTTGAGCTTCTGTACAAGCCAATTCCCATTGTTCCTCTGAAATTTCAGTTTGCAGATCTTCTGTCCAGTAGTTTAATCTTTTCAGTGAATTTTCACTTGAAGATAGTGTCAATGAGTTATAAAACTCTGAAATAATACCCTTTCTTTTACTATCTTTCATCATCATTTTTTCCAAGGATGAATAAATAGGTCGAGTGAGAGCTTTATTTTGATTTGATCGAATAAAGTTTCTAAGTTGAAGATATTTAAAAAAATGTGTTCTATTGAGATTAAATTTGATCCTCAGCTCTTCAAAAGACATTATGTTGTCTGCACATGGCAAATATAAATCCTGAATCTTTTGTATCCCTTTTAAATTCCATACTTTAAATACAGCGTCCGCTCTCCCTGGTTTAAAATATTGATTACCCCATATTGGACTAAATTGTGACAATAACTGTGGTTCTTTTAAATAGTTTTTAGCTTCACACCATATTTTGATCATATGCTTTACAAATGGATTTTTAACTTGTTTTTGTAATTTTTTTTGCCGAATCTGAGTATATGAATATGGGAAGAGGTAAAGGTAAATTGTATGATTCCATTTCAGTCCAGTGAGGGAGATCATTTGATGAAAAATAATATGTCATAGACCTCAGTTGTGCCGACCAATAATACAACATAAAATTTGGACATTTCAGACCTCCACGATCAAATGGTAAATATAATAAAGACAAACGTAATCTAGCCCTCCTGTTGTTCCATATAAATTCCACTAACTTTTTTTTTTATTCTTGAGAATAAATCTAAAGGTGGTGATAAGGGAATGTATTGAAATAAATAAAGTATTTTAGGTAAAATATTACTTTTAAGTATATTGATTCTCCCGATCATCGACATTGGTAGTGACATCCATCTCTGAGTTAACTCATTGATATCTGACATTAAGGCTTCATAGTTGACACTGGCAACTGATTCTAGCTTAGGCACAATTTGGATTCCTAAATATTTAAACTGATTTACAACATTGAATTGATTTACCTCAGGAGCTGGGTAATTTCTCTGGGTCTCATTTAGCATTAATATTGAAGATTTAGTTTTATTTATTTTATATCCTGATATTTCCCCAAAATTCTTTATTAAATTCAACAAGGTTGGAATTGATTTTTTTAGATTCGACATAAACAAAATTGTCATCGGCGTACAGGGAGATTTTATGTTCTGTTGGTCCAACTTTAATTCCATATATTTGTGAATGTAAACGTATCGCCATCGCTAAAGGTTCAATTGCCATAGTAAACAGTAAAGGTGAAAGTGGACAACCTTGTCGACATCCTCAGTATCTGCTCTGTTAATTTCATTATAATGTGAGCTGAAGGTCATGAATACTTCACTACGCCAACAGCACACGTCTGACCAGCGTCTGCAAGTTTCCATTGGCAGTACATCTTATAGAGGTTGTTTGCACATTGGCAAGACATAGGCTAGACATCGGTATAATGGCGTTAACAGTCATATCTTTGGTGTTTTAGCTCTTTTAATGATGTAAAAAACCTAAGCTTCTTGTTTTTAAAATAAATCTACTGGGTTTTTTATTTATTTGTAAGGAGAATAAAGTGAATGTGTTTTCCTGCTCTAACAGGTACACTGCCCATTGCTTAGCAATGGTCTCTAACATGACTGATAATCAGAAAACCATCTTCCTAAGGAAGGTGCTGACAGCTGATGAGATCCTTCACCTGAAAATTAAGTAAGTACCCATGTTTTTGTGTTATTATCATTCTCCACACTAAGTTTAGCTCAGCCCATGAATGGGGGTATATAGTCTAAGGTGGCACCACTTCTCTAATTTGTATTCACATTTCTGCATTTTGCACACCGCCTCATTGCTGTAATCAGTAGGAGATTTGAGGGGGGATGCCGTCCCTCTCCTTAGCAAAATGACCCTAAACCCTCCCCCTCATTAACCTGCCATCCCCCTTCCCCATAAAGAGTTTAAGGATAACAGCCGACAATAGAAAATGTCGGTGAGGGTGTGGTTGCAGATACAAGGCGAAAAAAATATTGAAAATTTATGACAAAAAAGTTGCAAACTTCATAGAAAAAGTTTCAGTTTGTAAGTATAGAGTTGAGAGTTTGTGAGGAAGAAGGTAATAAATCAGTCCCTCCAGGATTTTGCGGGATGTTTTTATGATTGTTGTCGGCCAAAAAGCCTGAATCCGCTGGAGCTTTTTAAAATGTTGCGATAAAAGTTGCAACGTTTTCAGAGTGTTTTTGTTCACTACAAGTTGTGGGAAGAATTCCACATTTTAAAGCAGATGTTTTTTTCCAGTTTACTGCAGTGATATTTTATATTGTGGTAGACACTTGACACAGCGGGTGGACATCCTCTCACACCCAGAAGAGTGAAGAGGGGCTGAACAATGGACTGAAGGGGGTAGCCCCCCGAGGAGTAACTAGACAGACCACGAGGCGCCTTCGCCCCCTGCTGCTCCAAGCCACAGCATGAAGGGCAGGGGGTGAATGTATTGTTATGAATGAACAAGTATGTTAATGTGCCACACAATGCCTTTGTACACACACATGCATAATGCACCAGCCCAGCTCTCAATGCATGACTATTAAAGCTATATAAGTGGAATGCAGAGGGAGTTGGGGAGGCTTCTTCTAGGCTCTTCTACAGAGAACTCGGCCCCAGCGGGCTACGCTGGGGCACACAGGCTGTACATATGTTAGAGGGTCAATAAAGAATCTGTGTCGACCTACGCTCGTGTCTTGCCTCCGCATCCTTCCCTTTTACCCTCTACATTGGTGACCTGACGTGAGATGGACTGTCTCTCCCTTTCGCCACGCTGTGGACTCCAGAGTACCAGGGATTGCCGGCACCCCTCTCATCCACACTGGAGCGCGCGCGCGCCTGTTGCTCTCTTCACGATGGCGACCTCAAGGGCCGGAGGGAGCGAACGGCGCGCGGACCGAGACGCACTGGGATCAGCGAGATGAGCACCGCAGAGAAAAATCCTGAAAGGGGAAGATCGGCGCCATCTGCGTTGATTCCCATTAAGCCCCGACCCTGACTTCAGTGGAGTTTCGGCACACAGAAGCGCCGTGTGCACACCGCAGGATTACAAGGACAGTGCAACATACAGCTATGTGGTCACTGCACCAGAGCGCGTGCCACGCACCAGGGACAAACCGGCTCCTAAGACTTATACATCGTCCTCATCCACTGCACATTCCCGGGGAACACGGCCAATCGCCATCCTCGGATACTTTAGGCTTTGCGCATCGCACCTAAAGCAGCCAGGCAGCATCGCACACAGGACATGTATTTGTTTCTCAGCCATTGCGCATCAACGGGAAGATAGCCGATTGCTTTCCCCGGAAACTTTAGGACTGCCCCCACACCTAAAGCAGGATCGCCAGTTTCCCTGCCACAGCTTAAGTTTTGTCAGAGCCACTATGCGTCCTCGGGGAATTGGGCCGATCGCCTTCCCCACATCCTCGCAGGACCGGGCCCACACGAGGAGTCGTCAGAGACTTAATTTTTTTTCACAGCTGCTGCGGATCACCGGAGGGTTTACCGCAAAAGTCCCTCGCCCGAGGCTGATCTGCACGCAATTTTTGCGCGGCCCAGATGCTTTTAACGTCCCTGGCCAGCACTCCATTGTTTCCCCCCACCTCCCCCTCGTCCTCCATATCATTCTGCCCGCACTTCTGTCCCAGAAACCTGCCGTTTGCCCGTTTTGTTCCATCAGCACGACGCGCACTGGACCCTGTGCGCACACGAACCATGGCTGTTCAACGTGTTGGAACTTGGAGCGGAGCAGAAAGTGCTTTTCACCCCTCCTCCTTTCCCCCCATGGACTGACATGCCCTCCGACACACTTCACCAGCAGGACAGTTCGACCGGAGTAGCAAACCCCCACTGCAGACACCAGGGGCGCCGTCTTGAGCCCAAAGGACTGTGGGGTCACAGCCCCTTCTGGGTGTTCAGGGGTGGGGCTGTGTGGTGGACAGTAGACACAGCGGGTGGACATCCTCTCACACCCAGAAGAGTGAAGAGGGGCTGAACAATGGACTGAAGGGGGTAGCCCCCCGAGGAGTAACTAGACAGACCACAAGGCGCCTTTTCCCCCTGCTGCTCCAAGCCACAGCATGAAGGGCAGGGGGGTGAATGTATTGTTATGAATGAACAAGTGTTATGTTAATGTGCCACACAGTGCCTTTGTACACACACATGCATAATGCACCAGCCCAGCTCTCAATGCATGACTATTAAAGCTATATAAGCGGAATGCAGAGGGAGTTGGGGAGGCTTCTTCTAGGCTGTTCTACAGAGAACTCGGCCCCAGGCCCCAGCGGGCTACGCTGGGGCACACAGGCTGTACATATGTTAGAGGGTCAATAAAGAATCTGTGTCGACTTACGCTCATGCCTCGCCTCCACATCCTTTCCTTTTACCCTCTACAATATAACAATACAAGAAAAGCACAGGATTACCGAAAAATTCCTATTACAGTGATTTGTAAATTAAGCAGAAACCTCTGCTATACAGAAAAACTCTTGTGCAACAGCAAATACAAACATTAACACAGTATCCATTACAACCGCTAAATTGCACTGAATGCATGTTAAGGAGTATAGATTTGAAATTATTAGCAGCACCTTCATTTGCAAACTTGCTACAGTTCCCAACCACTCTGTACCGAGCGGAGAGGAAAAAATAAATTTATTCTGCTGCTCTGTATTAGCTATTCAGGGATGAGAATTTTCCATGGAGTTCCGTGGATTTGATCATGTCTAGGTTCATTCTCATGAATCATCTAAATTCACGGAGAAAATTTTAGAGGGGGGGGTGAGGTATATTATGACTGGTGAGTCATATTTTCGATCAGCTGCTAAAATCCACTGCGCAGAACACGCTACCCAGCGAGATCACTAATGTAATGTAACAAGGCCACTGATTGGCTGATACTTATTGAAGCAACCAGTCGGCGATTTTGTTAATTTCCTTTGTCATATCCAACACATGGAGCGAAATGTAAATGGCGGACAGTTCAAAATAATCAAACGAGTTTTCCCAATTTCGTGAAAATGGTGAACCTAAAACTCACAAACGACAACGAAGCAAGAATTTTGTGAATTGAAAAAGGGATAAGGAACAAGTTTCGTTGGGAATGGCTGGAAAAAACTGTGTCAATGACTGTAAAGATCGGTAAAAATACCGAAGTTGTGGTTGAAAAAATCGCTGATTTCATAGCGAAATGCGAAGTACCAGGGAAAGCCCAGTGTGTTTATTGCAACGATTTTTGAGAACTCAATCTTCAACATGATTCTGTGGCAAGCAAGGCAGCCATGAAAAAGAACAGAGAAGCTGCAGCTAAGCAGGCATTGCTTGCCCACAGAAAATTACAGAAGAGGAAGGCTACAGAACGGCTCCAGGCTTTGGTAGCCAAGAAGAAATTGCACAATTAGATGTGAAGAATACATTGACTTGTACATAAGTTCATAGAGTAGTAGCACAGACATGTAAATATGGAAGTGACATTTTCTATTTCTCAATCAAGTGTGACACTGAATCAAAACAGTATTGAACATGATTACACATGTGATGCAGCAGCAGATTAAAAAGGTAAACTATAAATGCATTTGTACTTACTTCTAACTTTAAATATAAGACCACATTTGAGCATTCTAAAACACCAGATTTTGTTAGCTTCTGGGGGGCGTTGCCCCCCTAGACCCCCCACCAAGGCTCCGCCTTGGATCCGGCTTGGGGGCCTACGTCCCCCAAGACCCCCAGCTTAGTTTCCTCTTTTTTCCCCAAACCCCATTCTCATCCCTGGCTATTGGAGTCTCTGTTTTTCTGGAAAAAAAACAAAATTAAAAAAAAAAATAGAGAGAATATTCTTTCTTTCCATGCCTACCCGTCTGTCTGCTGCATATCAGTCTTCACACACACATCTTTCATTTACAGCGGGGGGGTGGGGGGGGCGTGTCCGTCCACACCGGAGATTCAGTTGTAAAGCTCATTGACCAGATGGAGTAATGATTTTACCTCTCATCAACATCATCATCATAGCAGTCTGTCGTGGGCGACAATGACTGTTTCATTTAGGTCTGATCAGATTCCTCCACACAGCTCTGTCCTTAGCCTTCTGCTGCCAGGAACTCCTGTCTATGTCCGACTTCTTCAAGTTTCTTTTTACAGTGTCTTTAAATCTGAGCCTTGGTCTACCCTGATTGCGTTTGCCCTCGCGTAACTGTGAGTGTAGTAACTGCCGAGGGAGACGCTGGTGGTCCATCCTCTCAACATGTCCGAGCCATCTCAGGTTCATCTGTATTAGCATGTCCTCCATTGATGGTAGACGAGCTCGTTTCAACACTTCTGTGTTGGTTGTCTTGTCTTTCCATGAGATGTTCATTATGGCTCAAAGGTGTCTCATCATGTATGCGTGGAGTTTCTTCACCTGCACTCTGTAGACAGTCCAAGTTTCAGCACCATACAATAGAGTAGCCACTACTGTCGCTCTGTACACTTTGCATTTCACACGGATAGACACATGTTGATTGTTCCACAGTCTCTCCCTCAAGTTTCCAAACACAGCGCTCACTCTTCCCATTCCCTCCAGCCTAACATTCTCTGAAATAGTACTCCCTAGATACTTGAAAGTCTTGCACTTGACTAGTGGCTCTGTACTAATGCTGATCTCTTCTGGTAGTGATGTTGATAATTGGAACTTTGGTGGTTGATAAAGGCACTCTGTCTTCTTGATGTTGATTTGGAGGCTGGATTGGCTAGCTGCTCTTGCAAATTTCTCCACTAAAGATTGCATATCTTCCACACTGTGTGCAACTAGAGCACTGTCATCGGCAAAGAGCATTTCTCTTACACCTTTATCAATGTCTTACTCTTGGCTTTAAACTGTGCCACATTGAACAAGTCTGCTTCTTTCCTTGTTTGAATGTATACTCCTTCTGAAGTGTCTTTGAAGGCCACCTCAAGCATGGCTGCCAGATACAGCGAGAAGAGTGTAGGCACCAGCACACACCCTTGTTTCACCCTGTTGCTTACTGAAAAGTCTTTAGATACTGAACCACTCATTGCCACGTTTGCTTGCATACCTGTATGGAGTGCCTCGATCAGGCTGACAAACTTCTCTGTACAACCATATTTCTTGAGTACCTGCCAAAGTCCTTGTCACGAAACCGTATCGAAGGCTTTAGTGAAGTCTATGAAAACTACATAAAGCGGCATGTTCTGTTCGATACACTTTTCTTGAACCTGTTTCAAGCAGAAAATCATGTCCATTGTGCTTCTTCCAATTCTATAGCCGCACTGGGTTTCCGTTAGTACATTCTGTGAGATGTGTTCATTGAGTCTGTTCAGTAGTACACGTGAGAGAATCTTACCAACAGTGGCTAGTGGTGATATACCTCGGTAATTTCCACAATCTTTCCTGTCACCTTTCTTGAACAAAGGCACAGTACTTGCATCCATCCAGTCTTGAGGTACTTTCTGGGCATCCCATATCTGTTGGATGAGCTTGTGCAGGCAGTTGGTCAGCTGAACACCACCAAATTTCCACACTTCTGCTGGAATTCCATCCCTTCCTGGAGCTTTACCATCCTGTGTTGTCCTGATAGCTGCCATTAGTTCATCAAAATTTGGTGGTTCATCCAGACTTGATACAGCTGGTCGCTGCACTAGAGCTTCTTTAGCCTCTTCAGTGAGATCTCCAGGGTTGTTTAGCAGTTGGTCAAAGTGGTCTGCAAATCTGCCCAGGATCTTGTCTTTCTCCTGCAAAACTGTTTCACCATCCATAGCCTTTAGTTGAATCAATCCTCTTGGTTTAGGGCCGTAAATTTCTCTCAAACCTGTGGAGAATGTTTTCATGTCCTTTCTGTCTGCTGCAGTTTGAAGTTCCTCCGCTTTTTCATCCCACCAGTTGGACTTCATCTCTCTGGTGTACTTCTGTAGCTCATTCTGAGCCTTTGAGTGTTTCTTCTTCTTCGACCTTGTATTACACTGTAGGTTTTCCTGCCTAGCTGTATTCCTCGCTTCTAGTAGTTTCTTCAGGTGTTCATCATGCTCATCAAACCAATCTTGATGTTTCCTTTCAGGGTGGCCTTATCCATCACTCAGAGCCTGATACACCGTATCCTTCAGTGTTGCCCATTTCTCTTTTATGTCATTCTCTGAGTTGTTGCTGTCCCAGTCTTTCAAGTTTTCATCCATTTCCTGTGTAAGTTCTTCCTGCTTCTTTTGGCCTTTCAGTGCACTAGTGTTTAGCTTCCGTGGTGGCTTCGCACCTGTCCTGCAGTGCTGTTTTCATCTCCAAATCCTTAATCTAGATCTCAGCATAACATGATCAGTACCAGAGTCCGTGCCTCTCATTGCTCTGGTGTCCATTACATCCCTTATATCTCTCTGCCTGACTATGATGCAGTCTAACAAGTGCCGGTGCTTGGATCTTGGGTGCATCCATGTCTTCTTGTGTGTGTCCTTGTGCTTAAATAGGGTGTTGGTTATCACAAGGTTGTACTCTGAACAAAGTGCAAGTAGAACTTCTCCATTAACATTGCACTTGCCTACTCCGTTGACTGCCTAGCACTCCTTTCCATTTCTCGTGTCCGAACCAACTCTGGCATTAAAATCGCCAACGAGTATCAGCCTGTCATCAGGTGGTACACGCCTGGTAGTCTCATGTAAATCACTGTAGAACTCTTCCTTCACCTCCTCTGTGTTGGTCATTGTTGGGGTATATACACTGATGAGTGTGGCATATATCTTCTGCTGTAGTGGGAGTCTCATAGTCATTATCCTGTCATTGATTGGCACCGGTTCCTCATCAAGCATTGCTGCTATCTCTTTTCTAACTGCAAAGCCCACTCCTGCCTCTCTCCTTTCTAGAGTTGATCTCCCACTCCAAAAGAAGATGTACCCATGGTCTTTCAAGCTGTCATATCCAGGCAATCTTGTTTCACTAAGTGCAGCTATGTCTACATTGTACCTGTTCATTTCCAGGGCCACAAGCACGGTCTGTCTTTCTGGGCTCTGTGATGTTTTTCTGTCCCACAGAGTACGTATATTCCATTCTGTGACACACAAGGCTGCTGTTTTCCTCTTCTTTTGTCTTCCTGCTCCTAGCTTACTTTTCGCTGCCTGTCGGAGTGTGAACAGATCAGCGCGGACCTTGTAAGCTCGGGCGACGTCCGAGCCAGTATGAGTCGCTTTCTGATTGACCATTTCATGAAACTGCTTGCAAAGTATTTGAGTACTGCTAGCTTTTGCCGGACTAGCAGCACATTCTTGGCAGATAAAGGTCTTATCAGTGGCAAGGACAAGCCAAGACAAACTGACTCCAGTATCTGTTGCAGAGACTGACCAGATGATAGGTTTATCTCTGCTCTTTGTGTGGTGCATGACACGATGCACCAACTGGCACAGTCCACCACAGACCTTGCGACAGATGTGTTTATCTGCCAGGATGTCCAGTCTCACCTCGTGTAACTGAGAGTGGTCCACCACAGACCTGTGGCAGTTATTGTTTTTAGTTCTGCCAGGATGCCCTGTTTCACCCTCCACGCCCTTGGAAGGGCGGGGATGCCGGTTGAGTTGCCGAGGGCCCGACCCATGAGATGGGTAGTTCCAGTTTTCATGGTTATCCGGTAGCGAGCAAGCCAATGCCTGACCTGACAAAAAAAAGGGGGGGGGAGGAATGTAAGTCTCAGTTAAAAGTTGCAAATTTCTGACCAAAAAAAGTGCAATTTTTATGGATAAGAAGCTGCAACTTTCGCAATAAGACAAAAAAGGTGTAAATTTCCAACTGTTTACAACCTAAAACGCTGCAAATATTAGATCTGAGTAAAATGCTGTAAATTTAAGCTTTTTTTTAAACTGCAAATTCAAGAGTAAGAAAAGTTCTAAATTCATGAGGAATAAGCTGCAAAATTATGAATAATAAAAAGCTGCAAATTTTCAAGTAAGAAGCTGCACATTTCTGAGTAAAATGGCTGTAACTCTGCAGGAAAATCCTGCAAATTTATGAGAAAAATCCTCACATTTACAAAAGAATGTTTCTAATTTACATGAAAAAGGATGTGATAAATTGGCGTGTGTTGGCCATTTTTTTTAACCTGTTGAACTCTGTTCAACTTCCCTAAAAACGCCTAAAAACAACATGCCCAAAGTAAATCAAAAGCTGTTCTTCAGCCCTTTGCAGCATCTTCATGGGGTTAGTCTCATTTAAAAGAAAACACTGAATTTTTTGGCAAAGCAGTCATAATCTCTCTAAGTGCTCCTGCCACTGAGTAACAAGAAAGTTCGCCTGGGTGTTTTTTTAGATACAAATGCTTGCAAATAACATACAGCTGTCAGATACTGGCTGGAAAACACAACAGAAATGTAGAACCAAGTGTTTTCAATCTCAGGTCAAAATTTTGTAAAAATACCACAAAAAAATAATATATTACACAGCTTTTTTCTCAGGTTGTAACAAGGCTGTGTCTGTACTGGAAGACCAGAAATACAGCTTTTTTTTTTTTTCAGTGCGCACTGAGACGCACTAAGATGCAGAGACGTGACCGCCCACAGAATTCACAGAGTTCAAGAAGTTAAATGACAGCCGTGAGGAGGAACTAAATGGTGGAGTTTGGTCGTGTTAAATCCTGCAGATCTGCACTAATCAGCAGAGAAAAGGAGAAGAAGAAGAGAAATAGGTCAGTGGTGTCCAATCATGTGCCATGGAGGGCCAAGACCCCACAGGCCCTACCTCCAACCAGTGTCATCAACAGCAAATTCCACTGAATTTCTCCCCACTGATTGCTGATAAATGAAAACACCTGCTGAAGAGACTGGGTAGAAGAGAAAACCTGCAGGGTCTTGGCCCTCCATTGCACACGACTGGACACCCCTGGAATAGGTGATCCACAGCAGCAGAAATAATCCATTAACCCAGGAGGAGTAAACACATGACACCCCATGACACCCAACAGATCACCCCCCCATGACATCAGTGGGAACAGCTGGGACAAACTTCACACCTGTCGATTTACATGTTCCCTTCTGAGGACAATTCAATTCTCAGCTGCTGCTGAGATGGAAACCAAAGAGTTAAAGGGTGACGTGGCTTTAACAGCAGCACTGATCCCCCCCCCCCCCCCCCCCCCCCAAATGACCTGCTGGACAGGAACTAACACCTCCTCAGACCTGTTAACACAATTTTAACAACAAAAGGCCATGCAATGATTTTACCTCTAAAGATGGATAAATGTTGAAACACTGGCTGTAGTGTAGTGGACTGGTTATATCTGATAAATGATCAGGACGGAGGCGAGTCTTCATGCAGCAACTAACTAACTTTATTATGAACTTGAGTTTATGTACAGAGTGGGCCGTGCCTGCCTGACGTCACCCTGTGGGTGGGCATGGCATCCCAGACACACACACTCTCATACCTAACATTCCTCCCCCTTTACAAAACTGGGAAACCACACACACAATTGAACCTCCCAAAGTTAGAAACCCGAATCACACGCCAAGAACAGGGAGAACAATATACTGTCGTGAACATCCTATCACATTCACACAAAACAATTAAACTGGACCTTGTCTCTTGAAAAAATACAACATAACCCCATATTATTCACATTCACTCACATGCACACCAGCATCCAATATATACAAACTATACATCTTCTCTTATATACTTATGTATACACAGGTATTTACACAAGGACAAAGAAAAATTCAAGTAACGCCAACGTCTCTGGGCAGCCACCATCCACAAAACTGCCTTGGAGGCCCCAGGCACCCCCCCAGCATATGTGCCCCTGGCCTCTGTCCACGTCCAGGGTCAAAGCCCCTCTCCCTGGGGAAGATGTTCCTTCCTGCCATAAGCTTCGTCTTCCCTCCGGCCCCGCGCTGCTGTTGTCCAGCGTGCCATCCCACCGTTTCCCTCGGACCACTCCCAACCCTCTTCAGCACTGCCATCATGGCTCCAACTAGTCCAGCCCCCCGTGGCTGCACTCTGGTGAAAATGGAAACCCGCTCGTCGGTGCCGTTCGCTGCCTCGGGCGTCTCACCGTACTGTCCAGCACCCTCGTCCAGGATGCTCTGCTGCGCTGCCACCGTGTCCAGCTGCCACTGCTCACTCCCGGGGCTCTCGGCTTCGCACTCGTCGACAGCCCTCTCTGACCCGGGCGTCTCAACGCAGCTCTCAACTCCCTCATTCCATGAGTCATGCTGCATAGCCTCCGTATCCGGCCACTGCTCACCTCCGGGACATGCACCATCACCCTCACCGGGCCTGCTCACCGACCCGGGCTCCTCACCACTGCATTCAGCGCTCTCGGCGTTGGTGCTCTGCTGCGCTGTCACCGTGTCCTGCGGCTGCTGCTCCTCTTGGGGACATGCACCATCACCCTTGTCAGGCCCGCTCACCGACCTAGGCTCCTCACCACTGCATCCATCGCTCTCGCTGTTGGTGTTCCGCTGTGCTGTCGCAGTGCTCTGCGGCTGCTGTTCCTCCCCGGGGCCGTCAGCCTGCCTGGCCTCACTCGCCTGCTGCGTCGCTTCTACAAGCAGCTGTTGCTGCTCGCCTCCGGGGCTCACGACATCATCCTCACCGGTCCCGTCCTCCAACCCTGGCTCCTGGCCGCTGCTCCCAGCACCCACGGTCTCGGTGCTCTGCTGTGCCGCCACTGCGTCTTGCTGCCCAGTTAGCTCGTGAACCTTCTCTCTTGGCGGGAAATCGCACGCAGTCGGCCCCACGCTGGCCTTAGCCGCTAGCTCACACTGGATCACGGACTCCTCCACTCCACCAAAGCCAGAACCTCCTCCAACGACTGCGGCACCTTAGGTCTCTTCAACGTGTGCTCCAGCTAAACGTCGCTTGTGCCATAGGCCAACCCTTCCCCTCACCATGTTGACCTCCATAGTCCCAAACCTGCACTTCTTAACTCTGCTACAAAGCCTCGCCAGAAACGACATAAGGGTCTCGCCTGTCCGCTGGCTGACGTTCAGGAATTCGCATCTTCTCCTGATGAGTGACAGAGTCCTCGAACGTGTAATCCATTATTCAAAATGACACCGATCTTCCTTATCGCCAGATGTTAGATCTGATAAATGACCAGGACAGAGGCGAGTCTTCATGCAGCAACTAACTAACTTTCTTCTTCTTCTCCTTTTAGATTTCATTTGGCGGTTGGCAACCAGCTTACAGGTGCATTACCGCCACGTACTTCACTCTACATCATCACTGTATATCTTTGTATCAGGAGTTCTGAGCACCTCTGTGTGTGAAAAAATTACCTGCCCTTGGACTGTGTCCTCGGCGGCGTCAATAGCTGAGTTTATATACAGAGTGGGCCGTGCCCGCCTGAAGTCACCCTGTGGGTGGGGCACGGCATCCCAGACACACACACACACTCTCATACCTAACAGTACTCTCCTCACGCGTGCTCTCCGCGACAGGGTGCTTTTGGGCAGGCGCATGTTTTTCAAACAAGCCCAGCGCTTCATACACGCGGTCAGGACGGAGACGTGGCGAGGCGTCCTCCAAAGGCAGGCTGGGGGAGACGGAGGAAGGGACGGTGTTGAAAACCTCGGGGGTGAGTGGTTTTTTTAAAATCATGCACTCTGTTTGCTGACGTGTTCCGTTACTCACTATAAACTATGAACTCACTCCTCACCGTAAACACGGAAGTGAACGCGGTGCAGCGATGCATTTGATTGGTTAGACTGACCGTTTCAGTGCCAGTTAGAGACAAATTTCACTGGTGAAATTGGGGTTAGTTGACGAGGATTGGCCAAAATTGCGGGAAAGTTGCGGTGGTTGGACAAAGTTGCAAGGACGCGCAGTAGTTGTGCTGATTGGCCGATTTTGCGTGAATTGGTGCGATGGCAACACCGCAAAATCCTGGAGGGACTGATAAATTTATCAGAAATAAGTGGCAAATTTATAAGCAAAAATTATGACCTACCTTCATTAGACAGGTCAGAAATTTGCCAGGAAAAACTTACAAGTTTACATGAAAGTCCTCGCAAATTTTCTCATAGATTTGCTACATTTTTTTTTGTAAATTTGCACTTTTTTTTTTGAAATTTTGCTAAAATTTTCATGTAAATGTGTACTTCTTTAAAAAAAAAAAGATAATTTTTTCTTGTAAATTTGCTGTTTTTTCATGTCACATTTTCTCATAAGCAAGCTTGTTTTTCTTAACTTCAGTAGTTTTTTCCTTGTAATTTTACAACTTTTTTTATTTCTAATTTGCATTTGATTGTTATTTTGCTGCTTTTTCACATAATTTTGCCACTTTTTCTTTATATTTGCAACTTTTTCTTTTAAATTTGCCACTTTTTTCCACAGAATTGTGCTATTTTTTTCTCCATATTTTGGCACCTCTTATGAATGTGTGATTTATTTTGTCATAAATAAGCAAAACAAAAACTTCTCTTATTTGTATTTCTTGTAGTTGGACAATTTTTTTCATCGTAATTTTGCCTTTTTCATAATTTCCAAACTTTTTGCTAAGTTTTTCTTGTAAATTTACAGCTTTTTTGAAATTATGCCAAATTTTTCCTTTTAAATTTACCACTTTTTCATGCACCTTTGCAGTTTTTCTAATAAATTGGCAACTTTTTTTTTTCTAAATTTATGGCTTTTTTTCTAGTGAATTTACAGCTTTTCCCATCAGTTTATGACTTTTTTCTTGGAGGTTGGTCATCCTTTTTCTCATAAATTTGCAACTTTTTTCTCATCAGTTTGCAACTTTTTCTCGTCAATTTGCAACTCTTTCCTCATAGATGTGCAACTTTTTCCTTGTAAATTTTCAACATTTGTCTCGTAAATTTTTTTCTCATAAGTTTGCAACATTTTTCCTGTAAATTTTCATCTTTTTTTTCCTCATAAACTTAAGATTATAGATTCTGTGCCTTTTGCTGCAATTCTTTTTTCCAGAACTTTGGAAGAAGCTCAGCAGCTGGAGGTAGAAAAAGCCCTGGTCCTGGCCAATCAGGGCTCATTGATGTGGGGCCAGGAGGACAGCAATAACGAGTTGACTAAAGGTCAGGTGGTATCAGAGGACTTGTCCCAGAACGTCGTGGCGGTCTGTGGTGTTGTGCTCCCCCGTATCGTTCACACACAGCCTAAACAGGTACGCAGTGTTTGTCACATCAATGCTCCCTGTCCTCCATACAGTCTCATTGTTGATGCTCTTCTCTGTAGACTAACCCAGCAGGTCTGGTGCTGGTGGACTCAACCTACCGTAATCTGAGGAGGCTGGCTCTGGCTGTGGCCTCTCAGAAACCAGTGCTTCTCGCTGGTCCCATTGGCTGTGGGAAAACTGCCCTGGTAGAGTTCATGGCTGCCATCACTGGACACACTAACGCTCCAGAGATACTGAAGGTCCAGCTGGGGGACCAAACTGACAGCAAGGTGAGAGGTGTACCAGTTGTTTTTACCCTGGGACATTTGGATTAGAAGTGGGAGATGTTGGGGTTCAGAGTTTTCTTTGTTTGACAGATGCTGCTGGGGATGTACCGTTGTACCGACATACCGGGGAAGTTTGTGTGGCAGCCAGGAACGCTGACACAGGCTGTGTCTAAGGGTCAGTGGATCCTCCTGGAGGACATTGACCACGCACCTCTGGATGTGGTGAGTTCTAACTGTGGTGAGAACAAGAGTGATAAGTGCTGTTTTAGCTGTGTCACTCACTTGTGGAGTCAAATGTTCTTTCAGATATCGGTGCTGCTGCCTTTGATGGAGAATAAAAAGTTGATGATACCAGGAAGGGAAGATTGCATCGATGTTGCTCCAGGATTTCAGTTCTTTGCAACCAGAAGGTAATAAGGTGGATCTGTCTGAAATGAGCAAAAGCGGTCATTGGGATTTTCCAAGTTCTGCATGTTGAATCATCAGATTTACTGTATTTAAAGTGCCCCTATTTTCTTTTTGGCATTTCTCCTTCTGTTTTAGCATGCTGTGAAAGGATTTTGGGTCATTATGGGGTCTGTAAAGTCAAACGGCTCACATTCCTCCTGCACAGCAGTTCTTCTCTGCCACAGAATCCAGGACTACAGAGCTATCTGAAACACCTTGATTACCATGATGTCAACAGACTTGTCCTCCTAACGAGTCTGGCATGTCCTCAGCAAACCCGAGGAGGGGTGATGACATTTCCCGGTGAGCACCGGGATGAGAATTTTCCGCGGAATTCCGTGGATTTGATCATGTTGAGGGTCATTCTCGTGAATCGTCTAAATTCGAGGAGAAAATTTTAGGGGGGCGGGTGAGGTATGTTATGATCGGTGAGTCGTATTTTCAATCGGGTGCTAAAATCCACCGTGCAGAACGCGCTACCCAGCGAGATCAGTAATGTAATGTTACATTACATGTAACAAAGGGATGTGATTTTTCCGCTAATTCATCTTCCTGGAAGATAAAAAAAAAAGGCGGAAGTAGGTTAAGTACGTTAGCGGCTTGTGGTCCACGAACGCAGTGAAGGTGCTCCCTTTCAGCCAGAACTGGAAGTGGCGTATGGCCAGGTGGAGAGTCATTAACTCTGTCGAACACGCTGTATTTACGCTCACTGTCGTGCAAAAACCTGCTAAAAAAGGTGAGCGGCTGCCAAGAACCGGCAACGCATTGCTCCACGACGGCCGCTATGCCCATGTCTGAGACGTCGGTAGTGAGCGCTATCTGAGCCGCCGGGTCTGGGTGCGCCAGTAGTGCAGCGTTCGCTAGAGCTGTTTTAACCTCAGAACGCCTGCTGCCGCTCAGGAGTCCAGTCGACTCTGTCCACCGGTTTCCGTTTCTTGAGTGTGGTGTACAACGGCTGTATGAGCTGGGCTGCGTGGGGGAGGAAACGGTAATAAAAGTTAACCCTCCCCCAAAACTCCTGCAGTGCCCTGACATTGATGTTGGAGGAAAAATAGCAAAACAATTTAGTTACATTACTTTTATGATTCCAACCAGTTTGAAATTGACAGTGCACAGTGGACATTGACTCATAACTTTTGAATATTTCTAAGACTTGGCTGCGTCAGTGATTGTGCAAAATGAACTGCTCAAGACTCAATGGAGATTGAAACTGGTGATCTGAAATGAATGCTGGAATTATAAAAAGTAATGGTATGTTGGAATTTTATTTCTATTATGGAATAGATAAAATGAACTGATTTTGATTTGATCAGGTGTTAAAGCATGTGATGGATAATGCTTGTTGGAATATTTTAGGAATGCTATCTTCTTGGAACATAAGTCAGTAAGGCACGCTGCCGGGCCCTGCCCACCACAGTTTTCCGAGGCGGGAAAAAATTGGCATAGACAGACTCAAACCCGCTTTCGTTGTGGCGGACGAGCAAGTGCTGTTGGCTAGGGCCCCTCAGCGTGGAAGACCCCCACGGAGAGCTCCCCAGGGAAACGATTCACCAGAGCAGGCACACGGATTGACCGAAGTGGCCCCCCCCCCCCCCAGTCACAGCCCACCCGCAGTCAGACACACTCCCAGCAGCCCCCCACTGGCACAGCAGCGCCACAGAGGCGGTAAACCCCAGTTACAGCAGATATGGGAGGAGATGGAAGCCCAAACAGCATGTGGACTGATGTTCTATTGTTCTATCTAAGATGCTGGGGGGGGGGGGGGGAGTTTAGCACCTTGGGGGAGCCAGATTATTTAGCATCTCAGACAAGAGACAGTGGATAAACATGGGAGAACAATGCTCAGGAGGTTCCTGGCGAGATAGCAGGAAGGAGTCAAGGACAAAGGGGGTTGAATGCAGTGTGATGCAAATGTCATGTTGTGTGTGGAGAAATGCCATGAAACTTAAGAGGAGAGTTTCTGCTGAAATGAGTCAGTCTGTTCTGTGCTAGAGAGATGTGAAGTGTGTAATAAACTGTGTGCCATGAGCCCAACTCTTATTTCACACACTCCACACTGGAGGCACGTGGCGTAAGACTTGTACATAAGTTCATAGAGTAGTAGCACCGGCATGTAAATATGGAAGTGACATTTTCTGTTTCTCAATCAAGTGTGACACTGAATCAAAACAGTATTGAACATGATTACACACGTGATGCAGCAGCAGATGAAAAAGGTAAACTATAAATGCATTTGTACTTACTTCCAACTTTAAATATAAGACCACATTTGAACATCCTAAAATACCAGATTTTGTTAGCTTCTGGGGGGCATTGCCCCCCTAGACCCCCCACCAAGGCTCCGCCTTGGATCCGGCTTGGGGGCCTGCGTCCCCCAAGACCCCCGGCTTATTTTCCTCTTTTTTTTTCCCAAACCCCATTCTCATCCCTGTGAGCAGGAACTCACAATTCTGCAGTGCAGTGCTAGCGAGTTAGCTCAGCAGCCCAACTGGAGGCTTTTTAATAGCTGCTCTCCCCAAGTCTTAGTCACCACATTTGACGTCACTGTTCCCACCTTGTTCATTAATCCAGTCAACAAAACAGCTGAGAGTTCCAGCATGTTTCATTTTTTTTCTTTTTCCTGGAATAATCATGGTAATTGGACAGTTGTCTTGGCTAGCTCAGTGATGTGAATCAGCGGGACCAGGAATTTTATGGCTCTTTGCTGTAAATCCTAGCCACTGTAGTCCATATCCCTGATCCCATCCTGTTGATTAAGGGCCCTCTCACACCTTGACCATTTAAGCAGCATTTGCAGACGTATCAGAATTTTTCTAAAACGCTGGCATATGGCCAAGTTTTTAGTTTTGGGCGTATGAATCCTTGAATGTACACGCCCAACTCGTTATGGATACGCGATGCAAAGATTTTATTGTCATTACTACTATACATGCAGGACATACAGGAGAATTGAAATGGCATTCCTTTCTCTACACTGGTGTGCATTTTATAAAAAGAAAGGAAATTAGGCTGGATTAAAAAAAGAAAAGCAAGAACAGACAGCGACAGCAGCAGTTTATGTACAGTCTGCATACAGTGATGCAACCCGTGGTGCCAACGGCAGCCAGAAGGACTCTGACCTCCATAGAGGTCACGATTAGTTTAGGTAAACAATTAGTGGTAATCAACTAAACAAAATACATAATGTATTCGTAACTTGTATAGAATGTTTCAATAACTTCTAGATAACTTAAACCATTGAATGGTTAGCATGTTGCCGGCATTCACAACTTATGTCCAACGATAGTCTGACTTATGCATAAATTATGCACAGCACGGTCATGCCAAACTGCTGTCGCCTCCCGATCCATGAATCCTAGGTGTGCGAGAGCATGAAGGCTCCATCATCTCTGTCAAACCGAAATGATTCTCTCCTCCAAAGACCATCGCATGGCAGGGGGCGTGGTCGACCTGGCAGAGCTGTCAAATCTGTCAGGTTGGTCACTCCAAAGGAGAAGATAAAACAGCTGATGGGATACGGCGGGAATGTCAGATGACAGTAGAAACATGTCAGTTTAGGAAACATCTCTTTACTTTGAATAGAACAAGACCAGCTTGACATGGACGTCTGCTCACCATGGAGTCTGGACAGGTTCCTCCTGTGAACCACCACTGCCAGTATGCCATTATACAGTAGCTGTAAGTTACAAACCCGTTCAGTAAGTTACACATAGGTTCAAAGCATGTTACTCATAGGTTACAAATAAGTTTTAGGTACACTAGACATTATCTCGATGTATTTTGACTTATGAGTAACTTTCAAGTAACGTGTGAACGATTGCATAACTTGCATATAACTTGCGGCCTGTGTATGCGAGTCGTATGGTCCATATGCTGGATGCATCTAAAAATTTTTACATGACTTTGCTGTACTACAGTGTATACCAGTGTGCTTCAGTAGGCTCCTAACTTATACAAAACTTAACCTTAACTTATTAGAAGTACGCCAGTTTATTTGCCAATTTTTTCCAACGTCAGCTTTCGCTGCCTAAACAGTCAAGGTGTGACAGGGGCTTAATGGTAAATGGTGTTCACTTATATAGCGCGTTTTCTCGTCTCTAGATGACCAAAGGTCCATACAAATCCTGCTGTCCACACATTCACACAGTGATGGTGGCAGAGCTGCCGTGTACCGGCGCTGGCCTGACCCACCAGGAGCAACTGGAGAATCAGTCTTGCTCAAGGACACTTTGACATGCAGACTGCAGACAGAGCGGGAATCGAACCCCTGACCCTCCAATCAGTAGTCGGCCACACAACACCTGCGCCACAGCGTCAGTGTGGCAGCCGTGGCACATGTAGTCAATGCACAATTGACTATAGATCTCACACCATTTTGACTTATTTTAATGTAGTTAATGCAGCAGCGAGCTGCCAGTCTAATTTATTTGGGGTCATTTCTGTGCGTATTATACCTCAGGAATTAGCCATATCCTGAACCAGACGCCCCAGTCTCTGATGGTGCTTTATTTGTGCTTTTACATTCTGCCATTCAATCAATTTTACATTAGTTAGGTCAGGCTGTGTTGGCTACTGAAACCTCAAAATGTGGCCATGTCAAAAGCAGACCTGGGAAATGACAGAGGGAGAGTTGGGTTAGCTGACAGTGAGCGTTTAAAGCAAAGTGAATTAAAATTGGTCGTTCTGAGGGAGGCTCCTTCAGCGGGGTGGAAAATGATGCTGCAGTGTTTAACCTGAGGTGTTTGACTAAAGCATGTCGTGGACGTTTCATTACGTCTGTATCGTCTGTCATCATGTGAACAGTGTGTAGTAGGGGCACACTAACAAGCGCTGGTATACTGCTCGAATCCTTCAATTAAACACTGTAGCTCGATGACTGAACCACATGAGCTTAAAGGATACTACCGCCTACTGTGGTGATGTTGACAAATTTTTTTTTGGTTCCGCCAACTTTTTGGACAGATATTGGCAACAATCAAGCCAGAATCTCATGGAGCAGCAAACGCTGATGAACGTTCATGAATGCTGTGCTTTTTAGGTTGATGATGTTCACTACTTGGTGAACCAGAAAGAACTTTAGCAACACATGTTACAACCGTTTGCAAAAGCTTACAACTATTTTGCAGCAAAAAAAAACCTGTTGGTGACCGGTTTGGTACCCTTTTATGAACACTGACAAGTGCTGACGAAAACAAACAGTGCAACGTTTGTGAGCGTTCCTCAGCATTCACTGCTCCGTGTGATATGGGGCTAAAAAACTGCAGAAGTTCAGCAGTATCTTCTCCCTGAAGTCCGATCATAACTATGACTGCTGTTCAGAGTTGTCCCACAAAACACTGAAGAGCAGAACATGTTCCTGTCTGCTGTGAGGAAGCCATCCAGCAGCAGTGTGACAGATGTACTGATCAATGATGTTTCTGTACTTCAGGTTGTACTACAGTAGCGGTGGTTGGCACAGACCACAGAACTCCCATGCAGTTCTTCTGGACAAGTACTGGACCAAGCTGCAGATGGGCAACATGGCACGAGAAGAGCTGAAGAAGGTCAGTGTGGAGACCTCTAGTTTTCACTCTTGTAGCTGGTTACCTTCCAGTCTCATTAGTATCCATCCATCCATCTTCTACGGCTTTTCTGGGGATCCAGTTTGTGGAGTCTCATTAGTAGCAGACACAGTCTTATGTTTTGTTCTTCAACCATTTTAATAATAATGCTAACAAACATACAGTGGTGTGAAAAGGTGTTTGCCCCCTTCCTGATTTCTCATTTTTTGTATGTTTGTCACACTTAAATGTTTCAGATCATCAAACAAATTTAAATATTAGACAAAGATAACACAAGTAAACACAAAATGCAGTTTTTAAATGAAAGTGTTTATTGTTAAGGGAAAAAAATCCAAACCTACATGGCCCTGTGTGAAAAAGTGATTGCCCTCTCAACCTAATAACTGGTTGGGCCACCCTTAGCAGCAACAACTGAAATCAAGTGTTTGCGATAACTGGCAATGAGTCTTTTACAGCACTGTGGAGGATTTTCAGCCCACTCATCTTTGCAGAATTGTAATTCAGCCACACTGGAGGGTTTTCCAGCATGAACCGCCCTTTTAAGGTCATGCCCCAGCATCTCAATCAGATTCAGGTCAGGACTTTAACTAGACCACTCCAAAGTCTTGATTTTGTTTTTCTTCAGCCATTCAGAGGTGGACTTGCTGGTGTGTTCTGGATCATTGTCCTGCTGCAGAACCCAAGTGCGCTTCAGCTTGAGGTCACGAACAGATGGCCGGACATTCTCCTTCAGGATTTTTTGGTAGACAGCAGAATTCATTCTTCCATTTACCACAGCAAGTCTTCCAGGTCTTGAAGCAGCAAAACAGCCCCAGACGATCACACTATCACCACCAGATTTTACTGTTGGTATGATGTTCCTTTTCTGAAATGCTGTTACTTCTGCGCCAGATGTAATGGGACACACACCTTCCAGAAAGTTCAACTTTTGTCTTGTCAGTCCACAGAGTATTTTCCCAAAAGTCTTGGGGATCATCAAGATTTTTTCTGGCAAAACTGAGATGAGCCTTTATGTTCTTTTTGCTCAGCAGTGGTTTTTGTCTTGGAACTCTGCCATGCAGGCCATTCTTGCCCAGTCTCTTTCTTATGGTGGAGTCATGAACACTGACCTTAACTGAAGCAAGTGAGGCCTGCAGTTCTTTGGATGTTGTAATGGGGTCTTTTGTGACCTCTTGGGTGAGTCGTCGCTGCACTCTTGGGGTAATTTTGGTCAGCCAGCCACTCCTGGGAAGGTTCACCACTGTTCCATGTTTTCACCATTTGTGGATAATGGCTCTCACTGTGGTTCGCTGGAGTCCCAAAGCTTTAGAAATGGCTTTCTAACCTTTTCCAGACTGATAAGATCTCAATTACTTTGTTTCTCATTTGTTCCTGAATTTCTTTGGATCACAGCATGATGTCTAGCTTTTGAGGATCTTTTGGTCTACTTCACTTTGTCAGGCAGGTCCTATTTAAGTGGTTTCTTGATTGAGAACAGGTGTGGCAATAATCAGGCCTGGGTGTGGCTAGAGAAATTGAACTCAGCCACCTGCTCCAGCTCTTCAGAGAGGTCACCAAAGGCGTTCCCAGACCAGCTGGGAGACATAGTCTCTCCAGCGAGTCCTGGGTCTACCCCGGGGTCTCCTCCCAGTGGGACGTGCCCGAAACACCTCAAGTGGGAGGCGTCCAGGAGGCATCCTGATCTGATGCCCATACCACCTCAACTGGCTCCTTTCAATGTGGAAGAGCAGCGGTTCTACTCTGAGCCTCTCTCGGATGAATGAGCTCTTCACCCTATCACTGAGGGTGAGTCCAGCAATCCTACGAAGAAAGCTCATTTCAGCTGCTTGTGTCCGCAATTTCATTCTTCCGGTCATTACCCAAAGCTCATGACCATAGGTGAGAGTAGGAACGTAGATTGACTGGTAAATCGACAGCTTTGCCTTAGAGCTTAGCTCCCTCTTCACCACAACAGACTGGTACAACATCCGCATCACTGCAGATGCTGCTCCGATCCGTCTGTCAATCTCTCCATTCTCCCCTCACTCATGAATAAGACCCCAAGATACTTAAACTCCTCCACTTGGGGCAGGAGCTTGTCCCCAACTCGGAGAGGACAATCCATCTTTTTCCAGCTGAGGACCATGGACTCGGACTTGGAGGTGCTGATTCTCATCCCAGCTGCTTGACACTCAGCGGCAAACCATCCCAACAAGAACTGTAGGTCATTGCTGGATGAAGCCAACAGGACAACATCGTCTGCAAACAACAGAGATGAGATCCTGTGGTCACCAAGCATGACACCCTCCATTCCCTGGCTGTGTCTAGAAATCCTGTTCATAAAAATTATGAACAGGATCGGTGACAAAGGGCAGCCCTGGCGGAGTCCAGCTGCTACTGGGAATGACTCCGACCGAGTGTTGGCAATACGAACCAAACTCTCACAACGGTTGTATAGAGACAGAATAACTCATAACAACAAGCCTGATGCCCCATACTGCTGAAGTACCCCCCATAAAAAACCACGAGGGATGCAATCGAATGCCTTCTCCAAGTCCACAAAACATATGTGAACTGGTTGGGCAAACTCCCACGAACCCTCAAGGATTCTTGAAAGGGTAATGGTCTGATGTGGTACAGCCAAGACGAAAACCACACTGCTCCTCCTGAATCTGAGGCTCGACCAACGGCCGGACTGTCCTGTCCAGTACCTTGGCATAGACCTTCCCAAGGAGGCTGAGGAGTGTGATCCCTCTGAAGTTGGAGCACACCCTCTGGTCCCCTTTTTTGAAGAGAGGAACCACCACCTCGGTTTGCCATGCCAAAGGCACTGCCCCCGACCTCCACGCAATGTTGCAGAGGCGTGTCAACCATGACAGCTCTACAACATCCAGGGCCTTGAGGTACTCAGGGCGAATCTCGTCCACCCCCAGGGCCCGGCCACCAAGGAGATTTTTAACCACCTTGGCGACCTCAGCCCCTGTGATAGGCAAGTTATCCCCCTCGTCCACAAGCCCTGCTTCCTCTGTGGAAGGTATATCAGTGGGATTGAGGAGATCCTTGAAGTATTCCTTCCACCGCC
The DNA here is from genome assembly GCA_020510985.1 of Pholidichthys leucotaenia. Lineage (NCBI taxonomy): Eukaryota > Metazoa > Chordata > Actinopteri > Cichliformes > Pholidichthyidae > Pholidichthys > Pholidichthys leucotaenia. The sequence continues at coordinate 306,136 of CM035842.1, forward strand.
CGACGATATCCCCAGTCGAAGTCAGCAGCGCCCCATCCGCGCCATACACAGTGTGGACAGGGAGCTGCTTCCCCCTCCTGAGCCGCTGGGCAGTTTGCCAGAATCTCTTCAAGGCCGACTGAAAGTCTTGTTCCATGGCCTCACCGAACTCCTCCCATACCCGAGTTTTTGCTTCAGCAACCACCCGAGCTGCACTCCGCTTTGCCTGCTGGTACACCTCAGCTGGTTTGGGAGTCCCACAAGCCAACCAAGCTTGATAGGACTCCTTCTTCAGCTTAATGGCCCCCCTCACCACTGGTGTCCACCACTTGGTTCGGAGGTTTCCCCCACGAGATGCATCGACGACCTCGCGGCCGCAGCTCTGGGCCGCTGCTTCAACAATAGAGGTGGAGAACATGGCCCATTCAGACTCCATGTCTCCACACTCCCTCAGAATGTGGTTGAAGTTCTTGCGGCGGTGGGAGTTAAAAACCTCCCAGACAGGGGCCTCAGCCAGACGCTCCCAGCACACCCTCACTACATGTTTGGGTCTACCAGGTCTGAATGGCATTCTCCCCCTGCCATCGGATCCAACTCACCACCAGGTGGTGATCAGTTGACAGCTCTGCACCTCTCTTTACCCGAGTGTCCAAGACATACGGTCGCAGGTCTGATGACACGATAACAAAATCAATCATTGACCTGCGACCTAGGGTGTCCTGGTGCCAGGTGCACATATGGACACCCTAATGCTTGAACATGGTGTTCGTTATGGACAAACTGTGGTTAGCACAGAAGTCCAATAACTGAACACCACTCGGGTTCAGATCGGGCAGGCCGTTCCTCCCAATCACCCCCTCCAGGTTTCACTGTCGTTGCCCACGTGTGCAGTGAAGTCCCCCAGTAGGACAATGGAGTCTCCAAGAGGAGCACCCCACAGCACCCTAGTCAGAGACTCCAAAAAGGGTGGGTACTCTGAAACATCATTTGGTGCATAGGCACAAATGATGGTCAGGACCCGTTTCCCAACCCGAAGGCGCAGGGAAGCAACCCTTTGGTCTACCAGGGAAAACTCCAATATAGAGGCAGCAAGGTGGGGGGATACAAGAATACCCACCCCTGCTCGTCGCCTCTCGCTCGGGACAACTCCAGAGAAGGCTCAGCTCCAGCCTCTCTCCAGGGGACTGGTTTCAGAGCTGGAGCTGTGTGTTGAGGTGAGGCTGACTATATCTAGCCGGTATCTCTCAACCTCGTACACCAGCTCAGGCTCCTTCTCCACCAGAGAGGTGACATTGCACGTACCAAAAGCCAGTTTAGGAAACTTGGGATCAGTCTGCCAAGGTCTCCACCTTTGACCGCCACCTGATCCACATAGCACCGGACCCCCATGATTCCTCCTGCAGGTGATGAGCTCACTGGCAGGTGGACCCATGTAACTCCTTCAGGCTGAGCCCAGCCGGGTCCCATGGGTGGAAACCCGGCTGCCAGGCGCTAGCCATCAAGTCCCTCCCCCGGGTCTGGTTCCAGGGTGTGGCCCCGGTAACCCCATACTGGGTGGGGTACACTGAATCCTTGATCTAGCATTCATCATGAGTCAATCTGTTATTATTATTATAGTCTGTTATTCCCTGAGCAATAAAGTTACTGAAATGCTTCTTAGGGTTGTTAGATGTCACACACTGGTTCTTGATTTGTTTATTTTAAATGGGTTTTAGGTTTTGTTTTGATCGTGACTATTCTTTTAGTAAACCCAATTTCATTTTTGTATTTTTATCGTATTATTTATCAAAGCACTTGCTCTCCAGTGGTCGGTTAGATGTGACTCTCAGTCTTGTTGTCATGTTTCTTGTACATCCCAGCTGCTTTTTAATCAGTTGCCCCTCGAGGGACAAATAAAGTTGTTTGAACTGAACTAAATTGAGAGACAATATTCAGTTATCATGACTTCTGCTGCTGTATTGTATTGTTCAGCAAAATGAACCTTTAAAGAGAAATTTTCAGTGTGACTCCTTCTGCTCGCTAATATTTAGGGAAACACAAACAAAAAACATATTTAGGCAAAAAAAAAAAAGAACTGGTGTTCGAACATTTAAAGGCGACAGTAAAGGTTTACCTGCAGTGAAAGTTTAAACTGGTCTTCCTGTGCTGTGGTCCTGCAGTGACCTCTGGACAGTGATGTGTGGTCAGGACTGAACTGTTCTAATCAAGGACCCGTGCTCCCGTGTGTAGGTGCTCATCAGCAGGTATCCCCAACTGACGATTGTGTCGGACCGTCTCCTCCACGTCTACTGCCAGCTGACGGGTGACAGACACTCTGAGGTGGACGTCAGAGACCTCCGGAGTCCCGGGGAGAGCCAGCAAAGCCAGCAGCACAAGTCTGAGGAGCAGAGCGTGGAGATGGAGGGCAGAGCTCTGTCGCTGAGGTGGAACCACGCTCGCTGCTTTCTGCTGCCTTTACAAGGCTGCGCCTGTGGGCTTTAGCTTCACTTTGATCATCTGCCATTCTGTTACTGGCAATGCGTTCTTGACAGAAAGTTGCAAGTTTATGAGAAAAATGTAAATTTAAGATTAAAAGGGAATTTGTGAGAAAAAAATTGCAAAATTCAGAGAAAATGGTTACAAATTTACAATAAAAAAAGTTGTAAATTTGTCAGAAAAAGTAGCAAATTTATCAGAAAAAGCTGCACATTTACAACAAAGACAGCAAATTTATTTTAAAAATGAATTTAAGAAGTAGTGAATTTATCACAAAACTGTTACAAATTTACAATAAAAAATGGTGAATTTACCATGAAAAAAGTAGCAAGTTAAAGATGTTTTAGTTTCTCCAAATTTCTAACTTTACCGTTATTGATGTCTCCATTTTAAATTTTCAGAGACCTCCTAAAGTGGTGTGAGCGGATCGGCACCAACTTTGACAGCACCTCACCAGCAACAGCTCAGCGCGTCTTCCTGGAGGTTAGTCTGGTGTGTGCGTGAGAAGTCAGCAAAGAGCGGACAGTTGCCTACACTTCACCCTGCTGCTGCGCTCTGAGGTGGCTGCTGGGTTCAGTCTGTCACATGAACGTGAGCAGTTTAACGGGGAGGGCAGTGTGGTACCAGGGACCACAGCACCGCGGTGGTTTAGTCATGATGCCACATGACCTGCAGTGTCATTTTGTGTTTTTATACAACAGTTGTATGATCTCAGTTTCTGAAATGACAGTGTTTGATAGAATTGTTCCACTGGTGAAGCTGCTGTTCTGAAGAGCACTGCGTAGACACCACAGCTGTGTGTTGTGTACCTTTGTAGTCGGCTGTAATTCATCATGAGACCAGCACAGAGCGGCCAAAGTCTGCTGTCTCTGACTGCCTTGTTATAATTGTGCTCTGAGGTGTTTTACAGAAGGTACACCCTTCAGCAAACAGTCTTTGTTCTGACTCAAACAACCTGAGACAGGGGTGTCTGGTAGGCTGGACGTTTAGGATTCATCCCGTGAGAGCGTGCTGCTCCCCTGCAGTGATCTGTCTGCTGCCGTTGGTCCTCCAGCCATGAAACATGAACATTTTGCTGTCTGGTCAACTGTTGTGAATTATCTTAGCATTTAGTTATATTTTTGACTGTAGTTTTTAGTCTGTAACCAGAGAGCCTGTCTATGAATTGGGGTTAAACGTGTCATGTTGCAGCATGTTTGTGTGGTTTTCTCTTGAGCAGGCGCTGGACTGCTTCACAGCCATGTTGTCACGGTCAGACAGTCGACTGAGAATGGCTGAGATCATTGGAAGCAAACTCAACATCTCCAAAGAGAAGGTACATCAGCAGAAGTGACCACTGTGTGGTTAGGAGTAGGTACAGCTTTGACCTTCCTGTGGTTTTGTCTCGTCCCCAGGCCCAGTACTTCTGCCGCATGTATCAGCCTGGAATCTCCGTGACTGACATGGAGGCATCAGTGGGCAGAGTGACTCTTTGTGGAAAACTGGCAGAGGCGGTGCATCTCAGAGCGTAAGTGGAACGTCCTGTCCGTTGAACACTTGCCTGTGGCTGCCGGTCTTCATCCTCTCTTACATTCTGGAAACATCCACATGATTGTGAACTGCATACGTGTAGCTCTGTGATGTCATGGACCAGCAGGATGTGGTCACATGTTCACGCCCACCTTTCCCCACATGCAGCATGTAAACTTGTGGAAGTTCTGACAGAAACCTGGCTGTCCAGGGTGATGAGCTAGTGGTCGAGGATCCGCCCACAGGCTTCAGACTGCAGCCGCTCACACCAGAGACCACACAAACAGGGCACTTCCTGCCTTCTAGCTTGGTGCTCAGCGTGATAGAATGGGGCACGTTAGGCATGGTGTCCATCTCTCTTTTTCTTTCTTTCTCTTTCTCTCTCGTCTTCTTCTTTTAGGTTTGATTGGCGGTTGGCAACCAGCTTACAGGTGCATTGCCGCCACGTTCTTCACTCCATATCATCACTACAAAACATCACTCTATACATCTTTCTCTCTCTTTCTTTCTCTTTTTCTCTCTTTCTCTCTTTCTTCCATGGATCCTTCAAAAGTCTTAAGTGAATTTATGCAAAATTAAGGTCTTAATTATTCTTAAAAAAGGAAACAATCCTGAAATTTGACTTTCATTCATTCATCCATCTTCTTCCGCTTAATCCTTTTTCGGGTTGTGGGGGGGGGGGGGGGGGGGTGGAGCCTATCCCAGCATCTTTGGGCAGGAGGCAGGGTTTCAAAGGTCTTAAAATACCACAAATATAACAAACATGACTGTTGGTGTGGAAGCCATGTGTTCAGTGTTGTGAATTTGTATTTTTTTTTTTTTTTTAATTCAACCCAATAGAGAAATTAAGTTAATGAAAAATGATTTTATTTCATTTTTGGAATTGAAAGCATACAGCAAGAATTGCCTTTTTCCTCATCAGAGTGGTGGCCTAGTTGGTAGACCATTGTTTTATGAAAATATTTAGACAGGTTCGTGAGGAGTCGGCGCATATGAAAGAAAGTGATTCACACTGAGACAAGGCTGCTAGAATAAGCTGTATCTCTTTATTCCCCACAGACCATATCTCCATACACACAAGGATCAATGCATTTCATGTCATTTCATCAGCTCTTACCAATGATACAGAAGAAGACTGGAGAGCCTATGGCAGTCTTTTGGCAAGCGCGTGCATCAATCAGCTGGGCATCCGCGCGAAATCCACAGCAGACCCTGGTTTTTAGGAAAACACCTCTGCTTTTTAAAGGGTAAAGTTACGTGTACAACAAAGGAGCCACTCTTCGTTGCCAGGCAACTCCCCCCCCCCCCCCCCATGGAATCGCGTAGGGAGCGGGGAGGGCTAATCCCCGCTCTCAGGCGATTACAGCCAGACTCTCAAAATATATATGAACATCTGCTTTATCTCATTGCACACACACACATATATGAGGAATAAAGGCCAAGCCTTTGTTTCATAAACATGCAGCAGTGATTTAAGGAGTAAGGAGTGAAAGACTTGCTGTGCCAGGGAAAACTTGCTGTGCTAGGGAGTAACAGTTTCTAAGGTCATACTGTCCAGGTCATTGTGTACCTTAAGATAAATCCATCATGGGAAGAGAACTCCATCCATCCATCCATCTTCTACCGCTTTTCCGGAGGTCCGGGTCGCGGAGGCAGCAGTTCAAGCAGAGAAGCCCAGACTTCCCTCTCCCCAGCCACCTGCTCCAGCTCTTCAGAGGGGATACCAAGGCGTTCCCAGACTAGCTGGGAGACATAGTCTCTCCACCGAGTCCTGGGTCTGCCCCGGGGTCTCCTCCCAGTGGGACGTGCCTGAAACACCTCAAGTGGGAGACGTCCAGGAGGCATCCTAATCAGATGCCCATACCACCTCAACTGACTCCTTTCAATGTGGAGGAGCAGCGGTTCAACTCTGAGCCTCTCCCGGATGACTGAGCTCCTCACCCTATCTCTGAGGGTGAGTCCAGCAATCTTACGGAGAAAGCTCATTTCAGCCGCTTGTATCCGCGATCTCGTTCTTTCGGTCATTACCCAAAGCTCGTGACCATAGGTGAGAGTAGGAACGTAGATTGACTGGTAAATCGACAGCTTTGCCTTAGAACTAAGCTCCCTCTTCACAACAACAGACCGGTACAACGTCCGCATCACTGCAGATGCTGCTCCAATCCGTCTGTCGATCTCTCGCTCCATTTTCCCCTCACTCGTGAACAAGACCCCAAGATACTTAAACTCCTCCACTTGGGGCAGGAGCCTGTCCCCAACCCGGAGAGGACAATCCACCTTTTTCCGGCTGAGGACCATGGACTCGGACTTGGAGGTGCTGATTCTCATCCCAGCCGCTTCACACTCAGCGGCAAACCGTCCCAGCAAGAGCTGTAGGTCATTGCTGGATGAAGCCAACAGGACAACATCATCTGCAAACAACAGAGATGAGATCCTGTGGTCACCAAGCATGACACCTTCCATTCCCTGGCTGCGCCTAGAAATCCTGTCCATAAAAATTATGAACAGGACCGGTGACAAAGGGCAGCCCTGGCGGAGTCCAACTCTCACTGGGAATGACTCCGACCGAGTGTTGGCAATACGAACTAAACTCTCACAACGGTCGTACAGAGACCGAATAGCTCGTAACAACAAGCCCGATACCCCATACTCCCGAAGCACCCCCCACAAAAATCCACGAGGGACGCGGTCAAATGCCTTCTCCAAGTCCACAAAACACATGTAAACTGGTTGGGCAAACTCCCACGAACCCTCAAGAATTCTCGAGAGGGTAAAGAGCTGGTCCGATGTGCCACGGCCAGGACGAAAACCACATTGCTCCTCCTGAATCCGAGGTTCGACCAACGGCCGGACTCTCCTCTCCAGTACCTTGGCATAGACCTTCCCAGGGAGGCTGAGGAGTGTGATCCCTCTAAAGTTGGAGCACACCCTCCGGTCCCCTTTTTTGAAGAGAGGAACCACCACCCCGGTTTGCCATGCCAAAGGCACTGCCCCCGACCTCCACGCAATGTTGCAGAGGCGTGTCAACCATGACAACCCAACAACATCCAGGGCCTTGAGGTACTCGGGGCGAATCTCGTCCACCCCTGGGGCCCGGCCACCAAGGAGATTTTTAACCACCTTGGCGACCTCAGCCCCTGTGATAGGCGAGTCATCCCCCTTGTCCCCAAACCCTGCTTCCTCTGTGGAAGGCGTATCAGTGGGATTGAGGAGATCCTCGAAGTATTCCTTCCACCGCCCGACGATATCCCCAGTTGAAGTCAACAGTGTCCCATCCGCACCATACACAGTGTGGACGGGGAGCTGCTTTCCCCTCCCGAGCCGCCGAACAGTTTGCCAGAATCTCTTTGAAGCCGACCGAAAGTCTTGTTCCATGGCCTCACCGAACTCCTCCCATACCCGGGTTTTTGCTTCAGCAACCACCCGAGCTGCACTCCGCTTGGCCTGCCGGTACACCTCAGCTGCTTCGGGAGTCCCACAAGCCAACCAAGCTTGATAGGACTCCTTCTTCAGCTTAATGGCCCCCCTTACCACTGGTGTCCACCACTTGGTTCGGGGGTTGCCACCACGAGATGCACCGACCACCTTGCGGCCGCAGCTCTGGGCCGCCGCTTCAACAACAGAGGTGGAGAACATGGCCCATTCAGACTCCATGTCTCCAGACTCCCTCGGAATGTGGTTGAAGTTCTTCCGGAGGTGGGAGTTGAAGACCTCCCGGACAGGGGCCTCAGCCAGACGCTCCCAGCACACCCTCACTATACGTTTGGGTCTACCAGGTCTGAATGGCTTCCTCCCCTGCCATCGGATCCAACTCACCACCAGGTGGTGATCAGTTGACAGCTCTGCACCTCTCTTTACTCGGGTGTCCAAGACATACGGTCGCACGTCTGATGATACGATAACAAAATCGATCATCGACCTGCGGCCTAGGGTGTCCTGGTGCCAGGTGCACATATGGACACCCTTATGCTTGAACATGGTGTTCGTTATGGACAGACTGTGGTTAGCACAGAAGTCCAATAACTGAACACCACTCGGGTTCAGATCGGGCAGGCCGTTCCTCCCAATCACCCCCCTCCAGGTTTCACTGTCGTTGCCCACGTGCGCATTGAAGTCCCCCAGTAGGACAATGGAGTCTCCAGGAGGAGCACCCTCCAGCACCCCAGTCACAGACTCCAAAAAGGGTGGGTACTCTGAAACATCATTTGGTGCATAGGCACAAATGATGGTCAGGACCCGTTTCCCAACCCGAAGGCGCAGGGAAGCAACCCTTTCGTCCACCGGGGAAAACTCCAATATAGAGGCAGCAAGGTGGGGCGATACAAGAATACCTACCCCTGCTCGTCGCCTCTCGCCTGGGGCAACTCCAGAAAAGGCCAAGCTCCAGCCCCTCTCCAGGAGACTGGTTCCGGAACCGGAGCTGTGTGTTGAGGTGAGGCCGACTATATCTAGCCGGTATCGCTCAATCTCGTACACCAGCTCAGGCTCCTTCCCCACCAGAGAGGTGACATTCCACGTACCAAAAGCCAGTTTAGAAAGCTTGGGATCAGTCCGCCAAGGTCTCCGCCTTTGACTGCCACCTAATCCACATAGCACCGGACTTCCATGATCCCTCCTGCAGGTGGTGAACCTACTGGAGGGCGGACCCATGTAACTCCTTCGGGCTGAGCCCGGCCGGGTCCCATGGGTGGAAACCTGGCCACCAGACGCTAGCCTTCGAGCCCCTCCCCCAGGCCTGGCTCCAGGGTGGGGCCCCGGTAACCCCATACCGGGCGGGGTACACTGAATCCTTGATATACAATTTATCATGAGAGTCTGTTGGATCGTTCTTAGTCTGGCCCTTCACCCAGGACCAGTTTGTCTTGGGAGACCCTATCAGAGGCAAATTGCCCCGGACAACATAGCTCCTGGGATCACTGGGGCACGCAAACCCCCCCACCACGATAAGGTGACGATCCATGAGGGGGGAAGAGAACTGGATTGTCAAAACATATTAAAAGCAACTGAGAAACAAATCAGGGCACACATTTAAAATACATTTATATTACATTCCACCCTTTGACCTTATTTGTTTTGTCAGTTGGCAAGTTGGTAAAGATAATTGCTTTCTTTCCCAACCAACCAAGTGTTGTCTTTCCCAACTGAAAAACAAACCAGGGCATTTTCCACCCTTATTTGTTTTATCAGTTGGTGAAGAACATTTGGTAATCACTTTCTTCTTGGGGAATACTTTCATCCTCGTAAGGTATTCCGACATGATTATGGTGAGATAATTCCACCCAAGTGTTGTCCCAAATGCATGTTACAACATACCACAATAGTTCATTTCTTGTAGTAAATTGTCTATTGTAGTAACTCCATCTATCAGTCGTACCTACAGCATAATCATAACATATCCAGTGACCAGGAGGGTCAGCACTCACCTCTACTTTGCAAGATGTGGTACCATATCCTCCATCTCGAAAAATGACTGTGATTTTCATATTGCTAGAGAGTTATATATTCTTTTACTTAGAATTTGTTTTACTCTTCTAATATAGCAGAAAGCACTGAAATTGCATAGTGTTAAGACACATAGAACAGCAACTAATATAGCTAGGGGAGGCACCAGTGTTTTGCGAGCAGTGACTGACATGCCTGAGAATATATCCCACCAGTGATGAGCAGAAACTTGCTCTATCTGATGAGCTGCATGCAATACCTTTCCTTGAGCCACCACAGTGGATATCACTGCAGCACGCACATTAGACATATGATCACCAATGAGCTGTTGTATCTCCGTGGATCCACTCAGTGCGCCTCTGAATCGATCCAGGGACACCTGCCATGGAACTTCCAGCACCCGCCATTGCAGGGCGGTCAGGTGAGCCTCACTAGAGAAGTTGGTAAGACGATATGTCCGATTATGCCATTGCCACATGTGAACACCATGCAGACACCCAGTGAAAGGTATCCTAGGCAACATTGGATGGAAATTTAAAGTGGCTACACATAGAGTATGGGGCCCTATTTGCCACATCATGTCACGAGGTTTTTCTATTCTCCATTCACATAGTGCCTCTGTCATGGTTAAGCATGGTTCAGTATATATTGCTCGACTTAGGCATGCATATCCTTTGTCAGTCAAATCACATTCTGATAGATCATGTGTATTATTTTGCCCTGGAGCAAACCATCCCCCTTTTAATTGAATAAACCAAAATGCCGTGGCAGTAATTACTGGTAACACATGATATTTGCACACATCAACAGCTCCTGTAACATTTAATTGAGTCCATTGCCCGCTACACATCGTGCTATTGCAGATGGTTTTTTCAGGATGCGGAATTAACCACCATTCTTCAGTGATGTTCCACACTTCTCGCCATTGTCGAGCGTGATTGGTAGTGACAATGCGAGTGAAACGTTCCAACTGCGTGCGGATATCCAAAACTTGCATGTTGCACACAGTCCAATTGAAAGCGCGAGTGATGTTCGTCATCAATTCACTCGTAGCATTCCACATAGTCAAATCCCAATTCAGATGTTTTTGAAACAGATTGGCGGCCTCCATTTGAGGCCCCACCACCGTAGGCATCCAAAATCCAACTTGTTGAATGCCTAAAGACGTTTGATGTCCAGTATCTGCCAACATTGATCTGGTTACCTCGTTGTTAATGGTGTTGGAGATTCCCAAAACTGTGCCAAATCCTCCCAGCAATGTGTCATACCATGCTCTCTTCTTCCTTTTTGAACATTTGGGAATGGGTGGTACCCTTACCATCCAATTGACGGTGATATGGCTGATTTGTGTGGCCACCGTTGTACAGGTCGATAGTATGGGTGCCAAGTTCGTCGGGGACTTTGGTTTTTTGTCGACCGCCATAATAAGATACACAAAGGGGATTTGTCGACCCTTTATGATTGTCCCATTCATCAAATACACTTCCTTATCTTCTGTTATATTGATGGATAGTCTTGTACCATTTAAGGTAGTATCACATTTCAGTGAATCATTAGTCATTTTGGCCACGCATATGGTTACATTGGCAGTTAAGTTAACCATGCACCCCTTCTCCACCGCAGGCACATCATATCGGTATTCGATACATTTGGGGCATACGTAAATAGGACAGTGGCTGGTTAAGTTCAGTATCTTGCACTTTTGGTTTGATAAACAAAAGAAGCCGTCTTGACTCCGATTGGCACCGATCCGACTTTCCCTCCATTTCAGCGAGACAGGTTGGTCCACCTCAAACATTTCTTGGCCTGGTGTGGCGTGGATCTGGATCCAGCAACCGGCGATACTCATCCACAGGATCACAACGAGGGCAGGGCGGCATATGTCCCAGCAGACGACATAGCCATGTCCTCGGTGCTTGTGGGGGTGTTGAAGAAGACCCATGACGTGGCGGGTGCCCAATCACCAGTCTCCCCCCGAACATTCCTGCAAAGCAAGCACATACTTAGGAGAAGAGAAAACACACAATTAGTTCTCCCTTAGATAACATTTTGATATTGGTACATTTATCCAGGTTTCCTCTCCTGGATACAAAATGGTCACCACCTGATCCGTCCCTTGAGCTATGATCTCAGCCGGGCGGGGAGGGCCATTTTCTTGCCTCACCCATACTTTGGCCCCAGATTTATCTGTGGAACCAAAGCCTTTTTCGCCCCTCTGCGTCATCACAGCCGGCTTAGCAATCTCTTCAGGGTCAGTCATTAGGCATGGTATAATGACCAATTGGGCCACCTTATCCCCCTTATTCAGGGTTATGGGCTCTGATCCCAGTACAAAGCACACCACTCCCAGTTCTCCTTGATAATCACTGTCAATCACACCTGCCAGAGTCGTTAAACCTTTCAGGGATAATCCAGACTTTGGCAATATGTGACCATACATTACATTCGGACATTTCAACCCTAGTCCGGTTTTTACCACAGTGGGTGTTCCTGGTACTAAGGTGAGAGTTTCCATAGCTCTTAAATCTAATCCAGCCGAGCCTTTCGTCGCTCGCACTGGTAGTGTTGCCTCTGGGTTAATTTTCCACATCTCAATAATTTGTCCTTCAGAGTGTTCAAGATTGACAGTGATCATTCGATTCAGTGGTGTTGTACCAGGTGCAATGGGTCTATTGTTTAGCTGTTTCAGCGCTTGTGGTAAGCGTTTTTTCCACCCTTCCAAACTATTGTTTGTCCCTCCTTTTCTCAAGGTGGTTTTCAACAACCCATTCATTCTCTCAATTAAACCCGCAGCTTGGGGATGATATGGAACGTGATAAATCCATTCCACATGATTGTGTTTGGCCCAGTCTTTCACCAGGTTTCCGGTGAAATGGGTCCCGTTGTCAGTTTGAATCTGTACAGGTAGCCCATAGAACTTTTCAATTAGTTCCACACAGGCCAGCGTGGCCTTCTGATTAGCCACTTTGGCTGGGTGTGCCACTACCACACCCGAAAATGTATCCACAGCCGTGCATACATATTTACATCGTTGTGACTCTGGAAGAGGACCAATAAAATCCATTTGCCAGATTTGTCCTGGACTCTTTCCCCTTTGTATATGTCCAGTGAGATGTTGTGGGACACCTCTCCTATGATGCTGACAGACCTCACACTGTTCAACGGCTGTCTTTACATCATCAGTTTTTAAATCAATGCCTCTATCCCTGGCCCATTGGGTGGTAGCTTGAATTCCCCAATGTCCACTCTTTTCATGGGCCCACCGGGCCAAATCCGCAGTGGATTGCCTTTCCACTGACATTGCTCTGACCACTCCATCAATATAACGGTTGTGGAGGGCTTCTGAGTCCATATTTTGGGTATGGGCATCAACATGGGTGACATGGATAGTGACCCCTTGGACCTTTTGCCAGATTTCCTCCCACAACTCTTTACCCCACACCTCTTTCTTTTGAATCCGCCATTGATTGGACTGCCATGTAGGCATCCATGTGGTTAACCCATTAACCACTGACCAGGAGTCAGAGTAGATATATGCTCCTGACGCACCCACATGTTGTATCACCATGTGTACGGCCTTCAACTCGGCCCATTGGCTGCTTTTTCCCTCACCCATTTCTTCCAAAATTTGCCCCAGATGAGGGTTGAAAGCCCCGGCTTTCCACCTTCGTTTTCCTGCTACCCACTGAGAAGAGCCATCCACAAACCACGCCCTGCTCTTTTGCTCGTCTGTGAGTTCATCATAGCGGGGCCCTGTTAACACAGGAGATTCTTGCAGCTGTTCAACTTCAAAACAAGACTCATCTGCCTCTGGGACATCAGCAACTTGTTCATGCAAGACCGAAACTCCTTTTTGTCCAGATTTCACTCTTTCAGACACGTACCATTTCCACTTAATGATACTACTCTCCTGGGCGGTACCTATCCGATGTGTGGTGGGGTCACTCATTACCCACGTCAGAATAGGTATCAATGGCCTCATGAGCACCTCATGCCCTGCAGTTAATGCCTCTGTTTCCACCAAGCTCCAATAACACGCCAATAATTGTTTTTCAAAGGGCGTGTAACGAATTCCTGCACTCGGCAGCTTCCTTGACCAGAAACCTAAAGGTTTCCGTTGTTTGCCTTGTTTTTGCCATAAGCTCCAATTTGCATAATCATTCCGGGCTGACACCTGCAACTCAACCGGACCAGATTGCATTTTTCCTAATGATAGAGCTTGCTGTATGGCCTCTTTGGCCATGTCAAAAGCCACTTGCTGTTTTTCTGTCCATTCAAACTGCTCTTTTTTCCTTGTCACTTGATATAAAGGCTGCAAAATTTGCCCTAAATGAGGAATGTGACTCCTCCAATATCCAAACAACCCAATAAACCGCTGCACATCCTTTTTGGTGTGCGGGGTGGCAAAAGCCATTATCTTTTCTCGGGCTTTGTCTGTGATTTCCCTTTCTCCCTTATTCCAGCAGATTCCCAGAAATTTCACCCTCTGGGATGGGCCCTGCACCTTTGCTGGATTAATCTCCCAACCGTGACTTTTCATGTGCTGGATCAGCCGATCCAGTACCTGCTGGACTTCTTTTTCAGAGGTCCCTTGTACCATGATGTCATCAATATAATGGGATATCAATACCCCAGGGGGTGTTGTTAGCCCGTCCAGATTCTCTGCCACCGTCCGGTGACAGATGGTAGGACTATGGAGATAGCCCTGTGGGAGTCTAGTAAACGTATACTGTCGTCCCTCCCAAGTAAACGCAAACTGCTCCTGCCTATCTTCTGGGATTGGAATCGTAAAGAAGGCGTTAGCCAGATCAATCACCCCATACCATATTCCCGGATGATGCTGCACCCGGTCAATTATGGTAGGAGAATCAGGCACTGCCGCTGTCAATGGAGGAGTATGTTTGTTTAGCTCACGGTAATCAACCGTCATCCGCCAGGAGCCATCAGATTTTCGGACTGGCCAAATGGGGTTGTTCCACGCGGTAGTACATGTTCTCAACACCCCAGCCTCCACATAGTCTTTAATGGTAGCAGTAATCTCATCATGTCCGCCAGGGATTCGATACTGCTTCATGCTCACCACCTTATTTGCCAATGGAATAGGAAAAGGCTCCATATGTACCTTCCCCACAGTGACTGCTTTGCAGTCCACTATCGGTGGAGAAGTTACTCCAAATTCAAACCGTCCTTGTTTCAAATGCAGGGTTAAACCTGCCAAAATATCCATGCCAATTATCCACTCTTTAACGGGTGTGATAATTACAGGGTAGCATTTTACAGGCATACTCCCAACTTTTAATGGGAGCTGCACGCTTTTTCCAATCACAACATTTCCTCCCAAGCCTGTGAGAGAAACTGTAGGACCAACAAATTTAGCTGGATTTCCATGAATCAAAGTGGCCTCCGCCCCTGTGTCTACTAAAGCCACCACATTTTGGACAGACTTTTTCCAATAAATTTCTACCTTTACATGGGGCCGTATGTCTGTCATTGACCAATTCAAATTACCAATCTGTGGGGCTCGGCCTCCATCCTAGAAATCCAGGAGGAGATCACGGTGTTTATGCTTGTTTTTCCCCTTCTTTTTCCTTCCTTGCCCCTTTTGCACCGCCCTCACATGCACTTCCTCCCCCTCTTCTTGGGATTCTGAGTCAGCCGAATCCTCTGCTGGAGGAGCGCTAGGCAAAACCGTCGCTCCTAATACATGATCCTTGAGAGCTGACAACAGCGATGACAATTCATCAATCCGTCCAGCCCTCACCTTTAACCCTTTTTTAGCACACATGTCCCTTAGGACACCGGTGGGTTGACCATCAATAGTATTAGCAGGCACCCCAGCTGCAATCAGCGCGTTCCATAAATCTTTCCTAGAGGCCCCACTGGATCCCTTGGAATCCAGGGGCGGATCTCTTCTGGGGGCCCGTGGGGGCACCTGGGGCTTAGCCGCCTGGGTCCCCCAGTCACCCAAACTCCCTAGCTCCGCCATTAGTGATTTAGTTTCTGACATAGACCGCTGAGTGTCACCCAAAAACAGGGGTAGCACCAATGCTTTATATTGGGGTGGAGCTGTTCTTATTACCGTATCCCTAACGGTCTTAGGAATAGGCAGATCAGTATAATCATTAGCGGCACCAAGATAGAGTGCATCTCTCATACACAACTGAGTCAGCCGCTGTATTCCTTCCTTTAAAGTATTCCATTGTTTATCCAACACAGGCCAATCAGTGGGTTGACGGTAAACATGGTTTACCGCCTCAGCATATAAATCAAATATGCTCTTCCCCTCTGGATTAACCCCAGCCTGTGCCCGATACGCTGAATTTACCCTAGACATTTTGGATAATCCTGAGAACCGCATTGCATCCTGTGCATCCACTACAGTCTGTGCTGCCCCCTCCTCCAGCAACCTAGCGACCCACAGGTCCAACGGTTCATTATCCCATTGACGATGCCGGGCTGTCAAATTAGCTACCTCCTCAGCAGTGTAATCTTCAACAATGGTCACCGCCACAGGGTCCGGCTGGTTCTGAGGCACAAGGTTATATAACCTCTGTCCCTGATCATCATATAATTGCTGCCCAGCAGCATCCACCACTGCCTCTCGGACAGGCGGGATAATCCGCTGCTCTTCCCGCCGTCTCCGGACAGGGGCAGCCTGATAACTCCCCGGTAACTTGGGGTACAGCGGAGAAACCGGTGGAGGAGTCTCCTCTTCCCCACACCACTCATCCCACTCATCGGGATCCCAATCCTCATCTCCGTCCACCATCCCAGCTACATACGACCGCACTTTAACAGCGGAGGTAGCATGGGGTCTCTTTTTCTTTCTCTCCCTGTTTAACTGTGCAACCCGCGCTACACCCTGCTCTGCCATCACTGTCAACCGAGATGAACGGAGTTTCTCCTTTTCCAATTTTTGTTGCAATTTTAGGATTTGCTCTGTCAAATCCTCCTCTTTTTTCTGCCATCCTTCTAACTGTTGAACCAAATCAGCTATTTGTTTTTCCTGCTTCTGTATGTCATCATAACATCGGCGCCATGCCGCCGCACAACACCACATCCGCCGCTGAATTCCGCTCAGCGGAGCTTTTGGGGCAACTTCAATACCCCGTAGACACTCGGACATCACCGAAGGGGATCCGTCCCCTACCAAATCCCCCCATGGCTCCGAGCGTCCACCCCCATCTGTTAAACATACACCAATTGGCCCCCATCAACCATTCCAGCCTGGGACAACAACACAATCGTCAGCACAACAGCTGGGAGCCTCAGCTTTAATTTTTTTCTTAAACATGACTTTCCTATGCACAGCTCCTCTTTAACCTCTGTTAATTTCTTCGTATCCTGTTCGTGACGCCAAAATGTTTTATGAAAATATTTAGACAGGTTCGTGAGGAGTCGGCGCATATGAAAGAAAGTGATTCACACTGAGACATGGCTGCTAGAATAAGCTGTATCTCTTTATTCCCCACAGACCATATCTCCATACACACAAGGATCAATGCATTTCATGTCATTTCATCAGCTCTTACCAATGATACAGAAGAAGACTGGAGAGCCTATGGCAGTCTTTTGGCAAGCGCGTGCATCAATCAGCTGGGCATCCGCGCGAAATCCACAGCAGACTCTGGTTTTTAGGAAAACACCTCTGCTTTTTAAAGGGTAAAGTTACGTGTACAACAAAGGAGCCACTCTTCGTTGCCAGGCAACTCCCCCCCCCCCCCCCCCCCATGGAATCGCGTAGGGAGCGGGGAGGGCTAATCCCCGCTCTCAGGCGATTACAGCCAGACTCTCAAAACATATATGAACATCTGCTTTATCTCATTGCACACACACACATATATGAGGAATAAAGGCCAAGCCTTTGTTTCATAAACATGCAGCAGTGATTTAAGGAGTAAGGAGTGAAAGACTTGCTGTGCCAGGGAAAACTTGCTGTGCTAGGGAGTAACAGTTTCTAAGGTCATACTGTCCAGGTCATTGTGTACCTTAAGATAAATCCATCATGGGAAGAGAACTGGATTGTCAAAACATATTAAAAGCAACTGAGAAACAAATCAGGGCACACATTTAAAATACATTTATATTACAACCATCCACCTCACACCCGGGAGGTCAGGGTTCAAATCCTGGCTGGGTCATACCAAAGACCAGGTAAAAATGGTACTTTCCGCCTTCTGGCTTGGTGCTCAGCACAATAGAATGGGGAAAGGAAAGTAAACACACAGAGGCACCAGAGGACTGCCCCCCCCCCCCCCACTGTAGCTTTCACTGCTTACAGTAGCTGTGGCCTAGGGTCAGAGAAGCGGAGATGGGCGCCGCCCTACGCCAGTGGCATGGGAATAACTTCACTTTTTTCCTCATGACTGTACTGTATTTTTGTAGACCTGCACCCGTTTCCCCCTAAATTCTCCTCCTAAATCAGCCTCTGGGGGCTGATGGGGAGCTGTCACTCCACCGGGCAGATGGGCGTCAGCAGCATCAGCGCTGACCTTGATAACACGATAACTGGAGAAAGAAATGACGTGTACTTTTCAAATTGATACCATAGGTGCATCTTTGAAAAATCTCGGACAGGTTGGGTCAAGGTCAGAGGTCAGGTTTCCCCAAATCTTGAAATGCGATAACTACAGAGAGGAATGATATAGCTTTTTCAAGTCGAGATCATCATGTCTAAGACAAATCTTGTATGGCTGAAAGCCCGCCCTCTGACTATGGGTTTGGGGTCAGCAGGTCAAAGGTCAGTGTTAACATTCCATTTGCACTATTACTATAGTGAAGTACAAGAGTAAAACTACGGTCACCAAACGTGGTACACATGTTCACCCTGACCTCTGACTATGGTTTTGGGATTACAAGGTCAAAGGTCAAGGTCAAATTGCTACTTCAACTACAGTATATCTCAACAACAAACAGAGACTGAGGGGTACCACAGGCAGCTGCCAGTATTTTCCTTTTTCCAGCCACAACACCAAAGACCCAGACTGATGGCACTGATAGATCAGCATACAGGTTATCAGCAGTGGCCGATATTAGTCTGGTGTGTGTCAGTCGTGACATTGATTCTGCCCTGAAACAGACAGCAGACTGCAGCTGTAAATTCAGGAAACACCCAACACCATGTTAAATCATTGTAGCTACTTCAGCAATACACGTTTGTTCATCTGTCCGGCAGTGAAAAAGAAACTGATGAAAACAAAACCAAAGAAACGGTCGCTATCACCTATCGACCGGCAGTCAGCTGATTATTTTCAACTCTGGAGTTGGTATTGGGGCAGAAAACTTTACATGGGCACATCCCTAGAAGTTAGAATAGATTTCAGTTCTTGTTAATAAAAGGACAAAGATGATGGTGATGAGTTCACACTTGTTTCCTTTTTGCAAATGTAAGATCTTAAAATGTTGTAATTTTAACTGCTTTATAACTGCCAATACCATAAGTAACGAAGCTTACTTTGTCTAATTAAGATGAAAAATAAATGTCAGTGACTTGGTTGGTTTAAACCGGAAGACAGCACTGTTGTAGATTATTTAATTTAATCAATTCTAAATGGTTTTATGACTTCTGCCAAATTATGTCCAACAATAATTTCATACGGCTGTATTATCTACCCTGAAATACAATGTTTGAATATACATATTTTCACTGATAGAGTATGTTTAAAACCATGTTCCAGGGAGTAGTGGTAGTAGGGTTTTACTGCACGTTTCTTTGATGAAGAGGCTAAACACGGACATCAACAGGAAACGGATGCAGGCCTTCTAATCCACTACGTAATCACGGGTTTTGTTGTCATTAACAGGGCGAAGCAGATGTTTGCAGCCACGCGACCCTCGGCTGTGCTGCTGGAACAGCTGGCAGTGTGTGTGGCCAAAGGAGAGCCTGTTCTTCTGGTGGGAGAGACAGGAACCGGGAAGACGTCCACAGTACAGCACCTGGCCACAATCACAGGTGGGTTCAGGCTTCAGAGACAACCTGGAGGGGGAAAAGGGGGGGGGGTACTACAAAGCTCTTTCAACTCAGCCAGGTTTTCTCCAAGTTAGCTGGCTCCACAAATCCTCAAACCTGACGCAGAATTAACAGGTATCACAAAGGTGGATGTCAACTTCTTCTCACAAATCACCCCTGACACTCGTCTCCACCCACTCCACCCTGCCCGCACTCTCTTCTTCACCTCTCTTGTGCATTTTTCATTGCATTGGATGGTTGACCCCAGGCATTTAAACTCATCTACTTTCACTTCCTCTGCTCCTTGCATCTTCACTGTTTCACCTGTCTCCCTCTCATTCACACTCATGTATTCTGTTTTTATTCCTCTTTTGTCCAGAGCATACGGTACCTCCAGGTTCTCTTCCACCTGCTCCATACGCTCACTATAGATCACAATGTCGTCTGCAAACATGGTCCACGGAGACTCCTGCCTGACCTCATCTGTCAGCCTATCCATCACCATGGCAAACAAGAAGGGGCTCGTAGCTGATCCCTGATGTAACCTCATCCCCACCTTGAATCCACCGTCTGTCACTCCTACAGCACACCTCCCCACTGCCTCACTGTCCTCATACATGTCCTGCACCACCCTCAGATACCTCTCTGCCACTCCTGACTTCCTCATTCACAACTACACTTCCTCTGTTGGCACCCTATCGTGTGCTTTCTCTAGATCCACAAAGACGCAGTGCATCTTCTTCTGGCCTTCTCTAAACACTCTTAAAGCAAACTTCTCCATACTTCCACAGGTATGTCATCTGGACCAGCCACCTTTCCACTTTCCATCCACTTCAAAGCTGCCCTTACTTCTGCCTTGCTAATCCTCTGGACCTCCTTGTTCACCATCTTTCCTTCATCCATCCTCTCTCTCATTTTTTTTCATTCATCATCTCCTCAAAGTACTCCTTCCACTTTCTCAACACACTGGTTACTCGTTAGTACATTACCATTTCTGTTATTAATCAATCTGACCTGCTGCACATCCTTCCCAGCTCCATTTTTTGGTGATGATCCTTGTGTTTGATTTTATGCCGGATGTCCTTCCTGGTACAACCCTCTCCATTTACCCAGGTTCTGGACCAACACTAAGACTACTGGCTTCCAGAGCACTTTGAGCTGATTTCAAACCAAATCCCTAAACTTATCCTGACCCTGACTAGACCAGGTTGACAGTTTAACAGAAGTTGCTTTGGTGATCTAAGAAGGTTAAAAGAGAACCACCTTTGTGAGAGTGGAGACTGACTAAAACCTTAACTTACCTTGATACACTCTTGCACTCTTGGTCTTGCTTTGTGGTGCAGCCCTCTGTGTTTGGGGCTTAAAACAGTCTTATTGACCCCGGCTACATGGTCACAATAAACCCATTACTGGGAATACACTGATAATGGCAGTATTACGTTTTGTCATGTTTTACCATCGTCGGCCTCCGTCGGTCTATGATGACCATGGAAGAGAATCCTAAACGTCTACTCTGCTGGAACAGCACCGCCTGTGGCTGAACAGGCCGATGCGCACCGGTGTTCTACCTTCCAGCGTTGGGTGTTGGTAGGATTCAAGCCTGGGCAGGAAGATATGGAGGACAAGATGTTACCCATTCAGCATGTCCCCCCTCTCCACGTCACTGATGAATCCAAAGGAACAGCAGGGCTGCTATAGTTTGGCACCAGCGCCGTCATAGGAGCTGCCAGAACGATGTTGAGCACAACATAGAACTGCCTTAGGGGCTCCGACTCCGGATTTTTCCTCAGGGTTGACTCCCGAAGCCTTTCCCGTGACCAGGTGTGCCGCAAGGCAGCGGAGGTTTGAAATCAGGGTTTACCTTCCCCTAGATGGGCTACCTTCCCAGGTTGACGAGCCACCATCTACCCGAAGCATCTGGTTTTAAGGCGCCAGAGATCCACCCTCGCCCCTTCTCCTATTAGTAAAAGCAGTTCCGCCGGGCTTAGAGACTAAACCACACGGGCAGGCTAGGAGTTGGACTTGGTTGTCAGAGGCTTTTCGAGACGCACGCTATAAGGAGCATTTTATGAGCACTGGGAGCTTAACCCCAGTGCCGCTCCTGGCTATGACAACCTTGGAACCTGTCATGTTTTACATGCACTGAGTAAATGGGTTATTGGTGGATAAACCATTTGAGTTCAGTGACCCCAGTTACATGGTCTTTGTCAGATTACTCTGTTTACATGGCCACTTTAATGATCAGATAACTCCAGAAATCCAATCATAACCAGTTTATTCATGTACAGTGGTGTGAAAAAGTGTTTGCCCCCTTCCTGATTTCTCATTTTTTTGTATGTTTGTCACACTTCAATGTTTCAGATCATCAAACAAATTTCAGTATTAGACAAAGATAACACAAGTAAACACAAAATGCAGCTTTTAAATGAAGGTGTTTGATTAAGGGGAAAAAAATCAAAACCTACATGGCCCTGTGTGAAAAATTGTCAAGTGTTTGCAATAACTGGCAGTGAGTCTTTTACAGCACTGTGGAGGAATTCTGGCCCACTCATCTTGTAGAATTATTGTAATTCAGCCACATTGGAGGGTTTTCCAGCATGAACCGCCATTTTAAGGTCATGCCACAGCATCTCAATCAGATTCAGGTCAGTGCTGACTAGGCCACTCCAAAGTCTTGCTTTTGTTTTTCTTAAGCCATTCAGAGGTGGACTTGCTGGTGTGTTTTGGATCATTGTCCTGCTGCAGAATCCAAGTGCACTTCAGCTTGAGGTCATGAACAGATGGCCGGACATTCTCCTTCAGGAGTTTTTGGTAGACAGCAGAATTCATGGTTCCATTTACCTCAGCAAGTCTTCCAGGTTGTGAAGCAGCAAAACAGCCCCAGACCATCACACTACCACCACCATATTTTACTGTTGGAATAATGTTCCTTTACACCAGATGTAATGGGGGACACACCTTCCAAAAAGTTCAACTTTTGTCTCGTCAGTCCACAGAGTATTTTCCCAAAAGTCTTGGGGATCATCAAGATGTTTTCTGGCAAAACTGAGACGAACCTTTATGTTCTTTTTGCTCAGCAGTGGTTTTCGTTTTGGAACTCGGCCATGCAGGCTATTTTTGCCCAGTCTCTTTCTTATGGTGGAGTCATGAACACTGACCTTTACTGAGGAAAGTGAGGCCTGCAGTTCTTTGGCTGTTGTTGTGGGGTCTTTTGTGACCTCTTGGATGAGTCGTCGCTGCACTCTTGGGGTAATTTTGGTCAGCTGGCCACTCCTGGGAAGGTTCACCACTGTTCCATGTTTTCGCCATTTGTGGATAATGACTCACTGTGGTTCGCTGGAGTCCAAAGCTTTAGAAATGCCTTTATAGCCTCTTCAGGAACAAATACTTTGTTTCTCATTTGTTCCTGAATTTCTTTGGATCGCAGCATGATGTCTAGCTTTTGAGGATCTTTTGGTCTACTTCACTTTGTCAGGCAGGTCCTATTTAAGTGATTTCTTGATTGGGAACAGGTGTGGCAGTAATCAGGCCTGGGTGTGGCTAGAGAGATTGAACTCAGCTTTCTAAAGATGTGATAAACCACAGTTAATTTAAGTTTTAATGGTGGGGGGGGGGTCAGTTTTTCACACAGGGCCATGTAGGTTTTGATTTTTTTTCCCTTAATAATAAACACCTTCATTTAAAAACTGCATTTTGTGTTTACTTGTGTTATCTTTGTCTAATATTTAAATTTATTTGATGATCTGAAACATTGAAGTGTGATAAACATACAAAAAATGAGAAATCAGGAAGGGGGCAAACACTTTTTCACACCACTGTACATGTAAACATGGCCAATAATCAGGAGAAAAATCACAGATGTTTAATTTAGTCAAGTTCTTCTTCACGGTGAGTGTGGGTCATAGAGATTAGAGCCATACTGCTCAAAACACAAGAAGTCTTTGTGTAGGTTGTCCATTGAGGTGTCCTTGTTGCCCAAGATTCTCCATGAGTCTCTGGTCCTAATTCCGTTGCTCCATGGTGTCTGCTCCATCCAGGACACAAGCTCCGGGTGTTGAACATGAACCATCAGAGTGACACTGCAGACCTCCTGGGAGGGTAAGTCACACATGAACTCTGCTGTAACATCTTACACATTTATTATTTACAGTTTTAATAAGTCTGTTTATGTTGGTACCAGTGGTCATGTCTCTTTGGAAGTAGCACCAGTTCATTCCATGTCTCCACCGCTGACAATTGTGTGCCAGCTGTGATGGATGATGAGGCTGACGCTGCAGAGATATCGGTCTGTCATCTGTGGTGGACACAGAAATAAAGAGCTGTGGCTGTTTTGAGATTTCATTATTAATTTCTGGCCATTTTAGTCTTAACTGGATTGACACAGTGAACAGAGAGACAGGAAATGGACTGAAGAATTGAACCAGGAATAACTGAACTGCATAACCATGGCTGGGATGCTCCATTTAATTCTGTAATTTACCAGCAGATCACACTGTACCAGGACTGTTTTCCACTGCTCTGCTCTCTGCTCAGAGCTCCAAATGTAAAACAATAAGTCCAAGTTTAAAGCAGACGGACAGTGACATTTTTTTATTGAACCAATCAACAGATTGTATGAAAATATTCTATTCTGTCTATTCCCGCGATTTAATGTGTGTCACCAGCTTCCATAAATGACCTTATTTGCTCATAGCTCAGCCTTCAGTTAGTGAGGCTGCAGTACCGCCATCTCTCGATAGGTGCGGGCATTGGTGACGTCACAACAGCAATACATGGTAAATGGCAGAACGAGAGCAAAGTGATTCAGACAGCGATTATTTTCTTGAGTTTGACGACCTCAATATAAATGATGACATTGAAAATGAAGAATCGGATGATGAGGTAGTTTTGGGTGGTGCTGAGGGGGTGTTCTGCCTTATTTGTGGGAAAGAAGTGAGGGTTATGTTGCCTGCCTGTGCAGTGAGCCTCAGAGAAACATTCCCATCTGATCACTACAAGGGATTTTGCCTACCAAGATTAGATTTGTGAACAATGATATTTAAATAAAGTTTTGTAAAATCATATATTGAGTTTATTAATGTTCATGTCAATATTATAATTCTCATAGTTCAGCATTCATCAAAGTCGCATGTCATATACATTTGAATAATTTGAACACACTAAATTCTTCTCAATTTGAAAAGAAATATTACATACTATACCACCTTTGTATGAATGTTTGAAAATATACAAAGAAATACAAAAATCAATGGAGTATCACTACAGATTAAGAAAATAACTAGTTTCCAGATATAGCAATTATTATATTCCAATAAATCACATTTCACAGTTATAATGGGCACCATTTTATGGTAGAAAATTGGGGTTCCATTTTTAAAAGCACATTTCTCTTACAATCTTAGGCTTATATTTATTTTTCTTAGCAAATATGTTGCTTCCCTAAAAATTGAAAGCTGAACTGTCATTGGTAATTACCTCCGCCAGGCCAAAAAGGCCAGGAGGAGGTTAGGTTTTTGCCGGGGTTTGTTTGTCTGTTTGTCAACTCCGCGTTCTTCAACGTTTTAGGCACAATAGCACGCGCAAAACACTGGTGGCCTGAGCCCGCCAGCGCGCCTCTGTTTGCGCGACGCTGCAAAACCTGACACGGGCACCTGTCCGCCACCACATTATTTCCCAGAAATAATTTGATTTTGAAAATCATCCATTGCTTGGAATTCATTTAAAATGTTTAGTAAACATTTGCAGTGAATATTAAAAATACAAAACTTACCCTCTTTACTTCTCGTTTTATGACAGCTGATCGCATCGGTAGATCACCGTGGCTTTTCACGCCACTGTCACTGACACTTGTCTCAGAGTCAGACTGGGGAATCGCGGGATATATAGTTGGAATAGCCGTTTTCTTTATCACCAATCTTTTTGCAAATTGCATCTTATTCTCTAAATCGCTGTCAACGAAATGTCTACTGCACATGTAGGGCGCTAACGAGGTGCATGTGTGCGCGCAGCTGAGGCAGATGCGTGAGAGCGGCGAGCTGTGACACCTGCAAAATATGTGTGGACCAGAAAGACTGACAAACCTGGGTACTATTTCACTGCAGTCTGCTTTAATACAGAAGCTGAAGCAATAGGGAACACTGGATGTCTCTGTAATTGAGAACTTTGCTTCTAAAAAACACAGGAGGATGGACTTCCAATATAAGTAACCGGTGAGTTAAACTGTCTTTCTTCAGCATGTTTTTTCCCCCTAACCGTTCTTATGATCATGAAAATATTTGGTAATTCCGAGAAATATCCGTAATCGCCGATTTTAAAACGTAAACATCAAGTGTTGCCTGAAGCAAAACACAGCAGGACCATCGCACCCGTAGACAACACAACGCCAAACCATATTAATTCGATGCCTGAAATCCTAATCTTCATAAATAATCTATTTGTAATCCACAAGTATTCCGAGAAATATCCGTAATCGCCGATTTTAAGACGTAAACAAGTGTTGCATGAAGCAAAACACAGCACTGGCCGCCGACCGTGTGCGTGTGTTTGCCGGTGGTGACGTCACACAGTCAGTGGCCATCTTAGCCGCTGATCGCTTGGCTGGGTCAGACAGCTCTCCACAACAGCGTACTTCA
The DNA here is from genome assembly GCA_020510985.1 of Pholidichthys leucotaenia. Taxonomy (NCBI): domain Eukaryota; kingdom Metazoa; phylum Chordata; class Actinopteri; order Cichliformes; family Pholidichthyidae; genus Pholidichthys; species Pholidichthys leucotaenia. The sequence continues at coordinate 332,122 of CM035842.1, forward strand.
AGAGCGCATTGTCACCTTATGCGACATTTGTTGACACCAAAACATGTGCGGTTCGACTTAGCTCGTCTCAGACAACAATTTGAGATAAGAATTAGCGATATTGAATTTTCATCTGTCCGTCTGCTTTTAAGGGAGTTATGTTCACTTTACTTTAAAGGGCCATATGGTGCAAAATTGAGTTTTCATTAAGTTTAACTTGACAAAATGAGTCCGTGGTTCACATGTACACCATCGAAACATTAAAACTGATGCTTGCTGTTGTCAAAGGAATGCAGGATTATCAGTTAAAAAAAAAACATCATATTCTTTAGATACAAGCCAGTGGACCACAGGCAGATCCTGCTGCCACTGCGGGAGGCCTTTGAGGACCTCTTCTCCCAGACCTACTCTAGGAAGCAGAACCTGACTTTCCTGGGTCACGTGCAGACCTGCTTCAGAGGGAAGCGCTGGCAGGACCTGCTCAAGCTCATGGACCACGTCTGCAAGTCAGCTCTGGCTAAGGAGCTGCAAGAGAAGTCGAACGGTAGTGTACTAGAAAGAATTTTTTAAAAAGTCATAGAAATTAGAATACAGGCTCTTGTAGTATAAAAATCCTGATATTATGATGACTCTGTGGGTGTGGATGTGCACGTGTGTGTGTGTGGACAGCTGCCCTGCTGCAAGAGTGGGAGGCACTGGCCTCAAAACTGAGTCAGACCCAGCAGCAGATCAGAGCCTGTGAGATGACAATGGTCTTTGCCTTTGTGGAGGTAAACACGCACGCACACACACACACACACACACACACACACACACACACACACACATACACACACACACCTGGCTCATGACCATGCAGCAGCTCTGACCTTGGTTTACACTGTAGGGAACACTGGCCCAGGCAGTGAAGAAGGGTGAGTGGATCCTGCTGGATGAGATCAACCTGGCGGCAGCGGAGACCCTGGAGTGTCTGAGCGGACTGCTGGAAGGCAGCGCTGGATCTCTGGTGCTGCTGGATCGCGGAGACACCGGTGAGAAGCACTGTCACCTTCAGGGTTACAGTTTAAAAATACTTCATCTAAAGGGGGACATCAGATGAAAATTTCACTTTTTTGTGGAGTCACCCTCATTCCCACCCAACCCTGCCACTTTGTTAGGGTCCATCCTGGTCCCCCTAGGTCTCAGTGAGCTGCTCTGATGTGCCTCTGGTTGTCATGTCAGAACTGGAGCTCATTTAAATGATACCATCCTCCAGAGTTAAAAGTACCCACTTTAATCAGTGAGAGTCCAAACCCACACCCCTGCAGTCCCACTAGTGAGTGGGTGAATGAGTGATGATGATTGTATGACTGATCTCTCTACATTTTACTTACCCAACTACATTTGTGTTTCCAGCAGGTTTATTATTAATCCACAGTCAATTATATAGCTTCCATTATTCTGGCTTTCTTTTTTTTGTGATCAAATGTTTTTGTTCGACAAAAGCACAAGTTTACAGCCAAAAAAAAAAATTACAAGATTCCTTTTTTTTTTTTCCACAATATCTTTATTGAAACCTTTTTTTTTTTTTTTAACAAACATGATACACACAATCAAACACTAACACTAAAGTACTACAAAAAAAAAATACACTAAAAACACCAACAACCACCAACAAAATCAAGTCTTCAACAATGCTCCTCTGTTTAGTCTAGACAATCCAATACATAAGTATACATATTATGTTCACCAGTTTGGAATTTACAAGGTCCACACACATCATTCACCTTCTTCTTCAAGAGTTATGTTTAAATTCTTTACATAATCAATAAAAGGTCTCCATATATTCTCAAACACAATTTCCTTTGATTTCAGTATATATGTTATTCTTTCTAATGGAAGGTTTGTTAACATCTGTCTTAACCACTGAGTCACATCTGGTCTATGAGTCTTTTTCCATAATAGTGCAATACATTTTTTGGCATTAAGCAAACTGAGGTCTATGAATCTTCTTTCACTTTTATTAAAATTATGCTTTTCTGGGTACAGACCCAACAAAAACAGTTTAGGATTCAATATGATTTGTTTTGAGATTATTTTTTCAATTGTTACCCTCACCTCTTCCCAAAACATTCTTATTAATCTACATTCCCATAAACAATGAAATAGGGTTCCTTTACTTTCCATGCATTTTGTGCATGTATCTGGTATATTTTTGTTATATCTATTTAACTCCTCCGGTGTAACGTACATCCGCATTAACCATTTGAAATGTATCAATTTAAGGCGTGCATTTATTGATTTGGTTTGAGCTTCTGTACAAGCCAATTCCCATTGTTCCTCTGAAATTTCAATTTGCAGATCTTCTTTCCAGTAGTTTAATCTTTTCAGTGAATTTTCACTTGAAGATAGTGTCAATGAGTTATAAAACTCTGAAATAATACCCTTTCTTTTACTATCTTTCATCATCATTTTTTCCAAGGATGAATAAATAGGTCGAGTGAGAGCTTTATTTTGATTTGATCGAATAAAGTTTCTAAGTTGAAGATATTTAAAAAAATGTGTTCTATTGAGATTAAATTTGATCCTCAGCTCTTCAAAAGACATTATGTTGTCTGCACATGGCAAATATAAATCCTGAATCTTTTGTATCCCTTTTAAATTCCATACTTTAAATACAGCGTCCGCTCTCCCTGGTTTAAAATATTGATTACCCCATATTGGACTAAATTGTGACAATAACTGTGGTTCTTTTAAATAGTTTTTAGCTTCACACCATATTTTGATCATATGCTTTACAAATGGATTTTTAACTTGTTTTTGTAATTTTTTTGCCGAATCTGAGTATATGAATATGGGAAGAGGTAAAGGTAAATTGTATGATTCCATTTCAGTCCAGTGAGGGAGATCATTTGATGAAAAATAATATGTCATAGACCTCAGTTGTGCCGACCAATAATACAACATAAAATTTGGACATTTCAGACCTCCACTATCAAATGGTAAATATAATAAAGACAAACGTAATCTAGCCCTCCTGTTGTTCCATATAAATTCCACAATTTCTCTGGGTCTCATTTAGCATTAATATTGAAGATTTAGTTTTATTTATTTTATATCCTGATATTTCCCCAAAATTCTTTATTAAATTCAACAAGGTTGGAATTGATTTTTTTAGATTCGACATAAACAAAATTATATCATCGGCGTACAGGGAGATTTTATGTTCTGTTGGTCCAACTTTAATTCCATATAATTGTGAATGTAAACGTATCGCTATCGCTAAAGGTTCAATTGCCATAGTAAACAGTAAAGGTGAAAGTGGACAGCCTTGTCGACATCCTCTATTGATTTTTATTGATTTTGAAATATTGTTATTTGTTAGGATTTCTGCTGTAGCATTATTGTATATTATTTGAACCCATTTTATGAAATTATTTCCAAGTCCAAACCTTTGTAGGACTTCAAAAAGAAAGGGCCATTCAACTCTATCAAAGGCCTTTTCGGCATCCAATGATAGGAGAGCTGTATCCGGTGCTTCTTTATTAAAATAAATAATATTAAATAGTCTTCTTACATTATGGAAGCCTTGTCTACCCTTTATAAAGCCATTCTGATCTCGATTAATAATATTTGGTAAAATTTCTTGTATTCGTCTTGCTAAAATTTTACAGATTATCTTAAGGTCGGCGTTTAATAGGCTTATTGGTCTCATATTTTCACATTTATTAGAGGGCTTACCTGGTTTTGGCAGCAGTATAATTAAGGCATTATTTATGTATGATGGTAAATTATTATTTTGAAATGCTTCTAAAACCATTTCCAAAAAAGGTTTTATTAATTTATTCTTAAATTTTTTATAAAGGTCAACTGGAAGACCATCTGGTCCTGCACTTTTTCCTGATTTCATATTATCAGTGGCTAGCCCAACTTCTTCTTGACTAATTTTAGACTCCAATATCTCCCTGTTTTCATTTGGAATACACGGTATAGATAGTTTGTTCAAAAACCCATTTAGTTTTGTTAAATCAGGTTCATTTTTGGTATCATATAATTTTTCATAGTAATCTCTAAAGGCTCTATTAATTTCTAAAGGATCTATAACTACCTGTCCGTTACTTATAATACTGGTAATTGGTGTTTTAATTTCCAATTGTTTAATCTGCCATGCTAATAATTTTCCTGATTTTTCACCTTGTTCATAAAAAGATTGTTTCAATCTTAGAAGACTCGAGGCAGCTCTATTCGCTGATTTTTTGTCGTATTCAGCTCTCAAAATCAGTAATTCATTCTCCAACCTTGGGTCACTTCCTGCATACACTTTTTCCTGAAGACTTTTTATTTTATGTTCCAATTTAGCTCTCTCCTCTCGAGTCTTCTTAGATTTTGATCCTGTATAACTAATAATATGTCCCCTAATAAAAGCTTTGAAAGCCTCCCACTTTACACATGCTGATGTTTGTGTAGTATTGATGTCAAAGAACTCATCTATCTGTTTTTCTATATACTTGACAAATTCCTCATCCTGAAGCCATTTATGCTGAAATTGCCATCTACCTGATTCCTTTGTCAATTTTTTATCTACATATATTAGACAACAGGGTGCATGATCAGAGATCACGATGTTATCATAAAAGCAGTTTTGAATCTTGGACCTTAATTCTGTGGAAATCAAAAAATAATCAATACGTGAGAATGTCTTGTATCAGAATCAGAATCAGAATCAGAATCAGCTTTATTGGCCAAGTATGCACAACACATACAAGGAATTTGACTTTGGCTAAAAACTTGCTCTCGTTGTTCAGGTGAAGGATTTAAATAAGGATTCAATGACAACCACAGTATGTACAGTAAATTACAGTCTGTCCACGTTTCTATAAAAGGATGCAAATATATACAGGAATATATGCAGTTATTTACTCGGACTAACCACACTTTGCAGAAATATATGAAAAAAATATACAATCACACAGTATTTCAATGTGGACTCAGATTCAGTGATATAATGTGAATGAAGTAAAAAGCAGTGTGAGAGTTATGTGCAATGTAATAATGGATGAAAAGTCATGAGTACAGCAACAGGTAGGACTAGGTGAATGTTAGGAGTTCATCAGAGTGATGGCTTGAGGAAAGAAACTGTTCCTGTGACGGGTGGTTTTGACCTTCAGTGATCTGTAACGACGACCAGAAGATAGAAGTTCAAACAGTTGTGGCCGGGGTGTGATGGGTCAGCACAGATGTTTCCCGCCCGTTTCCTGGTTATGGACCGATATAAGTTCTCAATGGAGGGTAGGTCGGTACCAATGATCCTCTCCGCAGACTTAATGATCCGCTGCAGTCTGGTCTTGTCCTGTTTAGTGGCAGATCCAAACCAGACAGTGATGGAAAAGCAGAGGACAGATTGGATGATGGCGGTGTAGAAGACAACCAGCAGCTCCTGAGGCAAATCAAACTTCTTGAGCTGACGCAGAAAAAACAACCTCTGCTGGGCCTTTTTCCGGACAGTGTCAATATGGGAGGACCACTTCAGGTTCCGGGAGATTGTGGTACCCAGAAACTTGAAGGAGTCCACAGTGGACACTGTGCTGTTGAGGATGGTGAGTGGGGGGAATGAAGGGGGGTGTCGCCTGAAATCCACAGTCATCTCCACCGTTTTGGCTGGGTTAAGTTCAAGATGGTTCTGGCTGCACCAGAGGATCAGCTGCTCCACCTCCCGCCTGTATGCAGACTCATCACCATCCCGGATCAAACCGATGACTGTGGTGTCGTCCGCAAACTTCAGGAGCTCCACCGAAGGGTCCTCTGAGGTGCAGTCGTTGGAGTAGAGGGAGAAGAGCAGTGGGGAAAGGACACATCCTTGGGGGGCGCCAGTACTAATTTTTCGGGAGCTGGATGTAAATCTCCCTAGCTTCACCTGTTGCCACCTGTCAGTCAGAAAGCTGGAGATCCACTGGCAGGTGGAGGGGGGCACCTTGAGCTGGAGGAGTTTCTGATGAAGAATGCCTGGGATGATGGTGTTGAACGCTGAGCTGAAGTCGACAAACAGGATCCTGGCGTACGTCCCTGGGGAGTCGAGGTGTTGCAGGATGTAATGTAGTCCCATATTCACTGCATCATCCACTGACCTGTTTGACCGGTAGGCAAACTGCAGTGGGTCCATCAGGGGGCCTGTGATGACCTTCAGGTGGTTCAGCACCAATCTCTCCAAGGATTTCATGACCACAGAGGTCAGGGCAACAGGTCTGTAGTCGTTTAATCCTGTAATAGAGGGTTTCTTGGGAACTGGAATGATGATGGAGCGTTTGAAGCAGGGAGGCACTTCACGCAGCTCCAGTGATCTGTTAAAGATCCGGGTGAAGATGGGGGCCAACTCGTTGGAGCAGACTCTCAGGCAGGACGGAGACACACCATCAGGTCCTGCAGCCTTCTTGATCTTTTGTCTCTGAAAGACCCAGCGCACCTCCTCTTCACAGATCATTAGTGCTGGTGGGAGGTCAGAGTGGAGGAGGGATGGAGTTCCTGGGGCTGCAGATAATCCTTTTGTGTGGGTGGGAGGTGAGAACTGTAGGTTCTTTTCAAACCTGCAGTAAAAGCTGTTTAGGTCATTAGCCAGCTGGAGGTTTTCCGCAGGGTGGGGGGATGGTCTCCTGTAGTTGGTGATATTCCGTAGGCCTCTCCAGACAGAAGCAGAGTTGTTAGCTGAGAAGTTTTTTTGTAACTTCACACTGTAGCTCCTCTTAGCAAGCCTGGTCTCCTTCGTCAGCATGTTTCTGGCCCGCTTGTACAGAGTCCAGTCACCAGTCCTGTAGGCCTCCTCCTTGGTCTGACGTAGCTGCTTCAGTTTAGGAATGAACCAGGGTTTATTGTTGTTGTATATGCAGAAGGTCTTGGTCTGCACACACATGTCCTCGCAGAAACAGGTGTATGATGTCACAGTGTCAGTGAGTTCATTTAGGTTAATGGCTGCAGCTTCAAAAACACTCCAATCTGTGCAGTCAAAGCAGGCTTGTAACTTCAGCTTTGATTCCTCAGTCCATTTCTTCACAGTCCTTACAACAGGCTTGGAAGTTTTTAGTTTCTGTCTGTATGTTGGAATAAGATGGAGCAGGCAGTGGTCAGAAAAACCCAGAGCTGCACGGGGGACGGCATGATAGGCATTTCTTAAAACTGTGTAACAGTGGTCAAGTGTATTTGTGTCCCTGGTGGGACATTTAATATGCTGTCTGTATTTAGGAAGCTCATTTGTGAGATTAGCTCTATTGAAATCACCCAGAATGATAAGCAGAGAGTCTGGATGTTTTTCCTCCACGTCTGCTATCTGGTCAGCGAGGAGCTGCAGTGCCTCCGTTGTACAAGCAGCAGGCGAGATATAAATTCCGACTAGAATAAATGAGGAGAACTCTCGCGGTGAATAAAAGGGTTTACAGTTTATGAACAGTGACTCTAGGTTAGGGCTACAAAACTTCTTCAACACTGTGACATCAGTACACCAACCTTCGTTTATGTAGAAGCAGATTCCACCACCCTTAGTCTTTCCAGAAAATTCTCGGCTGCGATCAGCACGAAACAGTTGAAATCCGTCCAGACGGACCGCGCTGTCCGGGATGTGTTCACTCAGCCAGGACTCCGTGAAACAAAGGGCGCCAGATCTGCTAAAATCCCGGTTTTTGTGAGTCAGGAGCAGCAGTTCATCCATTTTGTTCGCCAAACTGCGGATATTTGCCAGATGGATCGATGGGAGCGGCGTGCGAAATCCTCGTTTCTTCAGCCTGACTAACGCACCGGCACGTTTACCACGCCGCCTTCGTTTCCGGCCAGCGCCAATAGCCGCTGCTCCCACAGCTAAGATGGACTGAAAAAACTTCAGATCAGCAGCAGTAACTGGCGGAGAAGTTGCATTGGGAGGTAGTCTGAGTGAAAGTAGTTCCTCCCTTGAATAGGTGATTCGGACAGAAGAGCAGAAGTCCAAAAAAACACACAAAATTATCAAAAACATCAGAGAGCAGAAGCCAGTGGCTGCCATCCGCGGCGCCATCTTGGATTTTTTTTTTTTTTTGTTTTGTAGGTACTGGAATAACAAGAATAGGCTTTAACTTGTGGTTTCATTTCTCTCCATATATCTAACAATCTCAATTCTTTCATAAAATGATTAATAGTCATCCTACATCCAATGTGCGTACAATCCAGTCCTGTTGATCTATCCACACCTGGATTCAATGTACAATTAAAATCCCCTGCTATTATATGTTGCCCTGTAAATGATGATAAGATGAGAAATAAATTAGCAAAGAACTTCTGATCATCTATATTGGGACCATATAAGTTCACAAGATTTATATTTTCTAATAGCAAAGAACCTTGAATGATTACATATCTTCCAAATTTGTCTCCAATTACATTTTTCACTTGAAAAGGAACTGATTTATGTATGAGAGTCATAACTCCCCTGGCTCGGGATGAAAATGAAGAGGTGAATACACTTCCCTGCCATCTACTCCTAATTCTTTTAACATCCTCCTCTATCAGATGAGTTTCTTGTAAAAACACAATTCTTGAACCCATGTCCTTTATTTTATTCATAACTTGTTTAAGTTTTTTTAAATTTTGTAGACCTCTGCAATTCCATGAAGTTAAATTAAGATTAACACTTTGGTCCATGATCAATAGAGAGTTTGGGATTACCTTGCAGTGTAAACATGCTCATACAGAGAAGCAAAAACATGAGTGGTTGAACATTCATCCTACAAACTACACACAAACAAATTTCCCCTTCCCACACTTGTGGCAAACCCCCCAAAATCAAAAGAAAAATTCTGTCTCCCGATATAGCCATCGACCGCTCCACACCCACGGGGAACAGCCTAAGCCACTCCTTCTTCATCCTCCCAATCACCCTAACTCTACTGCTTTTAATGACGTAACATTAACTCTCCTCTGTAGTTTTCCAACTTAACTCCAAAATTTTTAACAACTTTGTACATCATAGTTTTTTGTTTGTTTGTTTGTTTTGTTTTTGTTTTGTTTTTTTAACATATAATACAATCTATATTTTGTAAACTTACTATTTACTTCAAGTCAGTCAGATGCCTGTGCAAATGCTTAATTATTCTACCTTATATTTTGTTCATGCTTAGCTCCCACCAGTCTCTTCTTCTTCTTTGATCTTCTTGATGAACTCCTGCGCCTCCTCTGGGGTCTTGAAGATGTGGGTTCTGCCCTCATACGTGGTCAGCAGTCTCGCAGGATAGATTACACCATGACGAATCCCAAGGTTGCGCAGCTCCTTACGTACGGGATCAAACTGCTTCCTCAATTGCTGGATTCCTGTGGCCAAATCTGGGTAGAACCGCACCTGCTGGTCCTGGTGTTTAATCTCTCCTTTAGCACGTGCAGCGTTGAAGATCTTCATCCTGTCTCTGTTGCTAAGAAACTTCATAATTAAGGTCCTCGGCGGTCCCTTATCTCTCCGTGGGCCAATACGATGTGCTTTTTCCAGAACCACTGCTGATTGCAACTCCTCGCTGCCCAGCACCTCCGGAATCCACTTTTCCAGAAAGGAACATACGTCCCGACCTTCTGATTCCTCTGGAAGACCCACCAGCCTCAAATTATTCTGTCTCGACCGAGATTCCAAATCCAAAATATTATCTTCCAGAGATTTATTTTTTTTTTCCAAAGTGCGCACCTTTAATTGAAGACGGGTGACGTCATCTTCAGCACTAGCGAGACGGAGCTCCATCTGCGCCGTTCATTCTACACAGTCACCCAATTCCTTTCTTATTCCTTCCAACGCTGTCATAATCCCATCAAATCTAGAGGAAAAGTCCGCTCTCATTGAACTCATGGCAGCCATCAGCGCATCTGCGCCATTCCCCGCAAACATCGCACCGCTGCCAGCCTCCTCCGCCATATATGGAGTTTTGTTTGCTGCGTCACAGACCTGAAAGTCCGTTAATTTGGACTGTTTCGGCGGCTCGCTTTTTCCTTTTCCTGGTTTTCCAGCCTTAGGCTTCGCCGACATATCCTCGCCCAAATGCTGGGATACGTTCTGTCCCAAATGAGAGAGTTATTTGCCGATTTTTTTTCTCCAGGAGCAGAGCAGAGCGAGACACGTCCGTCCTACGTGGCAGCCATAACCGGAAGTGACAAGATTCCTTTTTGTTTAAAACAGTAAAGACGACTTCCGGTTATGGCTGCCACGTAGGACGGATGTGTCTCACTCTGCTCTGCTCCTGGAGAAAAAAATCGGCAAATAACTCTCTCATTTGGGACAGAACGTATCCCAGCGTCTGGGCGAGGATATGTCGGCGAAGCCTAAGGCTGGAAAACCAGGTAAAGGAAAAAGCGAGCCGCCGAAACAGTCCAAATTAACGGACTTTCAGGTCTGTGACGTAGCAAATAAAACTCCATATATGGCGGAGGAGGCTGGCAACGGTGCGATGTCTGCGGGGAGAGGCGCAGATGCGCTGATGGCTGCCATGAGTTCAATGAGAGCGGACTTTTCCTCTAGATTTGATGGGATTATGACAGCGTTGGAAGGAATAAGAAAGGAATTGGGTGACTGTGTAGAACGAACGGCGCAGATGGAGCTCCGTCTCGCTAGTGCTGAAGATGACGTCACCCGTCTTCAATTAAAGGTGCGCACTTTGGGAAAAAAAAAATAAATCTCTGGAAAATAATATTTTGGATTTGGAGTCTCGGTCGAGACAGAATAACTTGAGGCTGGTGGGTCTTCCAGAGGAATCAGAAGGTCGGGACGTATGTTCCTTTCTGGAAAAGTGGATTCCGGAGGTGCTGGGCAGCGAGGAGTTGCAGTCAGCAGTGGTTCTGGAAAATGCACATCGTATTGGCCCACGGAGAGATAAGGGACCGCCGAGGACCTTAATTATGAAGTTTCTTAGCAACAGAGACAGGATGAAGATCTTCAACGCTGCACGAGCTAAAGGAGAGATTAAACACCAGGACCAGCAGGTGCGGTTCTACCCAGATTTGGCCACAGGAATCCAACAATTGAGGAAGCAGTTTGATCCCATACGTAAGGAGCTGCGCAACCTTGGGATTCGTCATGGTGTAATCTATCCTGCGAGACTGCTGACCACGTATGAGGGCAGAACCCACATCTTCAAGACCCCAGAGGAGGCGCAGGAGTTCATCAAGAAGATCAAAGAAGAAGAAGAGACTGGTGGGAGCTAAGCATGAACAAAATATAAGGTAGAATAATTAAGCATTTGCACAGGCATCTGACTGACTTGAAGTAAATAGTAAGTTTACAAAATATAGATTGTATTATATATTAAAAAAAACAAAACAAAAACAAACAAAAAAAACTATGATGTACAAAGTTGTTAAAAATTTTGGAGTTAAGTTGGAAAACTACAGAGGAGAGTTAATGTTACGTCATTAAAAGCAGTAGAGTTAGGGTGATTGGGAGGATGAAGGAGTGGCTTAGGCTGTTCCCCGTGGGTGTGGAGCGGTCGATGGCTATATCGGGAGACGGAATTTTTCTTTTGATTTTGGGGGGTTTCCCACAAGTGTGGGAAGGGGGAATTTGTTTGTGTGTAGTTTGTAGGATGAATGTTCAACCACTCATGTTTTTGCTTCTCTGTATGAGCATGTTTACACTGCAAGGTAATCCCAAACTCTTTATTGATCATAAACCAAAGTGTTAATCTTAATTTAACTTCATGGAATTGCAGAGGTCTACAAAATTTAAAAAAAACTTAAACAAGTTATGAATAAAATAAAAGACATGGGTTCAAAAATTGTGTTTTTACAAGAAACTCATTTAATAGAGGAGGATATAAAAAGAATTAGGAGTAGATGGCAAGGAAGTGTCTTGACCTCATCATTCTCATCCCGGGCCAGGGGAGTTATGACTCTCATACATAAATCAGTTCCTTTTCAAGTGAAAAATGTAATTGGAGACAAATTTGGAAGATATGTAATCATTCAAGGTTCTTTGCTATTAGAAAATATAAATCTTGTGAACTTATATGGTCCCAATATAGATGATCAGAAGTTCTTTGCTAATTTATTTCTTATCTTATCATCACTTACAGGGCAACATATAATAGCAGGGGATTTTAATTGTACATTGAATCCAGGTATAGATAGATCAACAGGACTGGATTGCACGCACATTGGATGTAGGATGACTATTAATCATTTTATGAAAGAATTGAGATTGTTAGATATATGGAGAGAAATGAAACCACAAGTTAAAGCCTATTCTTGTTATTCCAGTACCTACAAGACATTCTCACGTATTGATTATTTTTTGATTTCCACAGAATTAAGGTCCAAGATTCAAAACTGCTTTTATGATAACATCGTGATCTCTGATCATGCACCCTGTTGTCTAATATATGTAGATAAAAAATTGACAAAGGAATCAGGTAGATGGCAATTTCAGCATAAATGGCTTCAGGATGAGGAATTTGTCAAGTATATAGAAAAACAGATAGACGAGTTCTTTGACATCAATACTACACAAACATCAGCATGTGTAAAGTGGGAGGCTTTCAAAGCTTTTATTAGGGGACATATTATTAGTTATACAGGATCAAAATCTAAGAAGACTCGAGAGGAGAGAGCTAAATTGGAACATAAAATAAAAAGTCTTCAGGAAAAAGTGTATGCAGGAAGTGACCCAAGGTTGGAGAATGAATTACTGATTTTGAGAGCTGAATACGACAAAAAATCAGCGAATAGAGCTGCCTCGAGTCTTCTAAGATTTAAACAATCTTTTTATGAACAAGGTGAAAAATCAGGAAAATTATTAGCATGGCAGATTAAACAATTAGAAATTAAAACACCAATTACCAGTATTATAAGTAACGGACAGGTAGTTATAGATCCTTTAGAAATTAATAGAGCCTTTAGAGATTACTATGAAAAATTATATGATACCAAAAATGAACCTGATTTAACAAAACTAAATGGGTTTTTGAACGAACTATCTATACCGTGTATACCAAATGAAAACAGGGAGATATTGGAGTCTAAAATTAGTCAAGAAGAAGTTGGGCTAGCCATTGATAATATGAAATCAGGAAAAAGTGCAGGACCAGATGGTCTTCCAGTTGACCTTTATAAAAAATTTAAGAATAAATTAATAAAACCTTTTTTGGAAATGGTTTTAGAAGCATTTCAAAATAATAATTTACCATCATACATAAATAATGCCTTAATTATTTATGTAT